>OZ038496.1:39401294-39813794 GCA_964036315.1 Acanthosepion esculentum | reverse complement strand
ATAAAATTAAAATGGATAGCACATGTAATTTAAAGAGAAAAGAATGACATAATCAAGATGCTGATGTTCCACACTATTTCGTAGAAAAGGTTAGGAAGGAAACCCTCATCAATACTGAAAATAATGATAACTACAACTGGACTTGAGAAACTTGTTTTAAGAGAAAGATTTTATAAATTTCAACCTAAAGTAGTACTGGCTGTTTGGTCAACAAATGCCAAATGTTTCCTTATAAGGAAACAGCTAATATTACCATTACCATCACCTGTAAGATTTTAAGAATTTTTTCTTTCTTAATCATGGTGAAAAAAGAAATTTCAAATAGCCAAGAAATATCAGAAGTTATTCTTCCACTGTTAAAAGTAATAAAACAACCTATGTGGCATGAAAAGTGTCCGATAAACTGTTACTGATCATTATGTTTCTGTTACTGTCATCTTGTTATTGATTATTATATATTATTTACTGTCACTCTGTTACTAATCATTATATATTACTGTTATTGATTATACATCATTGTTACTATCACCCTGTTATTGACCATTATACTAGTCTATTAAGCTACTCTATTGCTACAATGTTGTGATGAGCTAAATTCCTTAGTTCTACCAACTCTAACCCTCACAGCTAAGACTCACCACACCACATGCACTGAGGTGAACCACCCTCATTTCTTTTGTATTCTGTTTGTAAGAATGAAGTTCCATTTGAACAGTTCAAGTGGAACTCTTATATATGATCCATTGCTAAAGATGCCAGAAAAATGATCAGTTCCTTGTACCATCCTAGGAAGTACCTGGATTCTTCTCCCATCCTTTACTTTTACAAGAGCCAGATAAGACCACAAATAGAGTATGGTTGCCTCATCTGGGCTGGATCTACCCAGTTTTCAGTTTCCAGTCAGAGTTGAGAAGCATCTAGGTGGCTTTGTGTGTGATGACTTCCACCCTAAAACCCTTTTCCCACAGACAAAATGTTACAAACCTGTTGCTACTTTATCACTATTTCTATGGTTCTGAGGAGCTACATCCAAAAGTTCCACTAACTCAAACCCTCGCAACTAAGACCCACCATGCTATGTACACTAGGGCAAATCCCCCCTTCATCACTTCATATTCCATTAATAAGAAAGAAGTTCCACTTGAACAGCTTCTTCTCATAAACAGCTACTTTGTGGAATGAATCCAAGGAGGATGCCTTTCTGACCACTACTATCTTAACCTCTTCAAGTTAACTGCCATCTTTCTCACATATCCTCATAAACTGCACCTCTTACTCTTACTGCTCATTCAACAACCCCCTTCAGTAACCTTGAGTGGCACTTGGGCCTTGTATAGGGTGAACATAAGTAAAAGAAATTCTAGAAATATGGTAGTTCATCATAAGTCTGTAGCTAAATGAGCAAAAAATGCTTTTATAATCATGTATTGCATAATAGAGAAACAGATGCAATCTGAAAATATGAGCTTATTTTCTTTTGTTATTATCTGTCTATAGAATTAAAAAGACATTTTCATAGTTTTATATATCCATACTTATTACTTATAGATCTGTACATGTGGGGTGGTGTTGGAAGTGGGTTTTTTGTTTGTGTAAACCCATGGTTTTCCATATATAGGTTTAGGTGTGCCCACAGGTGTGTGTTTGATGAAACTACATTTCAGGAAATTTTACATTGAGGCACTATTTGCCTTTCTGTCCTAATCTGGTTAATGTCTGTTTTCATATTTATTTTTAGAAATTTTAGAAATTTTCTTATGAACTTTTTATAATTCTCTTAAAAATTTATTAGAAATTTTCAGCATTATATTAAGGAAAATTTAAATAAAATTTGAGCAGTGTCTTCACTTTAATACATGATAAATATAGAATAGATAATAGAACTTGATCTGAGGAAGTCATTGGGGAAATCTTAGCTGAAAAAGTTTATCCTAGCCCATATTAAAATAGATTTTGCATTCAGTATCACACCAGACTATCAAGAGAGACAGGTGAAGGGTTAACTTGAACTGACCTTCCAGCTGCCAGTGCTGATTCACTTGACTGGACCAGCTGCACCTGATTTGCAAGTGTGGGAAAGTACTGCCCTATTCACATTTATATAAATACCGAAACCAGTGAAGAGATGGGCAGTCTTTCTCAGACATTGCAGGTCCACATTTCAAATGAAAGGCCACACATGCACACACATGCACAAATATACAGACAAATACACACAAATAAAACCTGGGGGTTACATTAAATGCCTGGCAAACCAAATTAGTGATATTCCATCATCACTGATTGGACAAAGAACAAATCCCCAATGATGATGAATGGATGTTCCCTCATGGAGTCGCCCATGCCCTTGAGTGCATATTCAGACTTAAACTCAACCCAAGTGGGACTTGTACAGATGATCCATTGCTAAAGATGCTGGGAAAATGGTTGGTTCCCTGTACCGCACCAGTAGGTACCTGACTCCTCCTGCTATCCTCTACCTTTACAAGAGTCAGATCAGAAGTGAAAAAGGAGTAATGCAATGTAATTGGCCCTGATCTGTCATCTCGTCTGCAGTCCCTCTCTCACAGACGTGACGTTGCCTCGATCTATCTTTTTTACAAATACTTTCACTGTAATTGCTCCAAGGAGCTGCTTTCGCCGGTCCCTAGGCCTCATGAATTTAAACGTCCTACGAGGCTGGCATCCCGTTCCCACCCCTTCACTGTTGAAACTGTTAGATGTAGACGTCTCTTCTACTCCAATAGCTTCATGTTTCGCACATCTCGCCTGTGGAACTCCCTTCCCTATTACTGTTTCCCTGACAAATACAATCTCCAACTATTTATTGTAACGTCAATCGACATCTCCAGTTGCCTTGATCTATCCACTTCCCTCCTCCACATCCTTTCACCTTTCATTCCTATCCGCTCTCGCTCCAAATCTTCTGTAACCCCCTTGCCTTGATCGATCCACTATCTTTCTCCACATCCTCTCCTTTACCACTCCTATCTGCTCTTCCTCCAAACCTTCTGTAACCCCTTGCGTGCTAGTGGCCTCCAGCCTTGCTTGGGGTGATAAGCTTAAAAAAAAAAAATATATGGGCAGGAGTCTTCACTTTCCAGTCTAGATAGCATCTAAAAGCACCTCATCGTTATAGAGTGACAAATTATTTTTCACTCTACAACCTCATTATCACAGAGGATACATTGCAAGCTTCTAGCTGCTCTATTGCTATTTCCATGGAAATTGCTCAGGCCAACTGCACTCCTTAGTTCCACCAATTCTAACCTTTAAGACGTGCCATGTGCCATGCACATTGTAGCAAACGATGCTTATTCCTTTCATATTCTGTTGGCAAGATGTAATTTCCACTTGAGCAGATTCTTGTCACAAACCACTGTCTTGTGGAAATAACTCCCAAATGGATGCTTCCTCAATCACTACAATCTTAACCTATTCATAGCTAGTGTTAACCACTATCTTCCCCATGTATCCCCATAATCTGTGCCTCTCTGTAACTTTCTACCTTGAGTGGCTTTGTACAGAGTGAACATCATTGTAAAAAAATACACACACAACTGCATACAATCACTCATGCACAGGCTTACTGTAACCTCACAAAGCAAAAAAAGTGAAATGAAATGCAACATTAATAATCTCATATACAATATTTTCTGTTTGAATCTCTATGATGTGGAGTTATCATTATTTCCATTATTTATGTGTGGACTAATGTCCTCATCTTTTTTGTTATTAACTGTTGTACCCTCCAGCCTCTATGAAGTACTTATTGATCCAGAAAAGCTTCAGGGTATTTCAAACTGAACCCTTTATTTAATGTAAAGGGGTAGATTGTTCTTATTCCACTGAACATGTCTAGGATAGATAACTCATCTTGTTCTTGTATAGCTTGGTAATTGTGAGTTCAATCCCTGGGCCAGGGCAGTGTGTACTTGGACTGAGGGAAAATGGAGAAAGCAATAAGTGAGCAGTACTAAATAAGAACCACATGAGATATCCCTAGGCATGGCCAGAAGGACAAGAACACTGTACTTCCATAAATTAAATAATGAATTCACTAAAAGATTTCATGAAAGTTCGCCAGCTCGACAAACAACTGATGAATGCTGGAGTGCACAATGGTCAAAACATTCTAATACAGACAACAAAGATAAGGATATTAACCGCAAATATAAATAATGTAAATAATGTACAATGTTATCATTAGTCGGCACAATAAATTTATTACAGTTGTCTTTAAAAGGCATCGAATTTTTTTGTGCTAAGCCCGTTTCAATTGACTTCATCTATTACATTAAATTGTCAAGTGGCAAAGGTCAAGGATAAGTAAAAGTCAAGTGTAGACTTTAACTTTTAAACTCTCACGACCAGCATGTCCCCACCATCTCTTTTCAGGCGACCCATGGTTTCCTTTCATTTACTCTTCACCCCAGGAATGCCTCAACTGGTTATGGTAGGGCACCAAATCTTTGAGGCTCCGTTCTTTTAAAGTTTGTTATGATTATGAATTCCTTACACAATCGACAAATATTCACATGCAACCATAAGCAACCATGGGAAAAATACATACTTACTAATATACTTACAAATATATACTTACTTATATACTTACAAATATAAAACAAACATATTGACATATACACTTACAGATGCATTTACATTTTTGTATGATTGCATTCAATTTATCTATATATATATATATATATATATATATATATATATATATATATATATATTGGGATTTGGCTATTCAGATCGTGTGTGTGTGTGTGTGTGTGTGTGTGTGTGTGTGTGTGTGTGTGTGTGTGTGCACGCATGTGGTAAACATATAGGGCAATTTGTGAAATTTCTTACTTTAACATTCCATTGTTACCAGAAAAAATAATTTTATTTTAAATGAACAGAATTTGCATTAATGAGACAAAACCTGATTCCTCTTAAGCATTTCAATGTTTTGTAGATGGATCCTCCAGTAATCACTCTGTTCACTCGTCAGGGGTTATCATATATATGTGTGTGTGTGTTTGAGTGTGTGATATGTGTGTGTATACGTATGTTTGGTTGAATAATAGTGGCAAGTTCTGTGTATCCAATTTTTATTAACTTTTTCAGATTTCCAAATTAATTGTTGTGGCCATGTTCATAGTTGATATTATTGAGTGTTGTCTTCTTCTATCTTATTGTTTATTCTACCATTATTTTTAACCGTTTTTGCATGTGGATGAGGCTATTATGGTCATACATTGTGGACAGAGTTTATTGGGTACCCTTGCTTTTTTAAATGAGTCTTAATGAATCTATGATCCAAGAGATCATATATATGATTTTGCTAAGCATGTAGTGGTATATCTACATACTCATTTAAAAAAAAGCATCCTTGATAATAGCTAATAGATATATAGAACATTTGAACACTTTTTAAACACTTTATAATAAAATGCTAGAAAAATGCAAGAAAAATTTACTGAAATGATTAATTGCAATGCCTTGTCAGTTATCTTCAATGAAACTTGCATAAAAGTGGGATTGCTGCTGAAATACACAATTTTATATATATATATATATATATATATATATATATATATATATATATACCTGAAAACTATATTTTATCATATATACATATATATATATACCTGAAAACTATATTTTATCATATATACATATATATATATATAGAGAGAGAGAGAGAGTAAGAGTGAGAGAGAGAAAGAGAGTTAATGATCAAATGTAGATCAAATATGGATGAGATTTCGATAGGGCAATAAGATAAAGAACAAATAGAAAATGTTTCTCATCTGAGATGTTTCATCTTTATTGAAGCTTCATCTGAGATTGAGAGGAAAGAAACAAAAATCAGAATTCTTGTATTTTTAATTTTGTCTAGTTCAATTGTCAGTCGTGTATCACATGCATTATAACCATAAATAAATCTATATGTATGTAAGTTTGTAAAAATTCTAATTTTGTCTAAATGGGCATTGGAGGGTAATGTGTTTTCTATCTCTAAAAAAGCTTTAATAAAAGTGAAACATGTTAGATTGATCAACATTTCCTATTTGTTCTTTATCTTATCCTATACACATGTGTGTGTGTACGTGCGCACGTGTGTGTGTTTATATATATGTTACATTAACAATGACCCAAAACTGAAAAAGAATAAGAAGAGACTGTAAGGAGATAAGAAAACGATGAAAAAGAAGTAACCACAATATCTGTCTGACACACATGCATGCACACACACACACACACATGCATGCACACACACACCTACAAACACAAAAAATCAACCTCACACTAATAATAAAAGCATCTCAACTCATGCATAAATTAATTACATTGAACTCAGTATAATGATAACAAAAAATGAGAAAAACAGTAATGAATTGCTGAAATATCCTGAAGTATGGATAGAATAATTGCAAAAAAGTTAATCGCCGAAACACTAGAGCTGAGGTACTAAACATAACATCAATCAGATAAGTAACAAATTTATTTGTCTTAATCCTACAGCAGCAAATGTCCATTGAAGTAGACTGAATGACTGTTACCTCTAGGTGACAGATTGTGTTTAGCATGAAGCAAACTGTTGCCCCTGGCTGTTGACTTTAATGTCCACTTTTTCATATATATATATATATGTGTGTGTGTGTGTGTGTGTGTGTGTGATGTTTGGTCAATAAGATTTTGGGAAGTGGTCCAAGCTGAGAAATTTTTAACACCATTTCCTGTATGTATACACACACAAACACACACACACACACACACATATATATATATATATATATATATATATATATATATATATATATATATATATATATCCTGTTAAGTTTTGAACTTTTGGCAGTAAATTAATCCAGACAAGCACAAGACAATACATGCCTGCAGAGAAAAGCTGTCTAGGAAAAATTATGCCAACTTACAAAATAATTAGTTTACAATAAACTTGCCAGAACTTTAGAATTGTAATGTTCTTATTCCTAAAATGAAGGTCAACAATACCTGTAGCTTAATACAAAGCTTAAGAGCCACTCAAGGTATAGGATTACTTTTCAAATTGTTATGGTGAATAGTGCATGATATGAATAAAAATGTTATCATAGGAAGTGAAGATTATGAGGATAAAGAGGACGAACCCATGACTTGAGGTATTCATGCGGGAGTCAGTTCCACAAAGTAGCAGCTCTTGGAAAAAGCTGTCTACATGGAACTTTTTTTTTTACATTTGGAATATGGGGGAAATGAGAGTTATTTGACCCTGGAAGTAGCATGGCAGGTCCTGGTTTTGAAGGTCTGAACTGATGGTAGTAAAAAGTGGAGTGCTCATCTGAACATTTGAGTAGCAATGGATTTACAAAGTTATGTTTCTGGATAAGAGGCTGCAAAATGAAAAATAAGTTTTCTCTGACAAGACTGCATAGACAATTTTTAACTCCATCAAGGCCGTAAAGTGATGATTGTGATGAAGTTAGGTACATCCTGAAGTGGTAGCATGAACTAATCCTCTTTTCCAGCATCTTTATCAATGGGTTACATATCGGTGTTCCACTTAAGAACTGAAATGAACTTGAGACCCAACAGATGTTCAATGCATAGAGCATCATTGAGAGTGCAATTGTTCACCATAACTCAGGACATTTTTACAAGTCATTTTTTATCTGTGGGGCAAGAGGATGTAGAGTAGAAATAAGTCACTCCTACAAAACAGAACTCGATCAAGTCTAAAAGTGAGGATTGAGCAACTGTAGCTCAGACATCAATCCAAACTGCTAGCCATTATTCCACTGTGCCTCCATAAATATATATATATATATATATATATATATATATATATATATATACTGTAGTTCCAAAGTTTGAAGCCACCACAGAATTAGCATGTGATGAACTTGACAGAAGAGTGAAAAAAAAAATGAAGAAAGAGCTCTTAGAGTCATTGAAAAAAGAATGGAATCGATTATCAAACTTATCATTTGAGAAAGTTTTACAATGAATGCCAAACACTTGTGCTGCAGTAATCAAGGCAAAAGGAGGTTATTTTGATGAGAGCAAAATTTAATCATAAAATGCTTTTTTCTTTTTGTCATAATAAAATCTCTAATAAAAAATCATCTGACTTTTTTTTAACCATGTATAATAATTTTCTCTTATTTAAAGAACAAAACAACTACTTTTGGGGCCAATTTAAAAACTTACCAGGGCTGGTCTAAAATTTTTGAACTGCAGTGTGTATATATATATATATATATATATATATATATATATATATATATATATATATATATATGCCTATCTCTGTTTATATCTGTCTATCAGTTTGTTGCACTTAGTGTATACAATTTCATCGCTATCTAATGATGTCAATTCATTGATTTGCCAGGTTTTTCTGATGAAGACTCAGTGCAAAGTCTATTTTGACAACATCTGTGGTGAGTCATAATCTTAATCAAAGTGAATGTATATATGACAATGATAGTTCTCCTTTCATTGAAATAGACAAAACATTGTGAGTATAACAACCAAGATGAGGATATTACTCTGAGCCAATCACTGTACAATAATAAGTCTTTGAAAATCATTTCTCTCACATAAGCTAGCAGAAAATGGCAGATACTTGCAAAGAACACCCGTTTGTAGGTTATTTCAGCTGTATACTACCACAAAGACAGAAATAATAAATCACTAGCCACTACTAATAAAAATCCTGGCAATGATGAATGTCATTAAATGATAATTAGTGATTTTAATAGAGGATTTTGGAGAAGATGCATCTATCAGAAGGTAATGAAGAAGAGTAAGATGGGGTTAAATGAGACATTATAATGATGTTTTCTGAGATGAGGAGTCATCATTATTTACATTTCATTTTTCTTAAATCAGTTAACCCCAAGCAAAGCAATAATGTCTCTTAGACACTGGGAATGAAAGAGAATGAAAAGCCTTTAGAATGAACTAGAAACTCAATCCTAAACAGGGAACAAGTGATACACCTCGGCTGTTCAAAAAATCACAGAGCAATGTGAACCACACAACAGGCCTGTCTACTCCTATTGAGGAGAAAAAATATTTTTTTTAAAATAATTAGTAAATAAAATTTCAGAGTTCAGGCAGAGACATAAGAAGGATAGAGTTGAAGTAGACTTTCGAAGGAAAACCAGTCTTAAACTGAGGACAAGGGAAACCCAATCCTAAACAGGGAATGAGGCATAAACCTCTACAGATCTTCAATAGACCAGGGACTAAACTCCTAATTTTTGTTGTTATTATCACTACCTTTTGGCCATCATACTCTACAGTCTTTTTCAGGTGTTCAGGGAAATTCAAACTGAACCATTTATTTGATCTACAAAGGGTAGATTGTTCTCATTCCACTGTTCATATCTCGGGATATCTCATCTTGTTCTTATTATTTCTCACTCTGTTTTCACTGAATCTAAGTTTTCACTAGCCAGCCCAAGGATTGAACTCACAATTACAATGTCACCAAATTCACAAACTAACACTTTAATTCACTAAGCTATTGTCCCATGGAACAATCCCAAATTTAGAACTCGGAGCCTTAAACCTACACTGACTGCTGCTACTGTTGCTTGTCAGACTTGGTTGCATTCACCTATTCCCTTCATTTCTTACTGCTGTTGCTGTAGCCTTCCTGTCATTCCTTCATTCATTTTTATTTATTAATGGTTCCTATATCATTATTTCTAGACTAGGCCTACTAAGGAGGTTCAACATACACTAGCATATGCACAGATTATTTCAGATGTCTGACTCACCAGTTTTCATATCCATCTAGTATTTTACTTCATTCCACAGATGCTGTTCACAACTGGTTTCCCTCTATACATAATCAACTATGCCTGATTTCATTTTCTTACCCCTAATCATTGCTTTTCAATGTTGCTTCACTCTAATTTTAGGGAGCAGATAGATTCACCTTTATATTCTTTGCCACAACTGCAAGCAATGGGATACACACAGTTCTTGGTTATGTGTTAATCTTGACTTGTCAGAGATTTCTCTGTAGGGTTGAACTGCTTCTTGTCTTGACATAGTATAGACCACAGATCTGATTCATTTCCAATAAGCCCTTGACACAAAGAAGAAAGCCCCTGGCAGTTTTCTGCTCCTCCTCCTCCTCCTCCTTCTCCTTGACCCATCTGTTTTTGCCTGCACACAGATGATTTATTTGATTAATTCATTTTCTACAATTGACCACAAATTTGTCATAAAAAATACTACTCTAATTAAAAGAGAAAAAAATTCACTAAACTGAAAATGTTTAGAAAGTGCTTTAATCGCCAGTTCATCCACAGTAAATTTGCATGCAGGTACTTACAATGTTTCACCATTCTTGGCAGATATTCTGTTATCACAATGTGGGATATTTAATAAAAATGATGACGGAACGAAAAAACAAAAGAAAAGGAATCTAAATGGAATTGGCTCATTTATAGATCCAAAACAAATATTTAAAAAAGAATTTTTTTTTTCGTAAATTTAAAATTCCCATCTCTCTTGTGTATGTGCATGTGTAGTCACATCAATGTAAACAAACCAAGTCGATGGAAGGATGAAATTCATTGCACAAAAAACTTTGACAAGTGTGCTTATATATATATATATATATATATATATATATATATATATATATATATATATATACACAAGGTCTGTCTGAAAAATGACAGGACTGGGATATGCTGTGTCAACTATGGGTGAAAGACGGATTGTGTTAGCATCTAATATATCTTGGGTGTATATAACCGTAATCTTAGCTTTCTGCAACCATTTCATTTTTTTTTTCACATGCTTTTGTGGCAGGACAAATCATGGCTGTTTCACCACAACAATGTACTTGCTTGCAATGCTCTGAGTATCTGACAGTTCCTGGCTGAAGAAGAGGTCATCATATTGGAACAAGCTCTCTATACATGTGATCTTGCTCCGTGTGACATTTTTCTTTTTCCCAAGCTCAAGGGGATCATCCAGGGGATCTGTTTTGAAGGCATGGAAGCCATCAAGACGGCCGTAATCATGGAGTTGAGGAGTATCCAAGAAAAATCCTTCTAGCAGTTCATAGAATCATGACAGAGAGATGGAAAAGTGCATTAGACTCAATGGGGCTTACTTTGAAGGAAAAACTATGTAGCTTGTCGTTTGGAATTGGAATGTTTGTGACACCAGTCTTGCTACTTTTCAGACAGACCTCTTGCCTACATACATATATAAATATAAATATACAAACATATCTATCTATCTATCTATCTATCTATATATATATATATATATATATATATATATATATATATATATATATATACACACACACATACACATATTTTAACTTATTTGCCTAAACATTATTTTTAATGGATACTCATATTTGAGTAGATGCTCAATTTTTATTATTAAACAGTATATTTATTCATCTATTTCCATCTACTTGCCTGAATATTTAAGAAATCTTGTTGGAAAAATATGTGCCTTCCATCAGGATTTTTATAACAAGATTTCTCGAATATTCAGGCTGATAGAGGTAAATAAATATACTGTTTAATAAATAAATAAAAACAGAGCGTCTATTCAAATATGAGTATCCATTAAAAATAACATTTAAATAAATAAATTAAAAATATGTCAGTGTTAATCCATTTCCTAAAAACTATATAACATATATATATATATATATATATATATATATATATGTCTCTGAGCATTCATATTCAACCAAAATAATTTGCCTTTCAATGGATTTCCATCTTGGCATTAATATCCACATTGCTGGCTAAGAGATTTCCAATGACTGTGTTTTTCGACCACTGTTTTGTTGGCCTATCAAATAGCAACTGCTGGGTTTTGTAAAGTTAAATGAGTTCACCAGTAATGTAGTCATTAGCAAACAGTATACATTGCAAACAAAATACCATTACCTAATTCTTCACAATTGCCATGTCTATATTTTAAGAAGCCCAAATTTTTTTGGCTTCAGGCTGTGAGGCAGATGATGGGTTGAGGACATGTGAGTGTGTCAATTGTGCCTGCTGACACAATTACTGCTTGTAAGGCTTGAACCTGAGCCAGTTATGTTACCTGAACTAGTGCCAGCAAAATTTCACCTGGGGAAATGAGAGTTTCAACCTCAAAGACTTCTTTTTTGGTAGTTGTAACATTTGATCAAAGGTCGTGAAGCTAAAGGGGGGGGGTATGGTTTAAAAAATATTTACCATCCAAATAAATCACACTTTGTTTTTGTTTTTTTTTTCATCTGACATGACTTGGCATTTTCTCCCCACTAAACAAAATTTTTTTTTTTTTCTAATCATTTCACCCCAAGTAAAGCCACTATGACTCAAGAGGTTACTGAGTGTTAGAGAATATGAACAAAAAACACTATTAAGAAGAGAGAACAATAAAAGAACAAGAATTAAGAAGACAGTAGATAATGATTGTCATTGCATTTAAATTTTTAAGGATCTAAGTTGACTGGGAAGCAATAAGCCAGAAGAGAGCTCCAGAAGTGAGAAGCACAAGAGAAGAAACTGTTAGGATAGAACTGACAAAATGTTTAATATAATTTCTATTTATCCTCATCTTTGGACAATTGAATTAGAGTCTTCAAAACTTTGTTCTAATACTCAAGTTTCCATTCTTCTTGCAAATGGGTGTAATTCTTTTTGCAGACAAAATGGTTAATTTTTTTTTAGTTTTCCTGATTTTTTCAAAATATTTTTGATTCAAATTTGACACTGACAATCTCATTGCACTTTTATATCTTTTAGCCAGCAAGTAAATCTTTTATTAAACTAATAAGGTTTTTTTTGGGGGGGGGGTGACATTGGATTCATTAAAGACAATCATTATAATGCCAATTTCATAAAAACGAAGTCAATTCATAAATTATAAAAATAGCAATAAAAAAATGAGACCATTTATAAGTACTTAAAATTATCAAAAAAGTGTAATTTCTTCTTTTTCTTTTTCTACTTCTTCTTTTCCTTCTTATTCTTATTCTTTTTCCTCTTCTTTTCCTTCTTTTCTTTTTCTTCTTTTTATTCTTTTTCTCCTTGCTGTTCATGTCTTGTAAGGTTGATGAAGAGTATTCCTTGACTTGCAATCTGTTAACATCATATGTTGTTTTTCAAGATGTCATTTTAAGTGTCACTTCAAATACTTTCTTTTAACAAGCTGATCCAGTTTCATGTTATAACTAAAACCAAACACCATCTTTGAATTTCCAAAAGAAAGAAACTTTTACTTATTAATCAGCAGCATCTAATCAATAACAAAATACCTGCACTTGGAATAGATTTTAAAACTAACATCATCAGTTGACCAAATATTAACTGAAGAATTTGCAGCATCTATGATTCTTTATACAAATTAAATTTATTAAGAAATTCACCTTTCATTAGATATTGGAAATTAATTTATTGTTTGACTTTTTCAATTTATATTGAAAATTGTACTTATATTGGTGATGAAAGATGTTATAACCATATATATAGACCTAATTTGGAAGCTAATTTGACTACTGTAAATGGATATATCGTTTGGTCAACACCATAGCCAGCAGTACATATCCTAATTTCATATCTCATGTATAATGTGACCCCCACAAAATTACCTTCAACATTAGGTCTTCAAAAGTCAACATGATAAATTAGAATATACGGAAAGTACAATGTTTCAGCCCAGTGCCATCTGGCTATCTTCAGGTGTCCTTTATTGTGATTGCGATGAAACATCATACATATGTTGATTATTATGCTATTTATTATTTATTTACATGGAGACTATTGTCCTTATCCTTGTTGTTGTCATCACAACATTTTGGCCATTGTGTCCTCTGATCTTTGTCAGGTTCTTGTTGATCTGGGTATTTTGAACTGAACACTTTATTCAATATACAAAGGTTAGATTGTTCATATTCCATATTTTAGTCCTACTTAATTACTGCTCACCCCTTTTCTACTGCACAGCCCAGGATAGAACACACAATGACTACTTCATCAAATTCACAAACTAACTGTATAATTTACTAGGCTAGATTATTTTTGTCTCAGTTCATTCCTGCTACATGCTGTTGATTATTCCATTAACCGATCTAAGGATTAGTCCTGGATATAACAACAAACTACATCTGGCAGAAAGGCTTCTAATTGTAAAATTAAAGGTTTTGAGGAGCATGGAACCACTTAATTGTTGTTATTCCTAGGTCCACTCTGACCTGGGGTGGTAGCACCTGTTAGGGTCCCAACTATGGGCAAATAGGGAACTCCCAAAGCAATAACAAAAACAAAACACTATGTAAGTATAAAAATACATTTTTATAGTAAAAATACTAGCAATACATTTTTATATTAAAAATTACGAACAATACATTTTAATTGTAGTTGAAAGAATACAATTGCTTTCAAAATAAATTTAGTTGAAGTCATAAAATTGTGTTCAAAATATTTAGATTTTGGCAGTAAATAACCCATAGAGGTGTTGATAAGCTACTAAACAAAATCAATCAATCATGATCTGTGTGGTGAAAGAGGCAGAATGACTGAAAGACAATCAAAGATTTAGAAACATGCCAAAAATAATAAATGCCAAAAATTTGAAATATTATTATGGATTACTTGTAATTACATGCATGAGTCCCAGTATAAATAGTTATAAATAATTATTAATTTTATCATTAGGATATTTTTGTATTATATCAAGTATTAAGAATATAATAACTAGGGTGTACAAATTGGTAGAGAGAGTTATTAATGGTAATGATCTGACTTTGAATCTATGATTATCTCCCTTTTTAACCCCCTCTTTAAACCTTCTTTGCCATAGGGCTGGTTGTGGCTTTTCACCAAGACTTCCCTTTGGTGAGGCGCAAAATGTGGCCCAGAGAAAAAATGTTTGGGAACCACTGATCTAGAGTCTGAACTCAATATCATTAGATAACAGCAACACCTAATTATCCAATGACTAGATCCACTATGCTGCCATTCCCAAGGACATTAGTGCTGTCATTTTGATGGCTTTAAATCAGATGGTTTTGACATTTTGGTCATCATATGGCTTCACTGATAATGTACTTCTAATCCCAAAACACAGAACCCATCACTTTCATTATGAAGTGTGCTGCCTTAAATTTATTTCTGCATGAGTCTTAGTTGTGCCCCTCACTTTAATTTTCTATTGTTCTCTGACCTATGGGTGGGACATGCACCCAGGTCTCATCTTCTCTGACTATTCTGCTTAGCAGAGGCACTGACCATATTGTGTAAATCTACAAACACCTGGGCAGTACAATCACCAAAGTTAAGCAAACCTGGTCAGTAGCTAGATGAGTGACCACTTGGGAATACCAGGTGCTTACAGCCATATCACATTGAAACACTGGTTCCATATGATCACCAAAGTTAAGCAACATCAAGCCTGGTCAGTACCTAGATGGGTGACAGCTTGGGAATACCAGGTGCTCTAAGGCTGAATGTATTTACAGTCACATCACATTAAAACACAGGTTCTCATATTATTACTGAAGTTAAGCATTGTTGAACCTGGTCAATACCTAGATGGGTGACTGCTTGAGAATGGTAGGTACTGTAAGCTTGGATGTGCCAGTGGTATGGTTTCACAGCCACTTCAAATGGAAACGCTGGTTCTCAGTCAAGCATGTTTTGTTAAATAAAATAGACACAATGTGCCTACTATTTCTTTTGAGTATTTTTCAATGACTGATGGATTAATTTCCATATATTAGAATTGAAAATATGATACCACATTCATGTGACATCACTAACATTTAAATTTGAAAATAACATCACATGCATGACATTTAAATACATTCAAAAGTTAAAAATAGCTACCATTATATATTTAAAACCAAGGTGAAACTTATCTGATAATTTAAAATGAATGGACAATAATTCTTGACAATAACTGAAGTTCCTCAAAAGCTGGCACAAATTGTGGAAATTTCCTTTATACATTCAATTCACTTCAGTTAATCCATCAATTAGAAAAAAATGCATTTTAAAATATAACAACTTTTGCCACAATTTGTTTATCTTTTTCAATAAAACAAATATATATACATATATCACAAGTCATTGGGACCAAGGGTTTGAGTATACTGGCCTTGTCTCAAAAAACAGATGATGCCAGATTATGCACTCTCACCCAGAAACTAAGGTCCATATTGCATAGTTGCTGGATAAACCACAGGTAATAAGGATTTGCCTGCCACCCTGGCAGACAATAAGGAACTCAATAATATAAAACAGACACGAGTTAACAATGGCTTCCCTAACCACCTTATAGGCCACCAAATTAGACTATTTTTTCCCAAAGTAAATAACAACAATAGTTAATACATAGTCAAAAATAACATAAATATTTTCTACAAAAAACAAATGCACATCAACTACAAACAAGATGAATCTTCACTAAGAAATATCATAAAGAAATACCCTACCAAAGTTGACACGAACAAAATAAATTGAATTAACTATCTACTACAAAAAATTTAAAACAGCTAACCTTATCCTCAAAAATAACAATATACCCGTAAAATCAAAATTATAACGAACATTATCTAAGAGTTCAAATGCTCCTCAATGAACCATGTTCCTGATCAAACCGAATTCATAAATAATTACATCGGTCACATGACTACATGCCTATCTTATCTGACCACAGCTCCATTAGAACCCATTTAAACACACACACAAACTTACTAGGCTCCATCTGAAACATATTGGTAGAAAATACAAATATAATAACCTCATCCACATGTAAAAAAGATTAGAAAAATAATGGAAGCTTTAATAATAAAAAAGAAAAAACCAACACTTAATAATATTAACTACGGACACGGCCACAATGTGCAGTGTTCAGAAAATAAAACATCCCTATGACTCTAGATACTTACACACAACCTATACACCCAATTAAAAAGCAAAAATAAAATCATCCTTGATAATGGCTAAAAAGCCGAGAGTGCTTGGAATTATAGAACATTTGTACAGTTTCTACACAGAAAAGAAAACATTTGTTTGAACCCAAGAATAATTAAATAAAAAGCTTAATCATAGCACCTTGTCTGTCATCTTTAATGAAACGTGTGTGTGTGTGTGTGTATATATATATATATATATATAACCAAATGGATAAATATAGGTAAATGTATGAGTAATCCTTTGTATACAAATACTTATATATAGACTCTATAGTGTAAAAAAAATAGTGCTCAATGTTAAATAATAGAGCTATTTAATATATTAAGGAATATACATAATACCTTACATTAATTGGACAACTCTGAGTTTCATACCACATATGAAACTTCAAGTTGTGCAGTCGATGTAAGGTATTATATATATATATATATATATATATATATATATGATGAAATATATTTTTACAGTATGCTATATTTATGGGTTAAGGTGCTCAATCTCAGGGATAGAGCATATGCTTATATAAAAGTGGACATTGAAGTTAACATCCAGAGGTGACAGTCTGTTTCATACTCAATGCAATCATCAGGCCATGTCCATGTAGAGTGGACCATGGCCTGATGAATGTGTTTAGCATGAAACAGATTGTCACCAGTGGATGTTAACTTCAATGTCCACTTTTATATATATATAAAAGTCCACTTTTTTTATATATATAAACATTTGCTCACTGCTAGAAAGCTATTTTAACAAATATCATAGAAAACAAAACAAATATTCAAAGATTATGGATTATTTACTTAATTAAGGAAATACTTATTTAATAATATTAATAAATAACCAACAGAGAATAAACACTTATCAAACGTACTAATACTTATCACCAATATTCATAAAACCTATAATGAGAACATGCAAGATCCAAATTTTTGCAAATGATGTAACCAAATATTATACATTAACTTTCAAAATTTATCAAATTCGTCATGCAATTAAAAGTACACTAATACACCCAATTTTTTTGATTCACACTTAAATTACCCTACCATTTCAAGAATTAAATGCACCCAGATGCCATATGTTAAACACATGATAACCACACAACAAAATTAATACATATATACATATTAACCCCTTCCATACCAATTATTTTGGAAAAAACTTCTCATTCTCAGACAAATTTTTTTATTTGTTTTTAATATAGTAACTAAGAAACTAAGACACCGTGAAGTGTACCTGAGCAGTGGCTAACACCTCTACTAGATGTTTAAGTTAGCAACTGGATTCTTTCAAGCTCAAAAGGGCATAAAAAAGAATCAAGATTGACATATAAATATGTCTGTATGTTGTTTTTGTGTTATGTTTTGGTTGTGTTTATTTTGTCCGTCTCTGAAAAAGACACCTTCAGTAAAAATGTAGAGGGAAGGGGTTAACATCATAAAGTAAACATGTGACATCAACACAACCAATAGAAACAAAGTTCCATGCTGCCGCAATATGGTTCACTGGGGTGAAAGAGTTCAATGCAAGCCAGAATCATGTCTCCTTTTATTCAAGCATTTGAGAAGCAGTCGCAAATTGTTAATCTTTTAGAAGTTGTTGATAAGTCTTTGAGAATCTGAATAATCATTTTGTAGAATTGCTGTTCATGTCAGACATGTTTCACACCTGTAGACTCAGTCCTGGATGGCCACAGGGCACAGGTGTTTGCCAGGTTTGTAAGGAAAGCAGCGGCAGACTCTATGGCATCCACATTACAAATCGGAAGAAAAGTGGCCCCAGGAATGTCTACATGGACAAAATGGAATTGTTTACTTACAACAGAACTACAGACAACCGTATCTCTAGTCAGACTTCTTGCTTATGTCACAACAATGTCGAGTATATTTCCAATGGTGTCATGTGAGGGTCACATGCAAGATCAAAGATATTCTGTCACATTCAAACATAAGAATATTATAATTTGCATGTGTAACATAGGCCTGAGGAGTAACTTATCCAGAGCGTATTCATCCATAGCACACAGGTTCAAACCCTCGCATAATACTAATAAGTGCTATGAGTATATCTGATAAAGATCTTCATTTGTGATTTTCTAGTGCCAGTCTATAGGGCTTGATAGAGGATTCTCTACTTTAAGACATAGAGATCTCACTCTCCAGCCTCTCAGGAGAAAGAAAAAAGACACTAACAGAAAATTAGAAATATATTTATATTTAGACACAGCAGCCATTCCTTCTGCTTACAGAAGGAATGGCTGCTTAAACTTAAATGGTCTCAAAAACTGTCAACAGGCGGTAATCCAAATGCACTCTGCTAATTGCTGTTAAAATCTTTGGTGAAAGATAAGGCATGAGTCTGATTATTGTTATTCCTGTCTTTTGTTGATGGCCATGCATACTGCCTTTTTGCTGTTAATATTTAATCCTTGTAGGGGAGAAATTATTTTCCACTCTCCAACATCTCTCTCATAGCTGGTATGTGGCAAGCCCCCCTCTGCTCTCTCGCTACTTCCATGGAAAGTGCTCGGACAACCTACATTCCTTGGTTCTACCAGGTCTAACCTGCAAGGCAAGGACCTGCCATGCCACTTATATAGTAGCAAAGTACACACATTCCCTTCATATTCCATCAGTGAGAAATAAATTGCACTTGAACTGCTTCTTTCTGTGAACCACTGCTCTATGGAACCAACTCAAGAGAGGATGTTTCCCGATCACTACAATCTTAACCTATTCAAGTCTCAGGATAACCATTATCTTCCCACTTCTATCTGCACAATTTGTCTCTTAATATAACCCTCTACCTCGAGTAGGGTGAACCTTACTGTAAAAATGAATAAATAAATTAAGGATTGAGAGATTTGAAACAACAAAAAACAATATTTAAAATTTTGCTTGACATATAAGAATGGTAAACATCATGATGACATGATACCGTTTCAGATGAAACCATAAACAGCTCCAAAACAAACAGATTAGCAACAAAGATGAAGATTGTCCCAGAAATCATGAAATATAATTTTTGATGAGAAATACTCTCCAACCATGAAATGAAGTAAAAAACTTTGAAAAAAAACAATTTTCATATACAGCATCTTAATCAATTCAGTCATCTATGATTGGTTAGATTTCTATATGTCTATACTCCAAAAATTCCACATTATATTGTTCTTTATTTTACAACTTAAAAACACTTCTAACATCAGGCATCTGACATCAACACCTCTGATCAGGAGATTGGATGTTTTCAAGAGCATGGAACCACTTCTTAATTGCTGTTGTTCCCAGGTCCACCTGACCCAGGGTGGTAGCATCAATTAGGATTCTAGCTATTGGCATATGGTAAACCCCCAAACAAAAGCAAGACACTATGAAAGTATAAAAATACATTTTTATAATAAAAATACCAGCAATTCATTTTTATATAAAATTTACCAATACATATTTATAGTAAAATTACCAATACAATTTATCTGTAGTTGAAGGCATACAATTGCATTCAAAATATATTCAGTTGAAGCTATAAAATTGTATTCAAAATATTTAGATTTCAGCATCAAATAACCCATAGAGGTTGATATGATGCTAAACAAAATCAAGCAAACAACCAACATGTAAGAACTCTTTCATGACATTAATTCATGTAATATCTTACAATTTCTTAAAGAAATCAAAATGTATTCTAAATTATAACTTCAACAACATCTAAAACACACATATCACCACCTTTTAATAATTATTTCCACACAAACATGTCTATGCACAAAAGCTGAGTATCATATACCAAGTATTCAATTGTGAAAGCAGAATAACATATATCATATTTTTATTACTTCAAAGCTTCCAAGAAAATTAAATTTCAGTATTAAACTACCAATAAGGAGTTGATATACCATTAAACAAACAAATCAACTCAAATCCTACATTAGAAAAGAAATGGTATATAAAAGAGTTCACAGTATCTACAGGGCCTTTTGCATGATGAGTAGTTTTTCACTCTACAACTCCTGTCCCCATAGATAAAATATTGCAAGCCTCTCACAATTCTATCACTATTTCCATGGCAAATGTTCTGACAAGCTACATTCCTTAGTTTCCCCAGTTTAGACCTTTATAGCTAGGATGCACATTCCTCCTTCCCTTCAGATTTCATTGACAAAAGGGAAATTCCATTCTGACAGCTTCTTCCCAAGAACTGCTACTTTGTTGTGGGACTGACTCCTGAGAGGATACTTACCCAATCACTACAATCTTAACCTCTTCAAGTCTAGGTTCAACTGTTATCTGTCCTACATATCCTAATAATCTTCACTTCTTCAAACCATTCCAAACCAAGGTGATGGGTTGTTCCAGCAGAATAATGCCTGCTTATACAACTCATCATCCTCTATCAACATTTTCTCCTGGCTAGCAGGATCTTCAGACCTGCTCTCCATTGAAAATGCATGGGGCATGATAGGACAACTCCTAACAAATGATTAGCCCACTTTCATCTGCATGGAATAATATATAAAAAGATTGTATTTGTCATATGTACACTGATATGCATATAAGAATACAAGCCTGTGTTAATGCACAAGAAGCGTATACAGTGTATTCATATGGTGTCTGTGTGGTGTTAATTTTCCTTAAATGCCATGTCACTTCCAGTTGACATTATGTATGTTTGGTGGTTATCTGCATCATTGATTTAGGGACGTTTTTACATAAACACCGGTTGTAGTATATAAACATACTTTAAATTCATTAAGAATGGATTTAATAAAGGTTGGTAATGTAATATAATTTTCTGACATGCGTTTATTGTTGGTAAAATATTTATCAATATTCTCTCAAAGTATTTTCAACATAAAGAAATATCTTCTTTTTTTAATTAGGGTGGCATTTGTAAAATCAAAGTTATGACCAGTTTTATTCCTGGGTATTATTCAGGGTATTGAAATTTTATTTTCCTTCAGTGTGCACGCATTTGTGTTTTGTCTACTTGAATATACACATGTGTGTACCTATCTGCTTAGAGGTTGGGATTGAATTCAAAAACCTCTCTTAATAGGCACTGTGTGCTTTAATCATCAAAGAGAGTGCAACATTGAATAAGCATTAATCATTCTTTTATGTAAGTATTGGTCCCCGTTTGGTACAAACTACTCTATGCTTACTAACTCAGTTTGCAATTTCCACACTTCAGTCACTTTGCCAACTGTAGGACATAAATTATCAGTCCGTACTTTTATTTAATGGTCTTTGTTTATTACAATTTACTCATATAATTTCTTTGATGTTTTCTAAGTAAAAACATAGACTGTGATTGAACTGTTTAAATAAATATTTGAGTTTTAATTATAATCACTTCCTGAAAATATTTTGCTGTTTTAGAAGAAATAGAATTTTAAGTTTATAATTTTAAATTAATTTAATTAATCCAAATATAAAAATGCATTATCCTGATAAGAAATTAAATCTGATTATTTAATCCAATTGGTCATTGGTAATGGTAATTGTAAAATTGATGGTATTGGTATAATTAATGGTAAAATTAATAACTGTAAAATTAATGGTGTTGGTATAACTAATGGTAATGGTAAAATTAATGGTATTGGTATAATTAATGGTAATAGCAAAATTAATGGTAATGGTGAGATTAGACATTTTCATACAGAAAACATTTGGCATTCAGTTACTGTCAGTTGAAATTCATAAAAAATTTCTCTTAAAGCAGTTTTTCAGAAAATTAAACTTCTCAGGTTGGGTAAATTCTTTTGCTCTTTCTGGTTTTAATAGGAGTTTCCTTCCTAACTTTTTGTTTTTGGTTGTGTGGAAAATTAACATGTTCTACCTATTTTTGTTGTTGCTGCTGTTGGAAGTGTTCAAGTCATGTGTTCTTTTGTTACTTGCTAAAACTCTTTGCACTTATGTAGTGCCAGTTTATCATCAGGTTTGATGAAGGATCATCCACTTTAAGATTTTATTCACTTGAAGCCATTTTAATCATTGAAATAGACAATGGTTGTCTATGGATGGTATCTGAAAAATTCTGAAACCATTCCAAACTGTAAAAGGGTTGAATATATAATCAGGGTGATGTATGGTAACAGATTTGGTGCAAGGGTCTTTTGGCTCCTGCAACATCTATGATACAGGTCCCACCTCAAGTACATCTCAGTTTTCATAAGATGATATTCATATAAAATACAAATTTTATTGTAACCTAATTGTATTCAATAATGGATCATATGCAATATAGGTGAATGATTCAACTAGAAAGTTTCATCATTTTTTCCCTAAACATAATGTTGGAAGTCTTTCACTACTCTATCACTATCTCCATGATTATCTCCATTCTTTACTTCCATCAGTTCAGACCTTTGCTGATAGGGCATGCTATGCTCTTTCCACAGTCTAATCACCCTCATTTCCTCCATATTCCAAATATAAGGAGAAAATTCCACTCAAACATTTTTTTCCCAAAAGTGACTGCTTTGTGAAATAGTCTCTCATGTGAATGCTTTCATCTATCCTCCTTATCCTCATAAGTTTCACTTTCTATCATCTCCTCTTTCATTCATATCACATGCCTCATAACTGAAATTAGGACTGGGTTTCCAAGTCCTTCTAAAGTCTTCTTATTCTCTCTCACTCCCCATAGCCACTTGCATCTTAGTGGCCTTGCTTGGGGTAAATTGATAAAAAAAATTAATTTCTAAGGAATTATTAACTGATTTTATTTATAATCTGACATTATTCCTTATTACTTTAAATGTTATATAGTGTATAGACAGTGTAAATCTATGTCTACTGGCCTATGCATTCAAGAGCCTTATGTATCTTCTGGGAAAGTTATATAAATTTACTTATATTGTCTGAATTTATGCTGTTGGGTGTGTAATGATCAAATGACGATAAATCAGCATTTCTTGTATTTTTGTCCATTCCTGAAGATTTCATTCTCCCTACCATTGAACTCTCAAAGGTTTTGATATGTGCTTGATCATCTACCTTGAGTGGCTCTAGAGCCTTACACTGGGTGAACTTTAATATTAAAAAATTAAAATGCTAAGTATTTTGGATATGTTAGAAAATTTAGAATTAGATGCAATAGTCTGCTTTGCTCGTGAAATGATTAGGAATGCCCCCACTCTTGTCAGGGATCAGTGTTTTAGACCTGATAAAAAACAAAGGAGGAGGATTTTAAATGGTGATTTTCTAGGTGTATCAATTCTTCTCACTTGAAAAGCTGCTATAACACATTCTTACTGTAACCATACACACTGTTTGGCCTTGTGACAAACTAAGAAAAATAGCAAAACCAAAATTGAAACTCAAGGAAATTACCAAAATATCATTGATATTTGCATATTCTTTCTCATTATTTGACATATTCTATATTAATATGATTTTGATCTACAGATAAATTGCTGCCTAAATTTACGCAAAAATGAAAATAACTCTGACATTTATTTTAACAAATATATTTACCAAAATTACACAAAAATATCTTGAAATACTAAAGAGTAAATTTATTCAATAAAATCACCATTAGCTTCAACCACATGGACCAGATGACTCCTGCAACTCTTCTGGACAGTCTCCTTGTTTAAGTTGGTGAATGCTGCCATAATCCGTGCCTGCAGGTCATCTTTTGTATTACAAGGAGTTTTGTTGGTCTCTCAGTCAACTGCGTCCCACACATAATAATTGTTGCAGTCTGGGAAGTTAGGTGGCAAGATGTAAGGGGTGATGTGGTCACAAAAATTGTCTGACAGCCATGTCTGGGTTCTCCTGCTTCTGTGGCATGGTGCAGAGTCCTGTTGCCAGATATAGGGTCTTCCAGCAGCCACCCTCTTGACCCAGGGTAGCACTACCTCCACAAGGCACTTGATGTAGGTCTCTGTGTTGTTTCTGAGGCTCTGTGGGAAGATGAATTGAGGCATAATGTCACCATCACTAGTGATCACTCCAAACACTCTAAAATATTCATATTAAGTTTCTGGTGTGAATGGCAAGCAGTACAGCATGCCATTTCCAAATTTCTGGTGGAGTGAAATGGTGCTCTTTTTTTTACAGACAGTGTGCAACTGACCTTACTATATTGTGCAGCCACAGTCAATTATGTGCTATGTGTGATACATGCTTAGGCGATCATGTATCTTGTGATACATGACTGACAAGGCAGATTTTTTTGCCACAGTAGGTTGCCATTTCTTTCTGTGATAGATCAGTTTCCACCCAAAGCTATAGAACCTGGTCTATCCTGCTGTTTACCCATAGCTGGGAGGGGGGAGAAGAGGAGGATTCATACCTTTCCCAAGGGTATTAGCACGTAAGTGAATGTAATCGAATTCAACTGGAATTCAAACTCAGCTCTCCGAATCCTCAGTCCGAGCCGCTATCCATTATGCCACCATAGGTCCTGAGCAGTCAACAAAATCCAAAATAAACAATACATATGTGCAAAATTTAAAATATAAAATAGTGACAAATAACCCATCTCACCCTGTGTAAATATATATATATATATATATATATAAAATGGATATTGAAGTCAACACCCAGAGGTGACAGATTGCATTTAGCATGAAACACTTTCATTCAACCCATAAATATAGTATACCTTAAAACTATATTTTATCATATTATATATATATATATTTTTATATGTAAAATATTATATGAAAAGATTACTTAACATTTAAATATAAATTTCAACCCAACTTCAAAGTTTCTTGATAAAATTTCTAGTCTTCAGAAGTGCAGATAAAATTCATATTTAAAAGTTAAGTAATCTTTTCATATATTATTAACTCTCTATTTTTTACTATTATTTGAATATTTTTAATATTGAGCACTATATAGAAAAATATCTGCTTTTTCTTACATACATATATATATATATATATATATATATATATATATACACAGTGCTGTTCAATAAAAGTGACTCACTTGATTTTTTTTTTTTACTTAAAAAGTTTTTCGCCTATTGTTTTTGCAGTCAAACTAATTTTTAATCTTACTAATATAAAGACCCTTCCTGACCACCTAGTAAAAAAGTTTACTCACCCTAAGGTATTCTATTGGTAATTATAATTTTGGATATAAATGAGATTTAGGGAAAAACTCTGTGCAAAAAAAGTGACTCACTTATTTCCTGTAACTAGTAATCAATAGAAACATAACTGAACAGCTTTAAATAAAGAATAATAGAAGTATAATTTATTTATAATAGGTAATATAGTTTCAAATATTTAATAATCTATGGGTCCTCCTTTATTTTGAATAACTTTTTCAACCCTTTTTGGCATTGACTTGATTAGGTTCTGGCAAATCTCATCTCCAAGCATTGGATTCCATTCAAGAGCCTGTACTTTATAATGCTCCATAAGTTTTCTATGGGTTTGAAGTCAGGAGCGGCCATGTCATAACACTTACCTGCTTCTCATCAAAGTATTCCTTCAACAATTTTGATTTGTGACAGGGAGCATTAGCTTTGTGGGGTCAATTTGCACCCTTTCAGCAGAAGGGAGCAGGCAAGACTCTAAACTTCTCTTGTATTGCTTGCTCCCGAGGGTCTTTTCAATAGGTTTTAAGAAACCAGTTCCATGAAAAGAAAAGCATCCCCAGAACATTATACTGAACAGATGCTTGACAATACTTACTGCTAAATTCAAAGAGCTTCCAAAGCTTCTTCAGATTTTAGATCGCTTATCCTTTGAATTTAGCTCAACTTTTGTTTCATCAGAGAAGAGAACATTTAGTAAAAAAACCAGGTGAGTCACTTTTATCAAACAGCACTGTGTGTATATATATATATATATATATATATATATATATATATATGTGCAGGTATGCAGAAAAATAGGAAAGAACACGTTAGGTAAATAATCCAGAGTTCTTTCGTATTTTTGTTCTTATTTTTAAAAAGACAGTGCTCCATACAGAAGTAGAGCTTATATTATAATATTTTTAAAAAATATGATTCCTTCACTACATAAGAGTTCTCATGTTTCAAAAACGAGAGCCGGAACCCTCAATATAATTATTAAAATTAAGTTGAATTAAAGTATCGAGTCCCATTTCATCCTCAAGCGAAATTCCTAAATTCCTAAATTTTTGCTTGAGGATGAAACGGGACTCGATACCTTAATTCAACTTAATTTTTATAATTATATTGAGGGTTCTGGCTCTCGTTTTTGAAACATGAGAACTCTTATGTAGCGAAGGAATCATATTTTTTTTTAAATATTATAATATATATATATATATATATATATATAATATTACTTAAATGTTATTTTTAGTGGATACCTATATTTGAATATATATATTATATACTTTGGTAATACTAGCAACATATATAGTATGGAGGTACATGGAGTAATGAATATTGTCTTGGTTTGAGGAATCAGAGAGCTAAGTTTGAATTCCAGTCAAGTTCATTACATTCACTTATGTCCTAATACTCTTGGGAAAGGTAAGAGTCCATCTCTTCTACTCCCAGCTACAGGTTGAATAGCAGGACAGACTGAGACCTATAGTGTTGTGTGGTGGGGGCGTACAGCCTGAGAAAATGACTACTCTGTGAAGGGACATTTGGGGCCCTTACTGCATACTGTGCACCAGTTCTCTGCCTTCAGGTCTTCCCAAATAGTGTGTTTGGTTCTGCAAAACTCTTCACCATTATAATCAAACAATATGTGTGGGTAGCCTAGGTTCTAAGAACTGTGCTGCTTGACCCTTATACTTAAAAAATGATGGGCGAGACCACTACAGATATATATTTGTGTCTCATTACAGTGCATTTTAAGTTTCTATACTGCTCAAGTTATTGATTTACAAGTGGCATAACAGTTATTCATGAATGAAATGGAAATAGCAAGCTGTGTTCAAATTCTGACTAAGGCTGTTGTATTTACTTTATACTTGTGAAAGACAATGAAGCCATCTTTTCTCCTCACAACTATGGATAGATTAGTGGAACAAACTGTTACCTCTAGCCTTTGTAAGGCATCCTATCTAGGAGAAAGAAAATTCTGAATTTAAAAGCATAGAGAAGGCAAGGAGAAACCACTTCCCTATTTTTCAAAAAAAATTAATAGCAGTTCATATATATTAAAAAACGAAGCTGTGGAGAGCCACGATTAACTGTATCCTAGAGAGAGATAAAATTCTTAAAATGCCTTTGAGAAAGGTATGAACCCAATTTTTCTCCATCTGGCTATGGGTTTCTGAAGACTTTCTAGCATAGGCTGGCATCCAGTCTAAGGTAAGTATATTGAATTCAATCAAACCCATGAAGGCAATAGGAAACCACTCTTCTGTCTTTTCCAAGAACAATAATAATTCACAATTTACAGATGTCAAGGAAGATGTGGAAATCTATGATCGTTTACAGCCTGAAAGAAAAGTTTTTTTTTAATGATCTCTATTTGGAATGTGTGCATATCCACCTATTCAGATTGTCTATATGCTTATTGGTGTGTGCGTGCGTGTGTGTCCTATGAGTCTTTGACCGGCTTTTTCGACAGCTGTGACAGCGAAACCGTTGCTGTCTGTGTAACTGTGTGTCAGTCATTTCTTTCTCTAATCCCGGAATCGCTTTCCGATGGGGAAGCATAATTAGTTTGTAAATCGGTCAGTGAGTGACAGTTTCCGAATTCAGAAGGGAAAACTCCGTTGAACGGAATCATTCCCCCGACTCTCTGTCACCCTCTCTCGTGTGTGTGTGTGTGTGTGTGTGTGTGTGTGTGTGTGTGTGTGTGTGTGTGTGTGTGTGTGTGTGTGTGTGTGACGTGCGCGGCAACGTGCTTGTAAATGTCTGTTGCATACCGTTGTAAGTCCCTTCCTTAGCGTAGCAAGTATAAGGCCGTAGCTATAATATTGACGCAACTGATTCGAGCGTATTTCTTTCTTTTTCAACAAGAAGCAACAGATAGAAAGACTAAAAGATTGAAAGAGAAAAGGAGATCGAAAGAAAACGTTATGAAAAAAGAAAAAAAGACATTGACCTTGATCCAGTATTTTTTTTTTTCAGCTGTGTGCGTAAAATGTATTTTATTTATATTTGCTTTCTCCGTCACCCTTTAACAAGCACACCCCTTCAACTTTTCCCCTGTCACCCTCGCGTACACCTCTAAATCCCCACCAACTCTTCTTTCTTGGAAAGGTACAGCGGTTGGAGGGTAGTAGCCGTTGAACGAGGCTGAGGTGTGGATGACGGTCGGTTGGGGACTGGGTAGAGCCGCTTTCGTCTTTCTCTTATAAAACAAACAAGTCAGGCCTCATTTGCCGGACATGTGCGACCGACAGTTAACTCTGTCGAGTGTACTGATGTTGTATTGAAGACATTTTTAGTAACTTCTTTTCCGGCCTTCTCTACTTTTAGCTTTTCCTTCTATCCTGAGTAAGTTATTTTGCTTTTTCATTTTTTCCTTTTTAAGAATTTTTTTTTTTTTCATAAATGATTTTTAATGTAAACTTTTTTAAAATTTTACTTTTATTCCTTCTTTCACGCGTACAATTTACGCTTACGCGCATCAATGTGCAATTGTCAATGGGGTGGGTATATACCTAATTGCAAAATGTGTGCACACATACGCTAAATCAGAAATCTAAACCTTTTTATATGCATTGCATGTTTGTGCATTGTAAGTCGTTAAATTGAATGCTAAGGTTGTGGTGTGTTATTTCATATGACTGCGTATGCATTATTTTCATTTTTAATTAAATTGACACTGTTAGTAGTGTTACTGTTTAGTGTTAACCATGCATATGAGTATATGCATGCAAATATGACGTTGTGTCAAACTACACGTGTGTACAAATAGTCGCAAGTCAAGTGCCCTTTTTGTTGACGCTTTGCGTGTGCATCCATAAAATACGTGCAATGCAAACGGTATTCCTCGTTTTCTTGTGCATATTCGTTCGGCGTTATGCATTCGTGAGGAAAACTGTACACGCCATACAGGCAAATTGTAGACGCAGCAAAAAAAAAAAAAAATTAAAATTGTACAAATTATTTCAATGCTCCAGGAGGAGACTTTAAAATAGTCAATGCGTATTTTTTTCATATATATATATATATATATATTATTCAATAAAACCTTTATCGACAAATGTGTAACTGTAGTGTACACTAAATGTGTACGTGCGACCACATGTGTGTCATTATAATTGTATATGTGTGTACAGTACACTACACGCATTACATATTATTGGCGTGTGTGTAAATAGAACATTAACTTTTTCTTCTTTTTTTTTGTACTGGTTTTTTTTTTCCGAGTTTGCCTAAAACACACACAAAACGACTTCAAACTCTTCTCTTTTAAATGCCATGTCCTTTCAGGCGATCATGACACTCCACAAATCAATTTTCTTTTATTATCTCTAAATTGCCATGAATTCTTAGGAAATATTGTGGAGTGGTTTCCTGTTGCCTTCTTGACCGTTTCAGTTTTCCTTCTCTTAGGCTGGTTGCCAACCAAGGCTAGAGATTTAAGTTATGTAAACCCATAGATGCGAAGGAAGAGACGGAATGCATTTCGCAAGGACATTTATGCGAAAGGGAATGCAACAAGCTTTTATGTTTTTTTTAATTTATTTTGAAATTTCTCTTCAGTGAAAAAAAAAATTCTTCCAAGAATCGTTAATTAATCAGCTTATATTTTTTTTCTCTACGAGAAATTAACTTCGGTTTATTTTTAGTTGGTTTCCTCAGCGATTGGCCACGTTCGTTTTATTTACCCGTTGCACGAAAAAAAAAAGTTTTTTTTTTCGTTTGACTTAAAAAAAAGAAAAATACTTCATTGTTTATTATTAATTTACTCATCAAAACAGCTTTTTTTTCAGTCTCTGTAAATTTCGTCTTAAACAAATCGTTCTTTCTTTTCTTTCATTATCTTTCTGATTTAATGAAATTCATTTACACATGTCACTAAACAATTATTACACCAAGTGCGTCATTTTGTTGTCATTTCGAAAGAAATATCTTCACGCGCACCTGAATAGAGTGATCGTTTTCTTCCTTTCTTTCTTTCTTTCTTTCTTTCTTTCTTTTTTTCATGTGTATATTTTATATTTCTGTATGTGTTACTGTTGTATGTGTAAATATGTTAGCATCTGTGTGTGTGTGTGTGTGTGTGTGTGTGTGTGTGTGTCTGTGTGTGTGTGTGTAAACTATTTTCACACGGCATTTTGAATGTGACGCGTTAACGAAATGCTAGGAGGAGCAGGTCGAGAAGGGTAAAAAATAAACAGGGATTTTTTATTTTATTTTATTTTTATTTTTATTTTTTATTTTTTTGTTAATTCATACTGGAAAATACTTTCGGCTTTAGGGTATATAAACTGGCTTATGCAAAAGACGCGTTTGCACAAATAAATAAATATTACAAACCAATACTGATTTGGTTTTGTGAGTCAGAGTCGTTATGGATGGAAATAAGTTGCGGTTTCTTTTTTTTTTAATTCATTGCTTGCAGATATTTTCATAAGTTTCTTTTATTTTTTAAGTGTTTTTTTTAATTATTTTTTTATTATTATTTTCCATTAAAAAAGTACGATTTACACGTTCTGATGTTGATTAAGTAAAAAAAAAAGTAGCACCCTTTCTGCATAGGGCCGTGTATTGTAGTGTTCATAATACCAACTAAGTGCCTTAGTGTTGACTGTTGACTGTTGGATGTTGAATGTTGACAGTTTGGGTTTGGGGTCATTACAAAGCAAGTGCTCGTTCAGTGTATATATTCTGGTCCCTTTTTTATTTTATTTTATTCTGTTGAAAAAGAAGTGTACGATAAAATTTTAAAAAATGCCTTGCTGAAATAAATACCAAACGGATTTTGTCGCGTGTATAAGATGATGATAATGATGATGATGATGATGGAAGTCCATGCCTCAAAGAGATACAAAAAATTATTCTAACAAGTACAGCCCACACTTTACGAAGGTCTTTCCTTTATCTATGTAATTTTTTTTTTTTTTTTTTTTTTTTTTTTTTTTGCAGTGGAAAGTGTCATGATACCATTTCTATCCTTAGGTCCCTGGGCGGGACCCGGAAAGAAATGTGTAAACGGCTGATATCAAAGGAAATAAAAAAATAATAATAAACCCGGTTACGGAGATAGGACCTGTTACAATTCTATGGGACTACACAATACACACTGACAGAACAATCAAAGCCAACTGCCCAGACATTGTTATTATTAAAGACCACAAACAAAATAAGTGCCTCCTTATTGATATGGCAGTCCCTGCAGACTGCAATGTATAAAGATATTCGAAAAGCTGTCAAAATACAAGGACCTTGAAATAGAAATCTCAAAAATGTGGCACATGGGAACATCAACAATCCCTGTTGTAGTTGGAGCCCTTGGACTGGTTGGAAAAGATTCCAGTAGAGTAGACTTAGGTATCGCGATTTTTGTGGAGGACCCTAAACAGTAAATCAGGAAAATTGGAAATAAAGTAAAAAAATCGTTTATTTTTTTCTAAAAAATGTTTCTTCTTATAAGAGAAAATTTAATAATAGGCAGGATTAAGATTTAAGAATCTTAATTAAATTTAAAGATTAAATAAATGTGCAGAATAAATAAATAATTTAATTTTATTAAACGAAAAAAATGAACCAAGTTACATAAAAGGTGTATGTGTGTGTATATTCCGTGTATGCAAGAAACGATAAATTTTACGATTGACTCGATCAGCATAAGTAGACAAGTAGGTACCTATTAGTTTTCTTTTTTACTACAATATTTAGGCACGTGTACTGTCTCAGTTTTTATTATTATTATATTTATTTTCTTTGATATCTGGCGTTTACACATTTCTTTCCGGGTCCCGCCCAGGGACCAAAGGTTAGAAATGGCATCATGACACTTTCCACTGCAAAAAAAAATAAATAAATAAAAATAAAAATAAATAATAATAATTACATAGATAAAGCCCTACGTAAAGTGTGGGCTGTACATGTCAGAACAATTTTTTGTATCTCTTTGAAGCATGGACTTCCAGGGATACCTTCAATTAGTCTATCAGTTGCTCTTTTTTAATCATTCCCAGTGCTCTTATTATTACTGGAATAATTATATAGTTATGTCTGAATGCCACATTCTCGCAATTTCCATTCTCAAGTCCTTATATTTTTTTAAAGTTTGTCTAACTTCTTTTGTTGAGATGTTCTTTATCAGACTGGATGTCCATGTCTATAGGGTAGCACTGATGGTTTTGAAGTCTTGTTTCGTTGGTTTTTTTTTGGTTTAATAATGACGTCGGTAGGTGTGATGAATGTCAAAGAGCATTGTAACATTTTCCTTTTCTATCACTTCTTCCTCTTCTTCCCCCTCCTCTTCTTCTGCTTCTTCTTCCTCCTCCCCCTCTTCTTCTTCTTCTTCTTCTTGGTCTATGAGTATCATCATTACTGTCTTCTTTTTTACGGTTTTTCGTTTTCCACCCGAGATTTTGCATTACAGGTGATCTCAGTCAAGTCGTACGACTTCAAACAGATAACACCTTTCGCAGAATATCTGTTGATTGATTGATTCTTTTTCTACGGTTTATCAACCCTTCGCAGGTTATTTAAAGCCAGAAAATATTTTTAGATTGTAACATTTTTTTAGATAATGGTTTATGAGTGATACAAAGCTTCTAATTAATTAACCCATAGCATGGGGGAGAAAAGGTTGATTCAGACCTTTACCAAGCGTATTTGCACGTAAGTGAATATAATGAAACCAACTAGGCTTTCTAATTAACAAAGCCGAGCCATTATTCATTACACCACCCGCACATCCAAATTTACAGCACCTGATATTCCTAATTGATCACCCATGTAGGTACTGACCAGGTTCGACGTTGCTTAACTTCTGTTATCGTAGCAGAATATTTTCAGAGCCAAGTAACGAAGAATCAAGCGATGGGGTAGCGGTTTTTATTTCTTGACGATATGCATGAAAATACAGATGAACTCGCTTATTTTGGGATTTAGCAGTAACAGAATAACCACCGGTATTATTATTATTATTATTATTATTTTATTTCCTTTAATTTCTGGTGTGTACACATTTTTCCAGGTCCCGCCCAGACACCTAAGGTTAGAAATCGCATCATGACATTTTCCTCTGACCAATTAAAAAAAACAAAAAAAACACACACACACAAACATATATTACATAGATAATGCCCTTCGTAAGGTATGGGCTGTACTCGTGAGAACAATTTTTTGTATTTCTCCAAGACATGGACTTCCAGGTATTCTTTCAATTAGTCTACTGGAATATTTTCCAACCAATCCGAGGTTTCCAACTACAACAGGGATTGTTGATGTTCCCATGTGCCACATTTTTGAGATTTCGATTTCAAGGTCCTTGTATTTTGATAGCTTTTTGAAGATCTTCAAAAATACATTGCAATCTGCAGGGACTGACATATCAGTAAGGAGGCAATATTTTTTGTTTACGGTTTCTCATAACAATTAACGGTTAGCTTTGGTTGTTCTGTCTGTGTGTATTGTGTAGTCCCATAGAATTGTAACAGATCCTATCTCCGTAACCGGGTCTGGGTGGTGTTCATACCAATTTTTTTTTCAGTTTCCTTCCCATAGAAGTTGCAGATTTTCCAGTGCAGATATTGGCCCACTCTGTCATGCCGGTTTTTATACTCAGTGGGTGCCAATACCGTGCAACCTGATACAAGATGATCAATTGTTTCTGGATATTTATCACAGAATCTGCATTTTGGGCTAACACAATATTTTAGTATGTGTGCTTGATAATTTCTAGTTAACAAGCATTGGTCTTGTGCAGTAAGGATAAAACCATGTCTCAGCTTTTAACCCTGCACTGATGGGTACGGGGTTTGTCTATATCAGCTTGTTTGGCAGAGTATTGGTCATGAAGGGGTTTATCTTGCCATTTTTTCTGTATCTGGTCGGTTGCATTTGTCTTTGCTTTCTTTTTTTATGTATTTTGCAGCTTCAGTTGGTATATTGTGCTTTACTTGTATTTCTGCACCCATTTGAAACTCCATTTTGAACTTGTTGGCTTCCTTTATTACGGAATAAAGACGCTTAATACTTTCATGTTCTTTGATACATATTCTGCCTGCGTGTATTGTAAAGTCCCATAACATTTTTACAGATCCTATGTCCGTAACCGGTTCTGGTGATGTTCATACCATTTTCCTGCCCATAAAAGTTGCATATTTTCCAGTGCAGATATTGGCCCACTCTATCATGCCGACTTTTATATTTTTATCAGGTTGCACGGTGTTAGCGCCAACAGTGACGCTAACACCGTGCAACCTGATACAATTGTTTCTGGATATTTATTACAGAATCTTTATTTCGTGTCAAAATATCATTATTATTATTATTATTATGTTTCGATTTCTGCTATGGTCACACTACCTACCAAGTCTGCTGGGAAACCTAAGGCAGGTAGTGGAGTATTGTTATGGCTGCATTTCATGATTTGTTTATCCAACTCCAATAACATCATTAGCGTTACATGAACAGAGTTCTTCTTAGTGTGTGGACTGTACTTATCAAAATAATATCGAATGACTTATGGTAATCTGTCCAGGCAGTACTGAGATTTTTCTTTGTATTGAAACAGTTTTCAAAGATCACTTATGATTAATTAATATTGGTCTTTACATCCGTAAGAGTTACGTTTGTACCCTTTTTGTTCAAGAGGTAGGATGTCATTTTTTCTAAGAAGGAATATATCTGATTTGTCAGAACAGATGTAATGTCTGTAAGTAGTGGGACGACATATAATTAGTCTGTAGTTTTTTGCGGGGGACATTTGTGTCACCATTCTTGGGTAGAAAGAAGGTAATTCCTTTGGTTACCCATTGCGGAATTTTAGTAGGATCATTGACCATTTCTTGAAGTTCTTTGTCTAGTTTTTTGTGTGCTGTATTTAGATAATAGAACCAAAAGTTAGGAACTTTATCCGGGAGATTTCCAGTTGTTTTTTTGTTTTGTTTTTTTGTGCATATTCAATATCTTCTTCTGTGATTTCCGCCCATGCTTGTTCTAGTTCATTTTTCATTTTTTTCTCCCTCTTGCGTAATCCAATTTGCCTCTTTGTTATGTTCTTTAGGGCAAGCCCATATTTTTTCCCAGAACTGTATAACCTTTTCCATTTTTTTTTTTTTTTTTTTGCTTATCACTTCAATTTTTTGTTTGCCTATTTAGCTGTAAAATTCCTTGATCCTTCAGTTGTATCGTTTGCTTTATTTTTTCTTTGGCTGATAGGACTTCATTTTTATTCCTAATTTTGTATTTTCTTTAATTTTCTGCCTTTTTTAGTCCTTACATTTGTTCCTCTTGTTAGTTCATCGAGTACTAATAATTCACTTCTAAGTTGTTCAATTTCTTTTCCTATTTTTCTTTTCCAGGGTGGCTCTTTATGTCTATGAGATTTCCTTTTTTTACTTTGATGTTTAATTTTTTAGTTAATGCTGTTGCTGATGCATAAATTGCTTCGTTGAGACTTATATGTGGCTCTACTTCATTCAGAATTAATCTGCAGTGCTGCCTTGCAGAGTTTAATACTTTTAAGGTTCCTCTTTGTTGGTTTTAATTTTGGGAGTTGTTCAAGTTTTTCCATTTCAATATTTTGTGTCTGACTTATATGCCTCATGATTTCTTCCTTGACTTCTTGTATACTAATCTTGTTTTCCGTAAAATAATTCGATTCAGTGTGTTTTGAACTCGTTTTATTTCACGCCTTTCCAACTCTTCTAAACTTTCAGCATTATCTTCACAATGATTGGTGTGTATCTCAGTTTCTTCATTATGATCCGTGGTTTCTGTGATGTTAGTACTTTTTTATGTTCATTTCTGGTTCGCATTCATGTTCTGGGGATTCACCAATTCTGGTTGCAGTTCTTTTTATTTCTTTAATTCCAGCATCTTTCAATAAGTTATTTCTCATGGTGTACCTTCTTACATTGGCTAGTTTATTTTCATCAATGTACTTTCTAATTGCGTGTCCAACCTTTTCTCGCCAAATGTCATATGTTTGGTGAGTGATGCTTTTCTGAGGTTTATCTAATGCTTCAGAGAATGCAGTCATAGCACGTTTGTACTACTCACGAGACCATTTTGCCTTTTCTTTCTTTAAATGGATGGTTGTGGGTCGAGTTGGAGAATTCGCAGGACCATCATCGAGATTATCCCGGTTGTGGGAACCTGGAGATTCATTATTTGTTTAGGAGTTTGTTCCTCGGGTAGGTTACCTCCTGAGGGACGTGCTCTCTATTTATCCACTGGAAGAGCCATACTGGAATTTTTTGGTTTGACTATTAATTCTCATATTGTTCCTACGAGTGACGCATTGGTCCAAAAGTCTATCCAAAGTCCGCCGGCACATTGGGTAACTGGCTTTTACAAACAAGGTTCCGAAGGTGATCGTTTGCGACCTCATAACGCAGCACCCATCCACTCCTTAGCAAAATTAACAACTTGAGTTTCAGGTTGTTGATCTAAGTTTTCCTTCTCTTTTTTTTTAATTGGCGATACTAAGTTTTAACGAAAGGTCAGGTGGACATCCATTGGGGGTTATCACGAGAAAAGAAAAAAAATGAAAGATGACAAATTATTATTCTTATTATTAGGTGAGAGAGCAGGACGTCATCAGAATGACGGCTGGCGTACAAGCCCAATAGACTCATCATGTCACCGAGTCCGATAAAAGTAGACTAGGTACATTCAATACAGACAAATGTGCGCAATGCAGTGAGAAGTTTTGATAAAACTAGAAAATAGCCTTGCAGAATTAACTGTCGGTCACCTAAACCAAGTCTGCTCAGACGACCCCGACTGAGGATGTCCCCATGTGGCTTGCTCTCAAAATCGCCTTGGCTGCCTCATCCTTCAAACTTAAAAAAATTATTTTAAAACTCGACACTCAGCCATGATTCTCTCCCACTATTCCCGATTATGAACAATAACAGAGATGTTCAGTGTGTCCTGAACGCTAACAGAGATGTTCAGTGTGTCATTCCCTACTCAACTGGTTAAGTTCAGGCAAAAATTTAAATGCAATGTCGATCGTTATCTACTGTTTTCCTGATTACTCTTATTGTTCTCGCTCCTCGGTTATACTTCTGTTTTGTAATTCTTTCGCATCAAGTAACACCTTGTGTCTTAGTGGAATCCTTCCATAGAAAAAGAAAAAAGAAAAAAATCTGATAAGTCAATCTCTACTGTACTGTGCAGACTGTCTTCTTTATTCGCCAAAACAAAACATGTTAACACCTCTAATCAATGAAGATGAGAAAACATGAGATGAGAACCATCCACGCCTAGTGGAACATCAGAGCATTCGACATCATCATTTCTTTTAAATTCTGACGACAAATTTCATTTTCTCTTCTTTCGAAAATATTGGAGAATGTAATTTGGTAGCACTTTGTTGTGTAATTTCCTTTCATTTTATTCTGTTTTTATTTTTATTTTTTTATTTATTTATTTATTGCGGGAAGAGAGTTTATGTCTGTTCGTTTCATCTTCAGCCTGTACTTTTAATCATTTCACCCCAAACAAGTCAATAATAAAAGCCATTAGGATGAAAGGGGCAACTGGGAGTGAAAGCAACTGAGAGGACAATATCGGAGCGGTGGTGGGTACGTGTGTGCGTCGGTATTACTTTGTGTCTGTTTTATGTCTGGGTACCCGGATATGTGTGCAAAAAGAAAAGAAAATGAACAGTTTTTTTTTTTGTTTCCTTTGTTGTGTGGTGGACTTGCCGGTATAGTCCAAGCATTAAAACAACCATGACTTCTTAATCACAGCAGAACAGCAATTCTGAGTTTAGTTATATAAACTCTGGGGTCGGGATGCTGAAGTGACAAACCTTTTAAATAATCTACCGTCCTTTTGAAAAATGCATTTCTGTGATATTTTAAACTTAAAAAATAATAGTTGTTTCAAATCAAATTAATTATACTTTAAGCTAAAATTCCGCAAATAAAGTTTCAGAAAAGTATAGTTTATTTTTGGAAGATTTTTTAATAAAGAGATTTACATTTTTATAACCCTTCTGATAAAAACGGCGCTAAATTAAAAAAAAATTCCTTCCAATCAATTTAAATTAGTTTTGGGGTATTGGATATATTAATTAAATTTAATCTCTCAGGCTGAAATTAAAACTAAAGTAAAAGCTACAAGAAAGATTTTTCATTATTAAAAATTAATTTTAAACGTTAGGTAGGCATTGCGTTTTTGTGGAGGGTCCTATATATATATATATATATATATATATTATATATATATATATATATATATATATATATATATATATATATATTATATATATATATGTACACACACACACACAATGGGTAGCAAAAGTATTTAACACATCGGTTCTTTATAAATTTCACAATAAAAATTGTTCAATTTGAATTATACTTACTTCAAATATTTAAATGAACATTGTCTAACTAAACATAAAGCAAAATTGAGAAACATTGTTTTTATGCACTTTTATTGCCAATTTTCGAATTTAACTGTGTGCAAAAGTATTTAGGATCCGTCATGAGATCGCTAAAAAAAAGCATAGCATGATGAAAAAGACGAAAACAAACTTTTATCGTCTGAATGTTTATGTTATTATTAAGAGGAAAGTCCAAAGTATTTGGGGGGTATTTTTTTTACATTTTTTTTTATCTTTTTTAATCCTAGCCCGTCCAAAACTTTCGTTAAAAATCTTGTTTTTTTTTTAGTCAGCAAAATTGACAGATAATCAGTTATGTCAATCATTTTTTTTCCATTTTATAAAAAAAATATGAAAATCTAAGTTTGAAAATCTTTTAAAAATCAATTATAATTTTTTCAAAACTTATTTTAAGAAAATCAGAAATTATAATGTTTATTTAAAATATTTTGAAACAAGCATTAATTAGTTTCTGCGCTGAAAAGATGTAGTTTGAAAATAAAACAAAGCAGGTCATAACATTTCGCGTCACTTGACAGGTGACGAAAGACATTTTCATGACGTATTGATAGCTTACGTGAGGCTAATTTATTTTACGGAAGGAGAGAAGTGAAATTATTTAGATTTAAGTGAACAAATTATTTACCTCGTTTTTTTGTACTTAGCTTTCACCTTTACGTTTACGATGCTTTATGGAAAATATATTATAAAGAAATTAAAATAAGACTGTTGAGAGTGAGATTAAATTTCATAAGAAAGGTATCTAATTAATTTATAGGTACCTTTCTTATGAAATTTTATCAGAAGTGTACATAAAATACAAATTTAAATTTCATAAGATGATACTTATACTTGTAGGTACCCGCCTCAGTTGAAATTAAAAAATCAAATTAACTTAACTTCTCCACACGTGTTTCGCAAAAATAAATCTATATCTCAAAAGGACATTTACGAAACTTAATGCGGCTTTTAACTAATTTTATAATATTTTAACAACTTAAGTGTAAAAATCTATTATAATTAAAGAAATAACAAATAATTGTATTAAAAGTTCAGTATTTAAGTTAAATTCTAGACAGAAACTCAATCCACGTGACGGTTTTTTTATTGCACGCATGATACTTTCGGTCTTGCATAGATTTGATTTGCGGTCGTATTATTGACACAAATTATATTTTTTTTATATATACTTGTGTTCGTTAGTTTGTAAGAAGCTTTGGAAATTATAATCTGTAAATATATATCTACTTAATAATAACATTCGTTAAATTGTACAAACTTTTCCCTAATTTTAGAAGAATTAACAACATTTAATGTAAAAATAATAAAATATTTCAGAAATAATAAATAATTGTTTTAAAAATTCATTTTTCATCGAAATATCTTTTTTCTTTCAGACTATATTGTCCATGTTCATTAAAATAAATAAAAGCAATTGAAAACTTTTGAAATTAAATAATATTTTTGTTTAATTGAGTTTTGTGTGTTACAATTCAGAGATGATTTTCAGGTAGAAGTGATCCAACTAAAAAAAAAAAAAAGAAGAAAGAAAAAAAACATGATTTGGTTTACTCAAAGCCTTGTGCTTTTAACTAATATAATCACTAATCTGCCCAAAATTGAAATTATAGAGTTTTCGTACAATTAGTTAGGGGGGGGGGGGTAATACATATGAAAAAAATTGGCATAACTTTAAAAAGGGGAAACATATTTATAATAATTTCCGTCATTTGTGAATAGTTTCTGAAAGTTTCATTAAAATCTGACAATTATTTTTATTTTTGCAAGATTTTCCAAATTAATGTCTGTCATACAAAAAAAAAAAAAAAAAAAAAATGCTGAAAATTGTATGTTATTTTACTAGTTCCGGTGATACAAACTAAACAGAAACAAGGTTTTAATCAAAATTTAAAATGTTCTAAAAAGAACGAAAAAATTTTTAAATAATTAAAAAATACTTTGATCTTCTTCCCTATTATTAATTTAAATAGAATAAACATTTAGACGCTAAAATTTTGTTTTCGTCAAGTTTGGCGTCTTTTTCATCATGCAATGCTCTGTTTTTTTAGCGATCTCATGAAAGATCAACACCTATATAAATAATACGGTAAAAAGGGTATTTTAAAACTATTTTCAGTTATTTTGATGTGGTTTGTACTTCAATCAATCACAGGTTGTCTTCAATATATGTACTAACCAAGTACGTCACTCAATCGGTACATCGTGATAACAGGTCTGATACAGTACTGTCCTACTAAACTTAAATGGTTAAAAAAACAAAAGAATTGTCAACAAATGATATGCAACAGAAGATTATGAAGCTGCACAAAGATGGTATGGAGTCCACCTAGGTATGTTCAAAACTTCGATAAAAAGAGCATACCCTGATGAAAAAAGGACAAACTTGATTAAACAACTTTTTTATACTCTAAAAAAAATGCTTATCTTACTTAAGAGGAAAGACTTAGTAAAAGTATTTTTAAATATTTTTTGAATTTTTTTAATCCTTTCTAGCACGTCCGAAATTTTAGCAAAAATTCTTGTTTTTTTTTTAGTATACCTAATGTAATTTGAAACAAACATTAGTTAATTTTTTAGTAAAAAAAATTTAGTTAGAAATAAGAGAAGTATAACAGTGATGATTATTGGTTTTGGATGTGTGACGTTTACGTCAACGTATCGACACCTGACGTTAGGGCAATTTATTGGACGGAAGGGCAGAAGTGACAGTATTTTTATTTTTTTAACTGACCCAGCTTATTTAACTATAAAGTAATTTTTAATAATAAAACACTTTCAAAAGTTTAGTATTTATTGATTTCTTTTAGGTACTTTTTTTAACAAAGATATGTCCAAAACGTGTACTGTTTCCGTCCCTAAAATTGAATCTAAAAAAGGAAAATTAATAATTGCAGTATATCTTTCACTGAAAAAGAAAAAAAAATTATATTTAAAAAATGAAAAGAAAATATTTAGTAAAATATTAAAAAAAAAAATTTTAATTTTGAAAATGCGATGATGATGGTCAGAGAATTTGATACGCTATCAAGAAAAACAACTCAAGCACACGTGACATTATTTCAGAATCGTGCTTCCGTAGTTTTGCCGGGAGTGTTTTTAATGTATTTTTTCGTATATTAAAAAATTATTGTAAAAATACGCCGTTTCGCAGATTGTAAAAAAAAACCTTTCAAATTTAAGATCTGTAAAAGAACATTTCTTGAGAGACACTGCTTCAAATTTAATTTTAAAATATTTAACAAATTTCTCACATTTTGCATTTAAAATTTTAAAAAAAAGAAAACAATTCTTGTAATAAATTCATTTTCAAGTTTTCATAAAATTAAATGTGGGGTGGGTAACAGATATAAAAAAAATACCATCAATTTCTAAAAAACAAACTAAAAACTAAAATAATTTAATTCATTTTTTAATAAATTCTGAAAGTTTAATTAAAATCTGACAATTATTTGATTTTTGCAAGAATTTCCAAATTAATGTGTTTTTCAACTGAAAAAAGCGCCAAAACAAAAACTAATGCTAAATATTACGCGACCTCTGACCTATAAAAAAGATTTTCAACCAAAATTTCAAACGTGCTAGAAAAGAAAAAAAATTTAAAAATAATTTAAAAAATACTTTGGTCTTAATAATATAAACTTTTTCACTACAAAATTTTGTTTTGGAGGCCTTTTTTCATCATGCTATGCTGATTTTTCGGTGAATTATTGAACATACCTACCCCAGGGGTATCGAAAAATTGCTCAAGATTTAAATTTGCTTGTGTGTACAGTGGGTGCTGTTGTTCGAAAGTGGAAAAAATATGATACCACTGAAAATATTCAAAGGAGTGGTCGTCCGCGTAAATTAAGCGAGGCTACTGAACAATATATAGCCCGGAATGTGAAGAAATAACCATTTTTAACTCGAAAAGAAATTCAGAACGATCTGAAAAATGCCGAAATTGAATTAAGAGATCACTGAATCGTGCAGGCGTGTATTCTAGATCACCAAGAAATATTCCATTATTAAACGTTTGAAATTTGTTAAAAATTATGAACTTGAATCAGATGAATTGTGGAAGAAAGTTATTTGATCAGGGGAAACGAAAATTGAACTTTTCGGGAGAAACATGTGCACTCAGGTATGGCGGAAAAAAGGAACTGAATACAACCCAGTAAACACCATCCCAGCAGTTAAATATGGGGGTGGAAATGTAATCATTTGGGGTTGTTTTTCGTATAACGGAGTAGGAGAAATGGAAGTCATCGAAAGAAGAATGAATACAGCAAAATATAAGCAACGAGGTACCGCCATGATATCGCTAAAAAAGAGCATAGCATGATGAAAAAGACGCCAAACTTGACGGAAACAAAATTTTGTCGTCTAAATGTTCATGTTATTATTAAAGAGGAAAGATCAAAGTATTTTGGGGGTATTTTTTTTACATTTTTTAATCGTTCCTAGCACGTCCGAAATTTTCGTTAAAAATCTTGTTTTTTTTGTCATCAAAACTGGCAGATAATCAATCATTTTTTTTTTCCATTTTATAAAAAAATGAAAATCTCACTTTGAAATTCTTTTAAAAATCAATTATCATTTTTTCAAAGAAAATCAGAAATTATAATGTTTAATTAAAATATTTTGAAACAAGCTTAACTTAGCTTCTGCGCCGAAAAGATGTAATTTGAAAATAAAATCATAATAAGATCATAACCTTTCGCGTCACTTGACTGGTGACGAAAGACATTTTCATGACGTTTAGATAGCTTACGTGAGGATAATTCTTTCTAATTAATTTATAGGTACCTTTCTTATGAAATTTTATCAGAAGGGGACATAAAATACTATAATTTATGTACATTTATTACATTTTACTGTATTATTTGTATTTCCATTCATTATATTATTAATTTTGATATTTCATTTATGGGAAAATGTCATAATTGAGATTAATATAAAAATAAGATCATATAAATTTCATTAGATGATACTGATACTTGTAGGTACCCTTCTCAGTTGAAATTGAAAAATCAAATTAACTTCTCCACACGTGTTTCGCAAAAGTAAATGCCTTAACAGTGGAGAACAATGCTTAACTCAAATAACGCAACTTAATTGTATTCTGGTTGGTCTTCCGTACTTTATAATTACAGCCCGATTATAAACACAAAATTACATTTCTTAATTACTGCCGATCAATCAAAACGATACAGTTTACAACGCGCTAAAAAAAGACACGAAATCTGATGCGGCTTTTAACTAATTTTATATTTTAACAACTTAAATGTGAAAATCTATTATAATTAAAGAAATAACAAATAATTGTATTAAAAATTCATTTTTCATCGAAAAAATTTTTTGCTTTCAGAAAATATTGTTCATATTCATAAAAACAACTAAAAGCAAATAAAAGCATTTGAAATTAAATAATATCTTTGTTTTATTGAGTTTTGTATGTTACAATTCAGAGCTGATTTTCAGGTAGGGTGTGGGTTTCAATTAAAAAAAAACATGATTTGCATTCCTCAAAGCCTTGTGCTTTTAACTATTGTAATCACTAAACCCGATGCGATCGAATTTCTAGAGTTTTCATAAAATTAGTTATTGGATGGGGGTAATAAATATAAAAAAAATATTTCTGCCATGACTTTAATAAAAAGAAACATATTTATAATAATTTCCATCATCTATGAATAGTTTCTGAAAGTTTCATTAACTTTCGACAATTATTTTTATTTTTGCAAGTTTTTCCAAATAAATGTGTGTCATACAAAAAACGTGCTAAAAATTGTATGTTATTTTAGTAGTTCCGGTGATACAAAGAGAAACAAGGTTTTTTCAAAATTTAGAATGTTCTAAAAAGAAGTAAAAAAAATTTTTAAATAATTAAAAAAAACTTTGGTCTTTCGTCTTCATAATAACATAAACATTTAGACGATAAAATTTTGTTTTCGTCAAGTTTGGCGTCTTTTTCATCATGCTATGCTCTTTTTTTTAGCGATTTCATGGAGGTACCTAAGCAAATCTTATCAACCCATCCATTAAAAAATGCAACAGGTTTGAGGCTTGACCGAGATTTTGTATTCCAACAGGACAACGATCCAAAGCACATGGCTAAAACAACTCAACACTGGTTCAATGAAAATGGAATTGATTTTCTGGAAGGGCCTAGCCAGTAACCGGATCTCGATCCAATAGAAAATTTATGGAAAAAGTTGAGAGTACACACAAGAAATCCCAAAAATATCAAGGAACTGACGAAAGTCTGTGAAGAAGAATGGGTGAAACTGCCCAAATCTTCATGCAAGAAGCTCGTTGAAAACTACAGAAAATGACTCGAGGCTGTAAGACAGAACAGAGGATATGATACTAAATATTAATAAATTGTGTTAAATATTTTTGCACACAGTTAAATTCGAAAATTGGCAATAAAAGTGCATAAAAACAATGTTTCTCAATTTTGCTTTATGTTTAGTTAGACAATGTTCATTAAAATATTTGAAGTAAGTATAATTCAAATTGAACAAATTTTATTGTGAAATTTATAAAGAAACGATGTGTTAAATACTTTTGCTACCCACTGTGTATATATATATATATATATATATATATATATATATATATACATAAGTGAACATTGAAGTCAACACTCAGAGGCGACAGGCTGTTTCATGCTAGACGCAATCGCTAGGCAGTCTGAAACAACCTGTCCCCTCTGAGTGTTGACTTCAATGTTCACTTTTATATTTACACACGCTGTATCTCTGATATTGAGCACTTTATCCCATAAATATAGCACACCTTAAAACTATATTTCTTTATATATATATATGTATGAATTACTTAATTATAATTATCAAATACTCCTAATAATTTCTATCATGTGTATATCATTGCTTGATCCGGCTTCTAATGTTTCAGTTTGAGCGGCTTGGTGGTAGTAGTCGTGGCTCATGGGGGCACAGTCCTATCGTTACAGAGAATTACAGTTGAGTTCCACCACGGAATATGTGAGCGAGCGGCGCTATATTGAGTCTGATTTGCTACCTCTTCGTCACCGAGGCCCGTTGGAACAATTAGTATGACGTTTGCTTGATAACTCAACTGTCATGGTTTCAATTCTCGGTAGTGGATGCGCACTGCTGATGAGTCCCAAATATAGGACGAAACGGCTGTCCAATGCTTTCTGCATTCTGTTGAGGTTTCTTTCAGACTCTATGAATTACTTAATTATCAAATCCTCCTAACAATTTCTATCATGTGTATATATATATATATATTTATATATATATATCCACAACACTGTGCTAGGGTTACAATTCTTTAACATAAAGTGCTCATGAAAGCAACTGAAAGATATTGTTCAATTACTCTTTTTATATTTTACACCCCAACTTAGACCAACAAGGTAATAATGAGCGATTTTATAGCAAGCCTAAAAGTAAAAATATACGCAGTATCAATTGATTGTTGACATATTTTAACTTTTGTTATAAAAATGACGTTTACGAGAAAAAATTTTTTTTAGCTGAAACTCTTTTTAAAGATATAGATTTTTAACAGAATTAGTGTGGATTTGCAAATCTAAATCTTTGAATTCAAAGCAGGCAATTATAAATCCAAATCAAAAGTCTTATAATCTGCACCTATTTAATCAACTATTTGTAAAATTTACAATCCCCCATACTACTCTGCCTTTATATAGTCAATTACATTTGTCTGTTTAGAGAGAGAGGGATTAAATTAATCCCGCAAGTCATTGTTCGTGATCTGCTGGGTCTGGCCCGTCTCCAGTGTATGGAGGAGGGGGCTAGGGGGTCCTGCACTTCCCATAGATCATCCCCACCCAACCGTGAAAAAATGTTGCGAACTAATTTTAGCGTGTAAATTCTTACTAAGCCGCCTCAACTTAAAGGTATTCCCTCGCTCCCCTCCAAAAGCATTCTGACGGACGGGCCAGTGTATTGGGTGCTCTGCGCGTCTCTTCTTTCGACCTTAAAGATTACATTTACTTACAAGACGTGTGTGTGTGCGCGCGGGTGCACGATCATCCAACAAACCCACTTAAGTTAACCTTTGAATATCATTCAAATCTACATAGGTATCGCAAGATCCATTGATAACAATATATTTCCGTAGTGGTTTTGAAAGCCACTTTTCGACAGATCGCTTAATGTTCTTGAAAATTAAATGAAGATGCTTAAAGAGATCTTCTGTCGATTACGTGATTATAGGGGGAAAAAAAGGTTTTCAGAAAAACAGGTATTTTGAAAGATCAATTCGAAAAATGAAACGAAATTAAAAGTCAATTGCACAAAAATGTCATTATTATTATTATTTCCTTTGATCTCTTGTATACACATTTCTTTCCGGTTCCCAACCAGAGACCCAAGGTCAGGAATGGTTTTATGACATTTTACACTGATCGTTTTTGTAAAACAAACGAAATAAATAAACTAAGAACACATATTTTACATAGATATCGCCTTTCGTAAGGTGTGGGCTCTACTTGTGAGTATAATTTTCTGAAGGCATGTGCTATCAGAAATCCCTTCACTGAATCTATCGGAACCCTTTTTCCAATTAATCCCAGAGCTCCAACTCTAACTGAAATTATTTATGTCCTTATTTTTTTGAGATTTCCACTTCCAGATCCTTGTATTTTGATAGTTTTTTTTAAAGATTTTCAAAGATACATTACAACCTGCAAGGAATGCTATGTCAATAAGAAATCACTTTGTGTTTTGTAGTCTTTGATCACGATGGCTGGGCGATTAGCTTGGATTGTTCTGTCTGTGTATTGTAAAGTCCCATAAAATTGTTACAGGTCCTGTTTCTGTAGCCGAGTCAAGGTGCTGTTCATACCAATTTCTTGCAGTTTTCTTCCCGTAAAAGATGCATATTTTCCAGTGCATATAGTGACCCACTTTGTCTTGCTGTGTTTTATATTAAGTGGGTGCTGCGGGGTCAGTCTGTTTGGAATTATAGTGGTAAAATGAAATCCGAGTGTCGTGTCCCCACATACAAAACAATTTTTGTACAACGCGAAGAAATGATCTTCGCAGAAAAGGAAGAAGGTCAAGCTAAAGACAATAACATTTTTACAATCAGATACATGTATTTACATATTAAAAATCAATGTGCTTTGTTGGGGCCATGAAGAGACCAATAGTTTTATTGTTTGAAATGATTTGTCGAAAGTGAGCCTCCAAAGTTTCGAAGTGTTTTTTATTGCAAGTGAGGAAATGAAGTGGTATGGTACGCCAATGTGTGTGTGTGTGTGTGTGTGTGTGTGTGTGTGTGTGTATGTGAATTACACGCTAATGAAACGTGTGACACTTCTGACTGATTGCGTGCGATAGCAGTAATTTTAAAACACAGTGAACAAAACGAGGGGATATAGGACTTTCGTCGCGGCTTTGTATGTCATGGTAACGTGTGTTTAAGCTGATGATCGAGGCCTGGTCTGGTTCGCTGCCTTTCGCCGACTGTCCTTCACTGCCCGTGTCGTTGCAGATCTGGTCGCTGACTGTTCCTCACAAGCCGTTCTTATCGCTATTGGTCGACTCCGAATCGCTTTTTTGCGCGAGTTTTGTACGGGAATGTACTCAGTAACCTGAGCTCTGACCCATTTCTAGGTCATTTGCAGTTCAACCGCGCGGACGTCGTAGAAAGCATATCACGTGACTATCCAATCAGGTTCCAGAAACCACTTATTTAATTTGAAGCCGTGTTTGTACAGAATTGTAAAAAGATTTATCTACTGAATTTAGTAAGATTTATTTGTCGGCGTCTCTTACTTGTTTGTGCATCACTTATTAGCCATAAAATATAGGAATTTATATCCTATAAAGCCCCCCCCCCCAAACACACACCGCAGATTGATAAATATTGAAAATATTTTCTAATATCTAATATGTTTTAAAGAGAATAGGCCAATTTACTTTTCTACTCGATTTTGTAGTGACGTTTGAGGTGCTTGCCGGTGAGGAAAATGGTTCGCACACCTTGGTGTTCGGTAGTGGTATACAGTGTTCCGTCATACTGTTCTTTGTAGGTAAATCCAAGTACGCTGGTTTTGTTTTCGTTTCAAATGGAACGGGATTTTCCTTCAATTGTAAAGAAGTGTCCGCTTTTACTCTGTTTAACGTGGCATCTTTTTATTGTTCGTTAGCGACGAGGTCGAAGGTAAGATGAGGTAGAGTTGTATTGTGAAGCATGAGACTGTATCTGCGACGATATTGTCTGAACCTTTAATGTAACGGATATCCGAAGTAAATTGGAATATATAATCCAATTGTCGGGTATCTCTGGGCGTATATTTGTCCGTATTCCCGTGCTACCCTTGCTTTTTAATTGATTCGTTTTCTACGGCTTATCAACACTTTGCAGGTTATTTAAAGCCAGAAAATAGTTTTAGATTGTAAGAATGTTTTTATGAGATAAATTGATACAAGACCAAAACAGAGGGGAGAATAAGTGGATTCATGCCTTTTCCAAGATTCTTTGCGCATAAATGAATATAAGGAACCCAAATGGAATTGGAACATAGTGTGATTCCCTAGGTATCTTATTCAAATGGACAAATGTTGCCTGATGTAAAATTTAAAAAGAATAGGCCTACTTCTCACTCTGAGAAAGAAAAAATGAACTAAAGCTCAAAGAAAATTATTAATGATCCTGTTTATAATTCTTTGTGGAAAAATCATTGTCCTTCTAAAAGTTGTTTGGAGTTATTACACTTCTCATGCAATTTATGTACTTAGCATATTTCAGCCATTCAACAGTCTTCTTCCGGAATACAATCAATAAGGAAAGATCTGGGGTCTATTTTCTGAAGAAAGAAGTGGTAAAAGGTAACCCTTCTATTTCCTTCATCATTATCATCATCGTTATTTGACCGTAGCCAGGATTATCGAGCCAATGCGAACGATCCTTTCTTTAGCTGTATACATCTGAAACAAGTTGCAAAATGGTAACAATATAGATAGAATCACAGTGAGTAATGACTTCAATTGCCCATGCAACCGTTTTTTAGAATTAAAATCTTTTTTAATCTTCTGTAAATATGCTTTAATATTTATATTTAATTAATTATTTAATTTTTAAAAAGTGCTTTAAATATAAATTGTCTATCTCTACTAATAAATGTTTATTTATTTATTTAGTTTATTTTTGCATTCACTCATATAGGAAGAGAACATATCCTTCTGTCTTAAATTTATTTTGTCAACATTTATTTTACTTGATCAAAACCTAAAATTGGGGCAGTTGAATTAATATTTAATTCTACACTTTCTGTTTTCGAATTCTCTCTTTTACGTAATTTCCGTTAAACTTCCTCAGCTCATTAAAGTACACTAATTGCTATTTTTAGTGTTTTTCTTTGATAGTGGTTTTAAAAGGTGCTTTACAATAATCTTCTTTTTTCCTTTTATAATTTTTTAAAGCAATCCAGATGATATTAAAAAATAATTATTGGATTTGATAAGTTAATAGGGTGGGGTCCAGATTGCTAGTAAAATAAATGTATTGTAAATTAACCCCCCCTCTCCCCACGAAAACAAAATATGCCCATATACCACACAATTTCCTATAATGGAAAAGAAAATTAAATAACTGTAACTTGTGATTTGAAGTTTTTCATATATTACTATTCATATATTAAGCATTCCAAATTAATTAAGAATTTAAAAAGATTATTTTTTTTTAATTTTTTACCAAATCATGTCGGAATGAGCATATTTTGTTTTTGGCTTTCGTAGTGGGGGATCAAATTTATCAAAATTTATTTACATTTTACAATGAATTTAAATAGCAAATTAGACCTCCTTATTGACTTTTATGAAATTTAATTGATTTTTTTTTAATATTCTTCATTTTAAGTGCTTAATCGATGGTAATAATATGAAAAAAATTTCTTTGAAAAAAAATTATTTCTGGTCGCACTATTCATTCTTCAATTCCACCGGTACTTTTTTATATTTTTTAATACTTTTTTTTTTTTAAATACTTTTTAAACTTTTTTTAACACTTTTTAAAACTTTTTCTTTATACTTTTAATACATTTTTATACTTTTTTAATACATTTTTAAAAATTTTTTATACTTTTTTGTGACAAAAAAAACGACCAGTTTTGATTAGTTTTGAATTTGATAAAAAATTTTAAAAAAAACTGATGAATATCGTCGTCTCTGCTTCTTTCATTCTAAAAGTAAGCGCTCTTGAATCCCAGCGGCTTTTATTGCTATGCTCGGGGTGAAATGATTAAAAAAAGAAAAAGAATATTGACCAAATATATGAAACGAGAATTGGGTGTTTTTTCCTCATAAAAACGTCAATTAAACAAAGGGAGATAATTTCATTTGTTTAGTCGCCTTCAGAGCAATCCAACTTCATCGTTGTATCTGTCTCGCTCACTTTATTTAATTTACTACAAAATGCTTACATTACATAGTTTTTATAAAGGTCAGGGTTTGAAGATTTCTGAAATTGAGTATTTATCACTAGATATAAGGCATAAATTAATATTTATTTTGGTATAAGAGTTTTAATTTCTAAAAATAGAACAATATTAAAAAAAATGCTTTTTTTATAGGCTTTTATTTTATTTAAAAAATGACTTTAAACTAGATTCCAGTTGTGTTTGGTATATTCACTCACGCACAAATACCCTTGTGAAAGGTATGAATCCATCTCTTCTCAAACCCCCCTCTCCACCCGCCACCCAGCTATGGGTTGAATAGTAGGACATACTGGGTTCTTTAGTCTTGGTTGGCAACCAGTCTACCACAGAAAGAAATGGCAACCTACTGCTAGGAAATCTACTGCCTCGTCAGTTATGTATCGAAAGATACATGATCACCCAATCGTGTATCGCATCTGGCACTTAACTGACTGATTGAAGAGTAGTCTGTAATGAAAACTGGTTACTGGTTAAAAATTGCTAACGAAATTCAGTTAAAAGTGAATTAATTCAATTTTCTTTTTTTTAGGTACCGCCACGAACTTCATTTTAAATAATTTATTTTAAATGCCTTCTTTGAACTTAAATGTGGGCTTTATTTGAAAGATAATAGACAGAAATAGACCAAAGCTAATCTGAATTAAAAGAAAGCAAATTTTCCAAGCATAAATGAAGCTCTAAGGCATTTTTAAAACTTTATCACCTTTTCTTGTCATTATGTAAACAAAATGTAAACAGCAAATTTAAAAATCTCTCAAAATTCAGTATTTCTTCTAGATATGTTTTGAAGTCATTTTCGTAAATTTAAAGATTAATTAATGGGATTTGTACTTTTCACTTAAAACTTAATGAAAATAAAGTTTACTTACACATGACCTGTTTCAAAAGTCAAAAATAAAGAATGTATAAATTTAAAATCATGCAAAAAATAAAAAATAAATATGGAACACCAACAAGGCAATAATGAAGACATTGGTATTTATGTTTAAAAATAAATTATCCTTATAACCAATAGGTGTTAGTTTGAGAATATAATTTTTTTGTATACTATTTTATGAAACTTAATAGAATGAATAATTTTATTTTTTATACGATATTTGAAATATTTTCTTTTGAGTTAAATGGTACTTTTGAGTTTAATACATTGCTTTTATTTTTTATTTTCGTACCTGTTTGATGCCATAAAGTATCTAATTGCGCTTAATGTGTTTTCTTTTTAATTATTTTGAATTATCATATATCATATTACTCTTCAGATAAGGAAAAGTAGAATTGAAAATTCTACTTTTCCTTATTGAAATTTTTTGCTTTCATTTTTTAAAAATGCATCCATTTTGGTGATAGCCATATTTTTTACTAGATATTTATAAATAGGACAGAGTATAATGCAGAAAAAAAGAATAGGATTAGCTATAGTGTGCTGTACATGGTTCACTTGTGAGTAAAAATTTGGTTAATGTTAGGACTGTCTACTCAAAGGCAAAAGTAGATTTATCTTTTCACAATGGCATCCATAGTATTAAAAGACAGTAAGACACTTTTAAACTGCCACCTAGCAGACATTAAAAGAGTCCCCTGACAGATCAGGTACAGTAATCCAACAAGGTTCTTCCTTTGTACAGAACTTCATTGGATTTTACTCAACATCAGAGGCTTTTATCAGCAAGATGTCAGTTTAAAGCAAAAAGTCTTAAAGCTTCATTTATCAAAGCTGGAAATATTGTGTGTCAAACTAATGGATATAGGACTAGATTAACATTGTAGTATTTGATCACTTTCAAAGCAGACAGATTCAGTTTCAACTTCAGGAGTGATTACATTGGGAAGAGTATCAACTTGTGGCCTGGCTGAATCAGGAAAAGAATCAAATCAACTTGAGTGCCAGCTGGATCAAGAAGAGAATAAACTTGAGGGCTGGGTGAACCAAGAAGAGTATCAGCTTGAAAGCTGGTTGGATCAGAAAGAGAATCAAGTTCAGGAGTGATTGAATCAGGAAGAGGATCAATTTGAGAGCTGGTTGGATCAGGAAGAGAATCAACTTGAAGGTTGGTTGTATCAGGAAGAGGATCAACTTAAGGGTTGGCTGGATAACTGAAGAGCATCATGGGCTGGCTGGGTCATGAAGAGGAACAACTTGAGTGCTGGTTGGATCAGGAGGACCAACTTTAGTGAGTAATGCATCTGAATGGTGGTCAACTTCAAGAGCCAATCTGAAGGAAGTAAAATTTCAGCGCTGTCTCGATGAAGAAAATTATCAAATCTGCTGAAGACCTTATAATGATTATCTTGTTAACGAGAATCCATTTTTGTATCTTTCCTTCCACTCAGTTCACTCTATTCCTCTGAGTGTCAGACAAATATTCCTGTGTGATTGGCATTTGAGGGAAATTCTATGATATTTATCATGCCCTGATAACAAATAAATGGACTTGAAGTTCATTACTTCCAACATCAGATTTTGTTTGATTTCAGTGTTCAAATGATGACATAAGTTTGCTGTAGTTTGGGTGCCATGTTTGATTTAAATATTTGTTTATATTTTGAAACTAACTGTAACTCAGATATAAAAACATGAGTCATCCGAGATGATTTGCGTTTAACTCAGAATATTAAAGAGAACAGTTACTTTATGCTGTACATTAATTTCAACCTTTTTATGATCAATATTATTATAATTATCATTATTATTATTATAATTATCAATATTATTATTAAGTGAGAAAGCAATGCACCAACAATGTGACACTAGGTTACAAATATATGAAGCCCAATGTACCCATCATAACACCCAGTCTGTTAAGGGTATATCAAGCACAGCTAAATGTGTTCAATATTGTGAAGAAAAACAACCCTCTCAACACCTAACCATGATGCTCCCCCACTACAACCACTCATGAGAGATGCATTGTACATCAACCCTAGGAGACATGCCCCAGCAAATGACAAGCAAATCTCTGGTATTGAATAGAATATTTTCTGTACTCGACCAAGACCAAACATGTAGAGGTTAACATTGCAATGAATTAAAATTTCAAGATGATCCTGATTTCCCTGTCATGTTACTCACGTTTCAGTTGCATTCCATTCATGCTGGCTGCATTTCATTCACTGTGTCATGCTGATTCCCAGTACAACTGCTATTCTCAAGACAAGTTATGTTTATACATTTACTTCTATTTTTTATATTTTTATACTTGTATGCATTTCTTAAATGTAACTTGAAGAAGACAGGCTTACTCTTAAAATATTGTCAATATTTGTCTATATTTCTGTGATGAATTATTGTAACTATTTATACTATTTACATCATTTGGACGGTTGTCCTCATCTTGCCATATTCATGATGTTTTGGCCATTGTTATGCTCAGATCTTCTTCAAGTGATATCCGTTCGAATCTTAAACTGAGCCTTTTATTTAATCCAAGTGGGAAGATTGCTCTACTTCTACATGCTATGCCTTTTTTTTAATATCTCAGTGGGCTGAGTAAAGGGTTCAACTCAAAATTTTAATGTATATCACCTGAAGAAGGTCAGTGTACAAGGGCCAAAACGTTGAGAATATGACGAAGATGAGAACAACACGCCGAATAATATAAATAGTGTAAATTGTCAAAATATTGTTAAACACTGCTTTTTCTTTAACTGTACTCTTCTCTATTATTATTATTATTATTATTATTATTAACACGGTTGACAGTTCCCTGGTTGCTGTTTCCGACTGGTAGTTAGGAGCCCTAACTCTTGCCTAGCGTCTTGAGCGGCCACTCTGATCAACAGTTGCATAATATCGGGGTGTCTGTAGTGCCATGTCGTGCAGGGATAGGTATCCCTGCAGTCATCTCCGGTGGGCAACCCTGAGGCCACATTATGATTCAGGCTGTGCCAAATTCTCTCTGCCCGCGTCATGGGTGATAACCGTTGGCTTCCTTTAACTCAGGCCTTCTCTTCTTCCAACACCAATTTCACATGATTCACATCACTTACAAAAACCATAAATATAAACCTAAACCAGCCCTCCAAAAATCACCTAAACCTTTAAATATTTCCTTCTCCAATATCAGTGGCATTAGAACCAACTTCTGCAGTGTGGAATCTTTCCTCATTGCAAAGTGCCCGGATATACTGGCCCTGTGTGAGACCAAACTTGACTCCTCCATCCCTTCCTCTGATCTCTCGATCCCTGGATACCTTCCTCTCCTCAGAAAAGACTCTAACCCACATGCATGGCCTTGGTGTCTACGTCAAGGACCATCTCCCTCTGGCTAGAGAGTGCTCTCTCGAATCGCCGGACCATTCATACTTGTATCTCCGGCTATCTCTTCTCAATGCTGTAAGCTATCTTTTCTTCCACTATCGCTCTCAGGACTGTGGAATACTCGATGTCATTTCTGACAGCATAGACAAGGCCCTCTCTCTCCATCCGTTCACTCACATATTTGTGTTTGGCGATTTTAACGCCCATCACAACAAGTGGCTTAAGAATGCTACTACCAACCTTGCAGGCATTCATACTCTCAACTTTTCAGTCTCTCTATCCCTCACACAGATAATTGATTTCCCCACACATTTTGCTTACAACTGGGACTGTAAGGCCTCTCTCCTCGACCTCCCTGAGTCTTGTAGTGCCAAGCAGCTCTGTCCTATCCTCCGATCAGCCCCACCCACTGCAAGGAGCCTCCTACCACCAGAACCTCATTCTGCTACCAACGGGCTGACTGGGACTCGTTTCGTGATTTCCTCCGCGATGTCCCCTGGGATGCTGTATGTAAGCTTCCCATTCAAGAATGTGCTTCAGAGGTCTCTTCTTGGATTAAAGCTGGAATTGACGCTTTCATCCCCTCAAGGAAATTCAAGGTCAAACCACGCTCCTCCCCTTGGTTCACAGCTGCTTGCTCAGCCGCCATTGCCCATAAGAACCACTTCTTCCACCGTTTTCGTAATGATATGTCTGACTTCAATAGACGTCCATTTACTTCTGCCCGTAATGAGTGTAAGCGTATCCTTGATGATGCCAAGTCACTATTTGCTGCTCAGATGAAGGAACGTATTGCATCCCGCAAATTTGGCTCCAAAGATTATTGGCGCCTCTGCAAGAGCGTTCTGAACAATAGCAAACCCTCCATTCCTCCCCTGTTCAATCAGTTTGAGGTCCTGACCACCTCTGCCAACAAGGCTGAATGCTTTGCACAGAAGTTTTCTTCCAATTTAATGTTTGATTCTTCCGGGGTACCCATGCCCGATTTCCCTCCCAGAACCGAGGCCCTTTTGAGCAGATTGCACATATCCCCGTTGTTGGTATTGGGCATTATTTCTAACTTTGATCACCACAAGGCTACTGGTGGTGACGGGATACCAGCCATTGTCCTGAAGAAATGCACGCCTGAACTGGCGCCTGCCCTCTCTAAATTATACAACCACTGCCTCAAGGAGTATTGTTTTCCTGACTGCTAGAAGTCCTCAACCATTGTTCCTGTCTTTAAGAACTCTAGTGTCCCCTCTGACCCTTCTAATTACCATCCTATCAGTCTCCTACCCCTCTTCGGCAAAGTCTTCGAAGCCCTTATCAACACCAAAGTGATTAATCACCTGATATCCCATGATCTGCTCTCAGACAAGCAGTATGGTTTCCACTTTGCCCGATCTACAGCCAATGTGCTTATGGCCATCACTGAATTTGTCTACCATGCTATTCCTAATAATGGTGAAGCTCGTGCCGTGGCCCTAGACATCTCCAAAGCGTTTGATAGAGTTTGGCATGCCGGCCTTCTTTGCAAGCTCCAGGGTTATGGTATTACAGGTCGATTGTTTGACCTAATACAATGATTCCTGTCAAACTGTGAATTGAAGGTCGTTCTCAATGGATTCATCTACAGCTCCTATCCCACTAATGCAGGTGTTCCTCAAGGCTCCATCCTAGGCCCTACTCTGTTCCTCATATTCATAAACGACCTTCCTGACGCCATAGATTCCCAAGTCGGCATCTATGCGGATGACACCACAATTTACTCCTGCCTCAAACACAAATCTAGTGATGCTGACAAAGTTAACCTGGCAGTTCAGTTGGAAAAGGATCTCCAATCGGTTGTGAACTGGGGCAAGAAATGCATGGTTAACTTTAACGCCTCTAAAACAAAACTGCTCTCTATTAACCACCACAAGGATCCATCCCTGCACCCATTAGAATGTCTGAAGACCAACTTCTCGAGAGCTCCTCTCTGCGGCTGCTCAGTCTCACGCTGTCCGCTGATCTGAGATGGAACAAATACATCGAGTCTATTGCATCATCCACCGCAAGGAAAGTTGGCTCCCTGTGCCGAGCCAGGAAATTTTTCTCCCTGGAATCGATCTTCCAAATCTATAAATCGACCATTCGCCCTTGCATGGAGTATTGCTGCCATATATGGTCTGGAGCCCCTGCTGTTTGCCTCAGGGTTCTTGATAAGATCCAGAGATGGATATGCAATGTAATTGGCCCTGATCTGTCATCTCGTCTGCAGTCGCTCTCTCACAGACGCGACGTTGCCTCGCTCTGGCTTTTTGACAAATACTTTCACGGTAATTGCTCTGATGAGCTGCTTTCGCTGGTTCCTAGGCCTCATGAATTTAAACGTCCTAAGAAGCTGGCATCCCATTCTCACCCCTTCACCGTTGAAACTGTTAGATGTAGACGTCTCTTCTACTCCAATAGCTTCATGTCTCGCACATCTCGCCTGTGGAACTCCTTTCCTTATTCCTGTTTCCCTGACAAATACAGTCTCCAACTATTTAAGTGTAACGTCAATCGACATCTCCAGTTGCCTTGATCTATCCACTTCCCTTCTCCACATCCTTTCACCTTTCATTCCTATCTGCTCTCGCTCCAAATCTTTTGTAACCCCGTTGCCTTGATCGATCCACTATCTTTCTCCACATCCTCTCCTTTACCACTCCTATCTGCTCTTCCTCCAAACCTTCTGTAACCCCTTGCGTGTTAGTGGCTTCCAGCCTTGCTTGGGGTGATAAGCTTAAAAAAAAAAAAAATAATAATGTTATGTGTCAAGTCACTCTATGAGTATTATTGGTACCATGTAATCCACTACTGCTAGCCACATGGAATAGTTATTAGCATCTAAACCAGTTCCCAGACCAGTTTTTTTTTCTGTTGAGACTAGTAGTTAAATACTCAGCATAAGTAAAAACCCATCAAAAAGTGGATGAAACTTATTGTCGGATCAAAGGCTATCAAACCTTTAAACACAATTCATTTATAAGCAAAGTAGTCAGTAAAATTGGCAGTAAATAGTAAATTTTTTTATCACAAATGCTTTTGCATTGTGAGAAATAATTTGTTGACTGCATATGTTTTAAAGGTTTCCATATGCTATTTAAGTTTAGTATATATTGTCTCATATTTATATGAAAATACAGGTAACCTAATATCAATTTTTTGCTTGTTTGAATTTTTGACATGAAAAGTATTATCATTATTATAATTTGATCTTCGCAGACCAGCATCCTAACATTAGTTGTTACAGTGTTTTGACTGTTGTTGCCTCTGAACTTCTTCAGGTGTCTTTTATAGTTGATAAACTGTATAAAAATAAGGCAAGAGTGTGTTGAGGTTGGGAAAAACATTTAACAGGTAACAGATTGTTCTCTTAACAATTAAGGTGGAACAGGTAGAAAAGAGGGACAGATGAGAGGAAATAAAAAACTGAATAATGACTAATGAAGCCATTGTCTCAAAAACCACTGCATGGCGAGCCATATGTAACTTCCAGAACAAAATGTGCCAACGGAATAAAACACTTAATCTCCAACGGTAGCAAAGCAAATCTTGCCAAAAGAAGACTGCTGACTTTCTTGTTGCATTTATTGACATAAGACAGTTGACAAAGGCCCAGATCTGGACAATTTGCAGAGAGGCCTATATCTAGATATGCCAAGCTGTTCTCATAAGGGAACCATTGATTGAGCAGCTTGTACTACTGTCCTTTGAAATTTACAAAATCATTCTCTTAAAACAGTTTTTCAGAAAAATAGGTTTCTCGAGCCCAGTAACTGTTATTGATGGGGGTTTCTTTCCTAACCTTTATTTGAAGTCATGTGGAATATCAACGGCTTGATTGAGGATGAGAAGACCTACCAGGATTTATTATCAGTGCACTTAGCCTTTACATCAAAAGATACTCAGATGACACTGTATTGATGGCCACCTAAGAAAGGTAACTGAATGAATTCTTAGACAAATTAGTAAAGGAAAGCAGGAAGAAAAGAATAACTATTAACTGTAAGAAATCAAAATGCATGGTCAGCAGCAAAAGAGACAGCCAAAGGTGTGAGTTACATATTGGGGATGTCACAATCAAGTAGATAAAGAAATTTAATTAATTGGGTAATTAATAATAAATGAAAGAAAATATGACACAGAAATATTAATGAATAGCAAAATATATCTTCTTGAAACTAAGCAAAGTATTAACAGATAGGAAAATGTTCTTAGAAGCAATGAATAGAGTGCTGAACTGCCATATCGTACCTATATGGCAGTGAATGTTGGTAAATCTACCAAGATATATTATTGATAGGTTAATTTTAAAAACCTAAGATATGCAGATGACACTGTGTTGATGGCAGCCTAAGAAAGAACTCTTAGACAAGGTAGTAAGTGAAAGCAAGGACTAACTATAAGAAGACAAAATGCATGATCATCAGCACGACATATTGGGGATGTCAATATCAAGAAGGCATAGAAATTTAACTATCTGGATATTATAGTAAGGGATGAAAGAAAATGTGACACAGAAATCAGAATGGGAATTGGAATAGTTCAAGTGGCCTTTGAGAAATTAAGTAAAGGATTAACACATTGGAAATATTTTTAGAAACACAGAAATGAATACTGCATGGCTATATAATAACTAATCAGTAGTATACAAAGGGGGAGGGCAGAGGGCTGGATGGCTATGGACACCCATATCGAGAGGTTATCCAATCAATAAGTGAAATGAAAACTTAGTTTTAGAAATTTGAAATTGCAAGGACAAAGAGGGAGAGTAATAAGTTAAATGAGCAACAAAACACAAGAAGTTGTGGAGAGACATGATTGCCCATGTCTTGAAGTGATAGGACACATAAAAGAAAATGAAATATTTTAATATAACTGTTTAGCAACCTGCTTTATATAGTATGAAATTGTCAGATGTACAATGTAACAATATTTGGCTGAGTGATTTATCATGAATATGTATGCATATATATGAATTTTCATTGGAAAATTCATATATATATATATATATATATATATATATATATATATATATATATATATTACAGTAAGGTTTACCCTTTACAAGACCCAAAGGCCACTTGAGGTAGAGGGTTATGTTAGGAGGCAATTTGTGCATATAGGAATGAAAGATAATGGTTAACCCAAGTCTTGAACCGGTTAAGATTGTAGTGATTGGGGAAACATCCTCTTGGGAGTCTGTTCCACAGAGCAGCGGTTCATGGGAAGAAACCATTTGCGTGGAACTAACTTTTCACCAATGGAATACATAGGGAATGTGGGTGGTTTGATATGATGTAATACGATGAGTGGAGAATAATTTGTCACCCTGCATATATATATATATATATATATATATATATATATATATATATATATATATATATATATATAATTTCTCTCTCTCTCTCTCTCTCTCTCTCTCTATATATATATATATATATATATATATATATATATATAGAGAGAGAGAGAGAGAGAGATAGATAGATATATATGATTTTAATTTCGATTTTATGTTATGAAGATCTGCTTAGATTTAGTCAACAGGCAAAAATATTATGACTTTGTAATTTTCAATATTTTCTGACATCTTTGGTGCCATCAGGCCTGGAATTTAGTTTTGGGATAGCTATTTAGAAAGGCATTCTGGAAATGGATCTAGAAATATCCCAAGGACATTTTCTACCAATTTAGCTGTTTGCTTGTAGTTTATTTTAACAAGAAAGCAGTTTTATGCTTTTGAAGTTATATCATTAGCATGCAACAGATTTAACATATTTGTGGCATAAAAGAAAAACTAGTCGTCTAAGAGAGAGATTAATAAATCCCAAGCTTAAGCCAAACACTGGCTTTTACCATGTAGGGTTCAAGGTTATTTGGGGATGAATCTTACTTCATTAACTCTATTTAATTTACTTGATTACTTGTGGCATAAGTCAGATGTGTTTGCTTGAAATATTTTTTAAAAAAATCATTTCACTGTAAAGCAAGGCAATAAAGCCAGTAGGATGCAAGGGGTTTACTGAATGTTAGAGAATATCAGAAAAGAACATTATTAAGGAGAGAGAACAACAAAGAACAGGAATTAAGAAGACAGAAGATAATAATTGACATTGCATTTAAATTTTGGGAAATCAAACTTGACTGGGAAGCAAGAAGATGGAAGAAGTATGAGAAAAGAAACTGTTAGCATAGGACTTACAATTACATCTAGCCATTTCAACTGCAAAATGATGGGACCTTTCCACCAATTTATTACTGCACTTAAATTCATAAAGTCTAGGTACCATCAAGAGAAGTAATATTTATTTTGATAATACAAAAATGTAACACAAGGCCAAAAGTTGAATAAGGGGAAGGCTGGTTTTCAGTCTGTCTTATGTTAAACTTGGCTAACCACTATTACTGACCCAAACATACCAGAGTATTCCTTACACCAAAGCATTCTTACCTACCATTCTTACTACACCCACCATAATACCTCAAGTCTCTATGGAGTCCTAACTAGTTTCCATATGTGCAATTTGTCTCTGTGGGGTGGAGAATAAAAAAAACAACATTAAAAAAAAGGGAAGTTTATCAGAACAGTTACCATAAAAATATTTATAGAAAATACACAAGGATGCTATATTATGGCAGTGGGAAAGTGGCTGAAGCAAAGATACCAGGTCAGGACCAATAACATAGCAGATTCTTCTTTGGATTTTATCAATAATTTCTAAATATATAACAGGAGAACCAGACCAGATGTAGACAGCAATATTCAATGCATGGTTGAATGGTAGACATAGATTTATAAGATAGATTCTGACAAGAAAAATTGTCTAGCACAAAACTGTGAACCAACTTTACTACCAGAAAACCTAATAATTGATTCAATATTATCTTTCCACTTCATGTCATCAGTAAACATTAATCTGAGAAGGCAAAATAAATTACTATCCAGGGAGGTTAGCATTAGCCATGCTGATGGAAATCAAAAAGATGATTAAAATAGATCAGTTTGTTTTGGATTCTTAAAGATAACAAGCCATTCCTTGCCCCAGTTAACAATATATTGTATTTTTGAGATCACCTGCCTATTTGACATTATCAAACTGATCAGACTTACTATTAAAATAGGAGTAGATAGTTGTTAGTAGCATAGATATGGAGTTGAGAACTGATGATATCAGGAAGGTCATTGATGAAAATTAGGTCCAAGGATAGAGCCCCGGAACACACCTGCATTAATGCAGTAAGATCTTAAAGATACTGTGTCATTGATAATAAGTAAGATAAAAATTAATAACTTTTTTCCTTAATATTGCCTTAAAATAATCATATTGCATTTTAGTGGCTGTCTGTAAAAAGACTTTGAATAAAGATTATTCAAAGAATCGCAATTGAAGTGGAATGAATTTACCTCAAATGAAAGCTTTAAACATACAACTTTCAGAGAAATATAGACTTTACTCTGTTTCTCCTTTGGTTTTACAACCTGTAGGCCATCAGAATTTATAAGACAAGTGATAAATGTTCAAATTGGTGAGTGAAAACTGTAATTTTTCATAACAGTTGAAAGCCATTTACAGGCTGAATTTAAGCCCGCTGGTTTATTTCTGGATATCTTTCCTCCATCTTCCTTAAGATAAACCTTGAAAAATGTTAATAAAGCTATTTATGGTTTCTTGCACAGGTACATAATTCTTTAAAGAGGTTAGTTTTGATGTGTAACCTCTGCAGTGTGAAATTCAGACAAATAATCAGCAAATTAGTCATTTTTGACTAACGCCAAAAAATATTTAAATTTTGTGGATTCAGCTTTTTATTTGGTATTTTTTCTCAAATAAGAATCAGCCATGTTTTTTCAGTTATTTCTTCATAGTTACGCACTGCATGATAAAATATTTAGAGATAAATATTTGTATGTTATTGTCAGATATTTAAAGCAGGAGATTTATGGTTCTAGATATTGTCCAAGGTTAAAGATTGACAGACCAAGATCTTGTCTAAGGGAAAAGATTGATGGTCCAAAATGTTGTCCAAGGATTAAGATTGATGGTTTAAGAATTTGTGTGATAGTAAAGATTGATTTTCGAAGAATTTGTCCAAGGGGAAAGATTGATGAACCAAGATTTTGTCTGTGGGTAAATATAGGCAATTCAAAATTTTGTCTAAGGATAAATGTTGATGGCTCAAAATTTTGTCAGAGTGTAAAGATTAATGGTTCAAGATTTCTCAGAAGGGTAAAGATGTGTAGACCAAGACCTTGTCCAAGGATTAAGATTGATTTTCAGAAGAACTTGTCTGAGGGTAAAGATTCATGAGCCAAAATTTTGTCTGTGGGCAATCATAGTCCAAATCTTAGTCTGAGCATGGTGAGTGACAGTTCAAGATTTTATACAAGGGTAAAGATTGGTAAGCCACGATTTTGCCCAAGGATTATGATTGATTTTTCAAGAACTTGTCTGAGTGTAAAGAATTTGTCCAACAATTAAAATTCATAGTTCAAGAATTTGTCTGAGCATAAAGCTAATTGTTTGTCCAATTGTTAAGATTGATGGTAAAAGAAGAATTTATTTGATGGTAAAGATTGGTGATCCAAGCATAAAGAATAAAACAAGAAAAAAAAGGTTTTTATATGTTTTGTTATTGTGTCTGCATTCATCAGCTGAATTCCTCTATTTTTCCTTCTCCTAGATTGATTATTATTTATTATACTTTAAAAAGTTCAGAAAAACGTAATTATTAAACAATATTCTGCTACATACAAAAAGTTATTCTGCTCCATACAAAAAAAAGGGAATTTTGAATAAATATCTTTCTAACTCTTTTTTATGCACTCATTCAAAGTAAATGTAAAAATATAAAAACTGAATTATAATTGTTCAGATGGTGATGTTCTGTTATTAACTGACACCTGATTGTTGACTGTAAATGTATTACTTTAAAATAGACAATGCTTTTTTATGGATCATGCCAGCTTATAATAAATTTAACAAATGAAAGATGGTATAAACTATACTATATGCAAGTGTGCTATTGCCGTGTGTATTTGTGGACACAGAGATGTAGTAAGGTTTATGTGTGCTCAATTAAGAAGCATTTAAACTTTGACCACCAGCCACACAATAATTGCATATTCTTGCCGTGAAATGTGTATAATCATTTTGCCCAAAAGAAATGCTACATAAAGCAATGAGTAAGAAGATTAACTGTGTTGGGTCAAATCAGAATAGTAATTTATGCATACACAACGACCTTCTTTCACATCAGACTCTGTGGATCATGTGGCCAATTCATTGCTTCATCAGTGAACAGATATTTCTTTGTTTTAGTTGATGTGCAATTATTTTTATTCTTGACTAAAGTGAAAATTAATTGATAATGTGTTGACATGCAATATTTCATATTGTTTTGCTGTGAGACTGACAACAATGTTGCCTGTCTGGGAAGAAACACCTTCATAGAATAGAATCCCTTGAAAGCAAAAAGAAAGAACTATTAAAGAAGAAAAATGCATGGTTGTCAGCAAAAGAGGCAGCCAAAGGTATGAACTACATATTGGGGATACCAAAATCAAGCAGATACAGAAATTTAATTATCTCATAGTTAATGATATATGAAAGAAAGTGTGACACAGAAATATGAAGGAATAGCAAAATATATCTTCCAGAAACTAAGTAAAATATTAGTGGATAGGAAATGTTATTAGAAACAATGAATAGATTGCTGAACAGCAAGAAGAAAGGACTATTAAATGTAAGAGAATAAAATGCATGGTCGTCAGCAAAAGTGACAACCCAATGTATACTCTACATATTGGGGATGTCAAAATCAAGAAAGTATGGAAATTTAACTATCTGGGAAGTGTACTAAGAGACTAAGGAAAATATGACACAGAAATCACAATGTGAATAGAAATAGTGAAAGGTGTCTTTGAGAAATTCAGTAAAGGATTAACACACAGGAAAATATTGAAGATTAATTTTGAATGTGTTTATGTCCAATATTTCATATCTGTTTGCTCTGAGACTGTGACAACAAAATCATCTGTCTGGGAGGACATCATAAAAGAATAGAACATTTAGAATATTTCTAATTCTGATTGTCAAATATTAAAAAGGAACTCATTCAAATACATTCATAAAAGACAATAACACTATACTACTTAGCACCTGTCCCTTTTGGAAGTCTTCAAGTCTATTACAATGGCTACCTAATCCTTCTAATAGATTCTCACTCAGTGATTTATGCTGCAACTATGTTGAGCAGACCTTAGTTACAGCTTCTTGAAAATAGCACATAATCTGACATGATCAATAGAACCAATATACTCAAACCCTCAGTCACAATGACTTGTGACTTCATACTAACATAACCATCAACAGATTCCAAACAGTTTTATCTACCCTATTTCACTCATAATAGTTTTCAAGCACTTCCCAATGATGCCACATGCTGGAATCATCTCCCAAGGACAATATTATCAAGATATTTCCTTGAAAAATCAACTGTAGTGGAATTGAGATTCAGGTCTCATGGGAGGAAAGCTTACATCCTAACCACAAAGCCAAGCTGCTTCTTCTTCAATATGTTGTGCCTTTCCATTGTAGCTCTTAGACAATTTCATTGGGTAGGTTACTTGCTGTTTCCCTACATGTTCTTCTTGCCTTCAATATTTCCTGAGTGTCAAATTTTTCAAGCCTTCTTTTTTCAGTGTGTCCCAGAAAGTTTTAACCATCTCATTCTGATTCTAAGTATACGTGTTCTTTTTGTTTCTATTTTCATTACAACTTCCTTGTAGCTTTTATGCTTCCCTCTGCCCTTTTTGCCTTTGATTATGTCCTGTGAGTGTTAAATTTTTCAAGCCTCCTTTCCTAATTGTTGTAATTCCCGTCCTCCCACTTTAAATTACTTACGTCAAATATATCCAGACTCACACCTGGTATATTGTGTTTGATTGACTTTGAAAGTCTGAGTAGATTTACTTTCATCGACAGACTAATCTCTGATGACTTTGTAATTTTCAATAGTCTTTGACATCTTTGGTACCATCAGGTCTGGAATTTAGTTTAGGATCAGCTATTTAAGTTTGCACTCTGGAAATGAGTCTAGAAATATCTCAAAGACATTTTCTACCAATTTATTTTTTGCCTATAGTTTATTTCATCAAAGAGAAAGCAGTTTAGTACTTCAAAATTTAGTCCATTAGTAGAATAACAAAGAAGACATAAAAATTTAGAAAACTGTTTGCAATGACTTTTATCAAATATTTCTATAAAAATAAGAATCTGCAAATACCTATGTGAATTCACAAATTGCACACTCAAGCATACAGATTAAATACACAGGTACAAACAATATTTGCCTATTCCCAATGTAAAGAGACTCAAATACAAATCACCAATACTTATCAGCATACAATTCAATGCTTAGACATTCAAATATAAACAACTGATGTTTATTGTAGGAATTTTTCCTGGTTGCATGTGTGTGCTTAACAGTGAGGGCAGAATGAACAAAACCCAAGACTCGAAATAACTGTTTAAAAGCTTTTATTTGTGGTTGAAAGAGAGAGTGCAAAATAGAGGCATTTTGCACAGGAAAAAAAGAGTTGGATTTCCCAGTTAACAAGTTCTTCCCTAGAGTAGATGTTTCAAAGAGAGAGATTTCTCCACTTTTTCCCATGTGGAATGAGAAATCTCAGATTAAACTGCTAGGTCTGCTATGTGTCTTCTGCAGCAAGTGTTGTATGTAGTCCTTTGAGATTGTTCCCTGCTAATTCCGTTACTGCTACTGCTGAATCAAGCAAAATAAAGAAACTCCAATATGCAACAATAGGCAACAAGTGAGATTATCCCAAATCTATTTTAATACTTATAGACCCATATATAAACAATCAATATTCACCTAGCACCAAACTAATTAAATGTTTATAGACTCGGATATAAATGACCAATCCCTGAATTAGGTAAAAGTTTATAGACTTCACTTTAAACCATGCTTATATAGTCGTTTCTAATCCATATAAATGCTTATAGGTTCAGATATAAGCAACCAACATTCACCTATCCCCAAAGAAAATGTTTATAAATTCAAATATCAACAATTAATATTTACCTATCAAGTAAATGCTGATAGACTAAAATATAATTTTAAAAAAAAGGCTAAGTTTGACCCATGAAGCATTGATATGTTATAATTTCAACCATGTCCAACCTATTAATTTGATCAATTAATCAACAGAATCCCATTTGTGTATCAATCATGTTACTTAATAATTGTTAACCTTTGACCTTGCATGCCTTCATTCTCCCCAATTGTCTACTCAAATTATATACTTTCTTTCATTTTAGCTTATTCTTTCATCTACTCATTCTTTCCATTTTTTTTCCTTCTGATTGCTTTTTCATTTTCTTTCTTGTTATATTCTTTTTGTCCTCATTTGTTTTCATATTTATAGAATTATACACACTGAGGCCAGTCCATGTAAATCAAGAATTTAGGCACCTCATCGCCTGAAAACGCAAATCATGTTCTTAAATAGCCTTGTCAGATTGAGACTTTTATATAGATGTCATGCATGGTGTCAAATCTGTCCAGATATATCTAAACTGTCAGCTGTATACAACTACTTCCCTAGATCAATGGTGAAAAAAAAGTTTGAGTGCATGGAATTTATGGGCCTTGCCAAAGATCATCTGCCGCTGGACATTGCAAACTGGTGCTGTTTTCCTGAAAAGTCGTTTTAAGAGAAAGATTTCATGAATATCAACTGCCAAATGTTTCTTTGTAAGGAAATGACTAATATTACCATTACTTTAAGGCTTTAAAAATATGACTATCATAATGTTAAATAAACATACAAAGTATACGTATGCCTTCTATTCATTTCCACCTAAGTGACAACAGATACTGGGAACAGTTTCAAAACACTATTTAGTGCTGGAGTTGCTCAATCCTTGACAGCCTTGACAGAGTTCAAAAGCATCTATACGGCCTTGTGGATGATGAATTATTTCCCACCCTACACTACAGCCCCTTCACTCTAGATGAAAGATTGCTAGTCTCTCACTGCTCTGTTGCTATTTCCATGGCAAATGTTGAAATAAGTTACATTCCTTCATTCCACCAGTTCATATCTTTACAGCTATGCCCCCCCCCAATGCTATGTATACAGGTTCAAACCCCATTCATTCCCTTTGTATTCCAATGGTAAGTAGGGAATTCCACACCGACAGCTTTATCCTCATAAGTGTTGCTTTATGTAACAGACTCCTGAGAGAATGCTTCCCCTGATCACGACACTCTTAACCTCTTCAAGTCTTATCTAACTCACATATCCTCATAATATGCACTCTTTACATACTTCTCTTGTAACAACCTCATTCAGGACCTCTCTATTTTGAGTGCCTCTTAGGTCTTGTATTAGGTGAAATATTGTATTAAAAAAGTGGACAAACTTGGACCTTTATGCCCGCGAAAAAAATGGAATGTCAAAAGGACATTTTTTCCCTTGACACCACTATTATTTTAACTACCTTCACTCCTCAGCAATGTTTATTGTTTTTAAAAGCGATGCCTAGAATTGAAATAAAACCTAAACATGACGAAAGATACATTCTTTTTTGTTCTTGAGAATTTACGGACAAAAATGTTAAACACTATTTATTAGATACAATTTTATCTCTCTTTCTCCCTCCTCTCTCTCTCTCTCCATATATATATATATATATATATATATATATATATATATATATATATATATATATGAGTGGATACTGAAGTTAACAATGAGTGGCAACAATTTGTTTCATGCTTGAATGCAATCTTCAGACCAATAAATTGCTGTTAACCTCGGTGTCCAGTCTGATATTTATTTACACATGCTCTATCCTGGATACTGAGCACTTTTACACATAAATATGGCATACCTTAAAATAGTATTTTATCATATATTCATCTAGATCCTTTCGTACTAATGTGGGTGTCCCATGGGCTCCATCCTTGGTCCTACTTTGTTTTTAATTTTCATTAATGACATTCCCAACAGCATCAGCTCTCAACTTAGTCTCTACATAGATGTCACCACCATTTACTCCTGTCTCCCATATAATTTCTGGATAGTCTTGCAATTTCTGGAATCCCCTTAGAACTTAGGTCTTATATCTTCTGTAAATCGCTTGCAATTGTGGGAATCCCCTTAGAATTTCTAGAAATCACTTACAATTTCTGGAATGCACTTTCAAATTTTGGAAAGCTCTTGCAATATCTTGAAATATTTCATTCTGTAGTGGCTATTTGTTTTCATTTCTTTTTTCATCCATTCACAAGATATTCTGATTGATTAAATGGATTCTGATTCCTGATTCTGATTCCTCTCCTCCAGTCTTGCAATGAAGAACCATGGAAAAGATTTGGCTTCTCACTGTCAAGGTAGGCATATGTGTCCCCTGTGTGACAATTCCTCTATTCTCCTGTTGTGGTAGGAGGAGCTCATTTAATTGAGTTTAACTGGTTGGAATCATAAACACACAAGGTATCATTTGTTTTCATCAAACACAGCATTCATTTTTGAAAGGAGATATTTTGGATGCTTTTTATTATTGCTTTTATTTTTGCTTGATACATTTTTGAAGGAAATTGTTCTAGCCCCCCCGATGTCCATGTGTTTGTTTCTAACCAATCTCCTTCTCTCCCTCTTTTTCTTGCACACACACACACACACACATACTATATGCTATATATATATATATATATATATATATATATATATATATAATTGTTTCAAATTTGTTATATTTATAGGGGAAGAATGCTCAATATCAGGAACAGAGTGTCAATATAAACAAAGTGAATATAGAAATCAACACTGCATAGTGACAGTTACTTCACACTAACTGATCATCAGACCATGTGTTACTTCTCTTTGTGTAGTCTCTCTCTCTCTCTCTCTCTATATATATATATATATATTTATATATATATATATATAGAGAGAGAGAGAGAGAGAAAATTAGAATTAATAGAAGTAAGAGGTTTGTCACTTAACTGATTGATGTTACCTTCAGCATTCTGACTTCAGAGTTTCATAGACAGACCCATCTGTCCACTCACCAGGGGGTATCAGCAATTGACTGCTTATACTTCTCGATTTTAAGTTTTTATATGCACTTATCATTGTAGCAAGTGTTTTTCTTTTTTTTCCAGTGTATATATATATATATATATATATATATATATATATAGTATATGATAAAATATAGGTATGCTATATTTATGGGTTAAAGTGTTCAATATCAGAGATAGAGCATATGTAAATATAACATATAAAAATCAACACTGAGTCAAAACCAGTCTGTTTCATGCTTGATCACAATCATCAGGCCAGACAATTGTGTTATCATGAAACAGACTGTCACCAATAAGTGTTAACCTCTGTGCCCACTTGTATGTATGTATGTATGTATATATATATATATATATATATATATAAAGAAAGAACAGTAAGATATATAATCCGGTGTTCTTGTTATAGATAGATAGATAGATAGATAGATATAGATATTTTTCCTGCATATCCTCATAATATGCATTTCTTACTTCCTCCTCCCTCTCCTTTATCACAAACTCACTCAGTAACTCTCTACATTGAGTGGCCCTAAATAAAATAAAAAGCTAACATAATTTTGGCTAAAGTTAATATGAAGATTTGATGGTATTTTTTCTTTTTTACTAATATTCGCCTCATACAAGGCACAAGAACTACTCCAGCAGAGGGTTATTGAATGAGGTGGATGATATGATTGCGTTTTTTATGGCTTATAAACCTTTTGTTTGTTATTCAAATTCAAAACATATTCTGCATTGTAAGTCTAATTCTTTTTGCTTTTTTTTTTTGCATTAACAATTTTTTGAGAATAACATTGATTTTTTTCTACAATGCAAGTTCTACTGTTAAAAGCATAGCTGGAGGAAAGAGATGGAGTGATATCTTTCTCAAGGGGATTTGCATGTAAGTGAACCAACTGGAATTTAAACTCTTTAGCTCTCTAATGTTTTATTTCCAAGCTGCTATCCATTACATGACTAGAGATCCACTTAAGGATAAGGAGGATAGATAATGATTCATCCTAGATTTGAAGAGAATAAGATTTTAGTGTTCAGGGAAACATCCTCTCAGGAGACTGTTCCACAAAGTAGTGACTCTTGGGAAGAAACCTTTTGAATGGAACTTTCTCCTTATGAATGGAATATGCAGAGAATGAGGGTGATTCAACCGTGTGGACATAGAAAGGTGGGTTCTGGCTGTAAAGACCTAAGATTGTAGCCCTAAAGAACATTTGCTATGGAAGTAGCAACAGAATAGCAAAAGGACCGTGTTGTTGCATCTGCAAGAATTATTTGGTCAAACAAGATTATTCTAACTGAAAATGAATTATTGAAAATAGTTTGTGATTATAAATAATCTTTGGCTTGGCTTTCACTCTTAACCAAGGAAGGAGTAATTGGGGTATCAATGTGGCATGTCTTGGGTGTTTTAACCTAGCTGAGCCCATCCTTCTCCAAGTTATGCTGTAACTGATGTCTTCCAACTAGGTGGCTTTCCTTGGTCACAGACACATGGCTGTTGTAGTTCCTCTGAGGAGCCCTTCTGCCTTGACTGGTGACTTGCACTGAGGAGGTCTCTTGCCCGTTAACACATCCCCTCACATGATTTTAGTCAATCAGCTGAAGCAGTTTACTAGGAAATAGAGACTTGGAGCTATCACATTGGAGATTCAGGAGGCGGTTGAGGACCAGTGATGCCCATCCACCTGTAGGTGCAGCATGCCAGATAACAAAGGTACTACCTCTATCCAGAGCCCCGCTATGCCCACACATATATATTTTACAGTGAAATAATAAAAATTGGCCAAATCTGATTTAATTCCACAAAATGTCCCATCCCTATTTATTATGAGGTCAATGATGACTTATTGAATGGAGAGCCTTCATCATCATCATCATCATCATCATCATCATCATCATCATCAGTCCCATGACTGGGTGTGGTTGTAGGGTCATTGTTTAACTGAGCACCTAACAAGTTTGCTTCATATATCTGGGTTGAAAGCTGGAAAGTATTCATTTTTTTCATAACATGTCTTGGGCAACTAGACCTGGCAGAGCCCATCCCTCTCCTGGTCGAACCACAGCCAATGTCCTTTGACTTGAAGGTTCACCTTGGTCATGGGCACATGATCTCTGATTACATTAGGAGATCTTTCCATCTCAGCTGTTGAAAATCTGTTGACTTTCCAGTATGGTTTGAACCAGTGTACACTTATGTTATTTTAGCGTGTTTCCCCCTTTTTTTGCTCTTCATTTTCGTCACTGTTTTTTTCGTTAATTTGTCAATTATCCAATAATTGTCCCCTGATGAGATGTTGGTTGAAAGGAGCTTAGAGACTAATAAAATTAAAATTAATAAATTCCTAGTTCTTAAAACTAATATATATATATATGGAACGCAATAAAAGCCCACATTTTTAAAGTAATCATTAAATAACATAATTTCTAAGGTATTAATGAATTTTATTTATGATCCAACATTATTCCTTATAACTTTACACATATTGGCTGCATGTGTTTGAGTAGACATACCGTTTTTTAAACAGTGTAAGCTATCTCTATTGGCCTGTGCAGTTGAGAGTCTTAATCAAGAAAATGTGTCTTCTGGAAGTCATATATATTTGTGTATCAAGCAAACTTTGAAGCTAATTTGACTACAGTAAATGGATATATAGTTTGGTCAACAGTGTAGCCAGGATCTGCAGTACATACACTAATATATATCTCTTGTATGATGTGACCCTTTTAAATTTAGCTTCAAAATTAGGTCTTCAAAAGTCACATGATACATGAGTATATAAAATACTTATGCTGTCTGAATTTGTGCTGTTGGTTATATAATGATCAAATACCATAAATCAGTATTTCTTGTATTTTTCATTGTCCATCCCTGAAGATTGAATTTTCCCTAGCATACCTACCTACTCAAAGATTTTGATGTGTGCTTGACCTTTGGCATTTTAGCAAGCATTTTGATGTTTCACAGTTATCTCCTTTTGGTAATTCTCTTATCCAGAACTTTTCAAACCAATGTGGCATTACACATCATTGCAATTAATTAATTAAATGTTCTTTAATTAATGACTACATTTTTTTTTAAAAAGTCTATATTTCTGAAATGAGTTATTGTAATTATTTACACTATTTACATTGTTCAGACTGTTGTCCTCATCTTTGTTGCCATATTCATGGAGTTTCAGCAGTTTTATGCTCAACTGCATTTCTAAACTCCCCAAGTTTTTTTTCACCTAGATCAGTTCAATATCTGGCTACAGCTGAAGCAAACAAGAAATCAGTTATCTCCCTTTAACTCACCTCTCCAGGTCAGTTAAAGGGAGATAACTGATACTGAGACATCCAGAAGAGGCATGGCATGTGGAACAAATCAATCTACCAATCTGGATGGAATAAAAGTTTCTGTCCAAAATTCCAATCATCTGAAGAAGGCCAGAGTGTACAACGGCTGAAACGTTGTGAATATGGCAACAAAGATGAGGACAACAGTCTGAACAATGTAAATAATTTGTTATTGCGATATTTTTTAGATAATATTTTGATTTCTGTATTTGGCTTTGCTAACAACATTTAATTAATGTGTTATAAAAAAAATTTATTTTTAAAGCAAATGTTGCGAATTAAAAAAATTTTGAAAATTCGGCATAAATTCTTCCAGCATTCTGGATGCTGTAGTGGACATTGACTTCTACCCAACAAAAGACATTATGCCACTTAAGCTCCTTCTGTTGTTTCTAAATGGTTGCCAGGCTACGGGAGATAAAAAAAATTCTGATTCAATTATAATTATGATTTTTATGAAAATAAAAAAAATTAACTGAATTTTAAGATATTTATTGGGTTCAATAATTAATGTGTTCTGTTTTATGCAATGCAAAAATAAAATTTTATTTATGATAAATATCTCTTGTCTCATTTTACAAATTCTTTGAGAAGCCCCAGCATTATGACCACCTGCCTAATTAAGAGTTGGTTCTCTATATATGTATGAAATAATTCTTACCAAAAATACATGGCCTTAACAAAACCTCTAAATGTTTCTTCTGGGTTCTTATACCAAGATGTTAATTGCAGGTCCTTTAAAAGTCACAAATTATGTGTTGATCCTTATTCAACACATCCTATACATGTTTTTATAGAATTGAGATCTAGTAGCCAGGACAACACAATAGCAGGATACACTGGGCCCTATAGCCATCATGGGCAACTAATCTAAGAGAAAGAAAACTCTGAATTCAAAACTGTGGATAAGACAGCAGGAAAATAAGTCACTATCTTTCCAAAATAGTCATGGTAATTCACAGAAAATAAAGAAAAGGAATCTGTGGAAAGACATGATTACTTATATCTTGAAAGGACATAGCACTAAAATCAAAAATTAAAAAATTCTGTTTACTAAGTTGCCAATATTAACAGTAATATTAGCTGTTTCTTTAGATGCAACAATAGGTATTCATTGACCGGGCAGCCAGTACTACTTTCATTTGAAATCATTTGATGATGATAAGTAATATATAATCTAATATAAAATCTTTCTCTTAAGACAAATCCAGGGGTTTTCCCAAAACCTTTTCATATATATATATATATATATATATATATATAATTATTATTATTATTATTATATATTATCAGTTTTTTAAATTGCCAATGGTAATGGCAATATTAACCATTTCCTTTATAGAGAAACATTTGTCATTCATTGACCAAACAGCCAGTACTACTATTGGTTGAAATTTATAAAATCTTTCTCTTAAAACAATTTTTCAGCAAAATAGGTTTCTCAAGTCCAGTAGCTGTTATTGCTCTTTTCAGTATTGATGGGGATTTCCCTCCTAACCTTTTGTCTGAAGTAGTGCAGAATGTCAACATATTGATTTTGTCATTATTTTCTCTTCAAGTTACATGTGCTATCCATTTTAGTTGTTGCTCCTGTTGGAAGTTTTCAAGTGATGTTGTTTCTGTTACTTGGTACAGTTCTTTGTTAGTGAATGCTAAAACTAATTCCGATTAAAAGTAAGGGTAAAACAGGTACTTATCAAAAAGCAGGTCAGTTTTGAAAATATGAATGAGATTTGACAGCTGGAAAGAGAGTTAAGATAAAAATAACCTAGAAAGTTTTTTTAACTTCAACTGAAAATATGTTGTCCTGTTTAACATGACAATAAGTTAATTCTCTTAAGCATCATAAGCCATTACAATTATTATAAGTTTCAAACTGAGAAATGATATCTAGGTGAAATAAGGTGATTTTATCCAGACTTTGTCAGATTAGTCATCATAATCTGGGGAGAAATTCCCCCCCACCACCACCAATAAAAGAGAACACAATCAACCTTTGTTTCCGCTTGTTTTTTTTTTAAAAAAAACAACCCCCAAATCCCGCAGCTGTGTCCACTTGGACGCTTTCTCAAAACTCTGCACCCTTGTGAATTTCTTTGGAGTTGGATTTGAATTGAAACACTTGGATGATTAAGACCAGATGCAACGAGGCTGCCTTTTATATATTGTTCACCATTTTGTGTAAAATATCAAAAGCAAATAAACAACCCACAACAAAGAAGGAAAGAAAAACACTTCTTGCAATATGTTCTCTGTCGAATGCAGTTTTGGAATCAAACTTTGTCAGCATTTCAACTTGGTGATTTTTTTTTTTTTTTTAATTTTCCTCCTGTTACAAACTTACTTTGAAATTAAATCTGACAAATTAGTGTTCTATGCCACCCACAGAACCGGGGATTGTATAACAACTACAGTGCTGTAGATTATACTAAGAAAACAAATTGACTGACCACCACAAAATTTTTGAAATGATTTTACTAATTTCTAGGTCAGTCATCAAATGAATTGGAAAAACAGTTCTTGAATTGAAACCTGAAATATTTGATTGCTTGTTGAATGGCATATCTTTTTATTCCAAATGTATTTCTTTGTCTGTTACCATCATTTTCAAATGTTTAAAAACATGCAATGTTAAATTCCAATAGTTAGCAATAAAACTATGACAATGGATCATTAAGCCTGGAGCCTAACATGTAGTTATAAGGCAAATTGAAATCTGAAATTTTCACACTATAATGTTTGATTTGTGCAATTAATATTCACCTTTACATTAAGAGTATTGACAGTGGAGATTATAACTGAAAAATGAATACATGAAAAATTAATTCAGTAGGAATACTTTTTGAGGCTCAACTATAAGGTTACAACTGAAATCAATCAAGATGGATGGTTGGCACAATGAGATCAACAGTCACGTGTCCATCACCAGAGCAAGCCTTCAAGTTGGAGGACATTGACTGTAGTCTGACTAGGAGAGGGATGGGTTTCGCCAGGTTTACGTTGCCCAAGACTTGCTACACATGAATGAATACCTACTGAGTCATGTGGACGGAACTGGTCAGGTGCTCAGCAATGCTAAGAAACACTTAATCACGGGGCTGATGATGATGATGATGATGATGACGACTTGTTGTTGCACTAAAATCTATTAATTCCCTAAAAATCACTTTCCTTACATTTCAGATATAAAAAAATAAAGTTAGCAGACATAGACTTCAAAAGGTCCAAATGAGATAAATCAAGCAAATGAGCCTTGCTTTGCTGTGGTGGCTTTATGTAGCATAATGCTAAAGCACACTTGGCTTGAAGACAGTTGCACAAATTAAAAAGAGAAAACAGCTTACTCACAATCTCAAATGGAACATGTATATTCATGTCATTGCAAATGGTGCTGGAAGAATTGTTGGTTCGTTGTTATGCTCTTGAAAATCCCTAAATTCTGCTACCATGCTCTATTGCTGCCACATTTCGGCTTGTGCTGCCCAGACTTAGCACCATTCAAAAGTACTTACACATCGTTGTGGGTGATAAATTATTCTGCAACTCTTATCCTACAGACAAAATGTCACCAGACTTTCACTACTATATTGCTATTACTATTACATTCTTTAGTGATACCAGATCAGACATTCACATACCTTGCAATGTTCGCAGAGGCAAACCATCTCCATTCCCTACATGTTCCTTTGATAAAATTCAAGTTCCATTCAAATAGTTACTTCCCCAGAAATATTGCTTTGTGGAAAAATACTGAGAGAATATTTCCCTGACAACTAGAATCTTGGTTTCTTTTAAGTCCATGGTCAACTGATGATATCCTACTTATCCTCATAATACTCTCTTACTTCACCCTCCCTTACAATCTCATTCAATAACACTCTAGCTTGAGTGACTCTTCTATTGTAAAGTAAATAAAAAATAAATCCATTAATTGTTTAAAAATGATTTTGTTTATGTTTTGGGTATGGAAGCAGATTAAACTTTGATAAAATAGGGTAATTTAGCCTTGCTTTGCTGAAGTGGCTTCTCATAGTTTAGTCGTAAAGAACACCTGGCCAGAAGCTGGTTTCACATGATAAAATGAATGCAGGCTTGATTCCTGTTGAGAAGCACATTTTCTTGAATAAGACTTTTGATATCTAGGCCAGTAGACATTAATTCCACTGTTTAAAAATAAACAGTGATGCCTACTTAAACACCTTTACATGCTATATATAACATCTATATTATTAAAAACAATATTGGATTAAAAGGTCTTTTAAGTGATTAAATTGTGAGTGATTAAGTGCCTCCTTATTGAACTAAGATCATTCAAGTGGTTGGTTAGACGTCTACTTAAAGAGCTTGTCAAGTGACCAATGTATTTGTGGTTTTATCTTTATTACATGATTCACAGCCTGGCATTGAACAATGGAATTGATTGTTCACATTGGTAGTCTGAAGTCTGTATGTGTGTGTGTGTGTGTGTGTGTGTGTGTGTGTGTGTGTGTGTGTGTGTGTGTGAGATTCAGTCCATTTTGGACGTCTCAGCTATTCGGTCAAACTCTCTGCCTCTGAGGCAGAGGGGAACTCTCTGCCTTTGGGCAGGGAGGAACTCGGACGAGGCTCCGCCGAAGGGCAGAGCCTCGTTCAAGGTGGTTGACCACCCCGATCCCGTTTATACGGGTTCTACGGGCAATTTTTGCCTGAGCCTACGGGCTCGGAAAGCCCACATTAAACCGGCCTTGTGCCACATTTGACACACGTGGGCGTGTTGATGAATATAGTGTGTGTGTGCTTGCACACAGACACACATCTATATAAGTAGCTATGTCATAAGTTATCACCTCAAGATGAAAATAACATTTATTTTATGCAAAAAAGAATTTATTTTCCAACATAATATCCTTCCATGTCAATGCACTTAATTCAGATAATAAATTAATTATGGATGTAGGCGAATCAATAATTCCATATTCTAAGGAAAAAACCATTTATTTTACTCAACAAATATTTCTTTTTCAACATAATCTCTTTCCTTTTTCCAATGCACTTAATTCAATAGTGAATACAAGTTGCATTAAACATGTTCCACTACCCACATGTCTAAGGGTATCCCATCTTGTTCTTCTGATAATATAGATAAGGCTATCTCTCTACATCTGTCTGCACATGTATTTGTGTTCAGTGACCTTAATGCCCACCATACCAAATGGTTTAAACACTCTGTAACTGACCTTCCTGGCATGCAAACCCTTAACTTTTCAATCACTCAATCTCTCACACAAGTGGTTGACTTTCCTACATGTTTCCCCAGTAACCATGATGGTAAGGCTTCTCTTCTTGATCTCTGTTTTACCTCCATCCCTGAGTCTTGTCATACCACGCAGCTCTGTACTATTGGCAACTCTGATCATGCTGTCATGTCTGTTAACATCTCCTTCTACTCCTCCCCCAATAAAGAACCTCCTACCAACAGAATGTCTTTTTGTTATCAACAAGCAGACTGGGACTTGTTCCATGATTTCCTTCGCAATGTCCACTAGAATGTTGTTTTTAATCTCCCTATCCAAAAATATGCATCTGAGGTCTCATCCTGGGTAAAAGCTGAAATTGAGGCTTTCATCCCCGCAAGAAAATATAAAGTGAAATCGCATTCATCCCCTTGGTTCTCAGCTGCTATTGCCCACAGAAATCACTACTTCCATCTATACTGTAGAGACATGTCTGATTTCAAAAGATGTTTCTTTATCTCTGCCCATAATGAGTGCAAGCGTGTCCTCAATGAAGCAAAGTTACTCTTTGCTGAAAGAAACAACATATTGTGTCTCACAAGTTTGGTTCTAAAGATTATTGATGGCCCTGAAAGAGTGTGCTGAACAACAGAAAACTCACAATACCTCTTTTATTCAATCAATTTCAGGTCCTGGCTTCCTCAGCTGAATGCTTTTCATGGAAATTCTCATCCAATTCGATGCTAGACTCATCTAGTGTACCACACCTGATTTCCTCCCTAGAACTGCGATGCAACAATGATATTGGACATTATCTCTAAATTAGACTCCCATAAGGCTAGTGGTGGGGACGGCATATTGGCCATTGTCCTGAAGAAATGTGCTCCTAAACTGGCTCTTATCCTCTCAAAACTTTACAACTACTGCCTCACTGACTCTTGCTTTCCAGCCTGTTGGAAGTTCTCATAGGTTGTGCCTGTCTTTAAGAACTCTGGAGACCCTTCTGACCCATCTAACTACCATCCTATCAATCTCCTACCATTCTTCAGTAAAGTCTTCAAGGCTTTAATCAATGCCGAAGTGGTTAAGCACCTTACTATCCATAATCTGCTCTCCAACAAACAATATGGTTTCTGCTTTGCCCGATCTACTGCTGATGTGCTCACGGCCATAACTGAATTTGTATACCAAGCACTTCACAATACCAGAGAAACTCAAAACATTGCTCTAGATATTTCTAAAGTGTTTAATAGGGTTTGGTATGCTGTCCTTCTTCATAAGCTTCAGGCATATGCCATTACAGGATGGTTATTTGACTTAATACAGTCAAACCGTGAAATGAACATTGTCCTAAATGGGATCTCTTCCAGCCCCTTTATCACAAATGCTGGTGTTCCCCAAGGCTCTATCTTAGGTCCTATACTGTTCCTAATTTTCATTTTTACATTGAATCAATAGCTTCATCTACTGCAAGGAAAGTTGGTTCTCTGTGTCGTGCCAGAAAGTTTTTCTTGCCTGAGACCATCCTTCAAATCTATACATTAACCATCCATCCTTGCATGGAATACTGCTACCATATATGGTCTGGTGTTCCTGCAGTAAGTGTTGATGTCCTCAACAACATTCAGAGACGAATATGCAATGTGATAGATCTTGATCTGGCATCTTGTCTACAGTCATTTTCTCACAGTGGTGCTTTCCTCTGTCTCTTCTACAAGTATTTTCATGGCAACTGTTCCAATGAGCTACTTTCACTGGTTCCCAGACTGAATGAATTTAAGCAAGCTACTAGGTTGGCATCTCAGTCCCACCATTTCACTGTCGAAACAGTTAAATGTAACCATCTCTCCTACTCAAACAGCTTCTTCACTCACACTTCCTATCTGTAGAATTCTCTTCCTCTTAATGCTTCCCTGATAACGATAATCTTCCAATATTCAAGCGTAATGTCCATCAACATCTTCTGATGCCTTGTTCTTGTTCCTCCTTCTTCTCTTTATCCTTTCCTCAAACACACCTCCTTACTCTTGTTCTCAATCCTCTGTAACCCCTTGCATGCTAGTGGCACTCTCACCTTTTTTGGGGTGAATTGCTTAAAAAAAAATTAATATTAGTTACTGCTCATCCTGTTTCTACTACCTGTCCTAGGTATTGAACTCACAAATACTTATACTCTTATAGGACAATAGAATAATGGATTAAAGTATTAGTTCAAGAATTTGGTGGCATAGTAATTGTGAGTTCAATCCCTGTGCTGGGTAGTGCAGATTTAGACACACAGTGGAAACAGGGCAAACAATAATTGAACAGTACAAAATAAAATTTAGATTAGATATCCCTCGACATGGTCAGCAAGATTGAGTAAAAGGTTCAGTTTGAAATTGTCCAGGCTGACATGCACCAGATGCAGGCTGTAGGGCACAATGGGCGTAATGTTATAATAGCAAAAAAATATAGACAAGCGTATGCCTGTAAATAACATAAATTAATCAAACAAATTGCTTTGAAAATAAGAATATGAACAGCTTGCAATGGCCCAGTCTGTCTCCTGATCAGAAATCTGTGTCCATTTTCATCAACCTAATAATTTGAAAGAACTGAAGAAAATCTGTCTAGCACTAAAATACAAGCAGGCAGAAAGAACTTAGGAACTGACTGGAAGCTGTCTTTATGAAGAAAGGCTAATCTATAAAAATACAAGGCTCTCTTTGATTCTGCTTATGTCGGGTGTGGAATACTTTTTGCTCCATCTTCTCTAAATATACATGTGATGGAAAGCAACCATATTTGTCTCCCCCTTAAACTACTCAACGATAAAAGAAATGGTCAGACCACACTTATGGCTAGTCATCGAATTGCATTGAATAAAGCTTTACTACAAGTTTAAATGTTGTCTGTTTTTTTTTTGTAGTAGAAGCCTGACTTTATTCAACCAATATTTCCATGTATCTTTATCTAATAAATACTTTTAACTCTCCATAGAAAAAAAACAAACAGAATTTTCAAACCATCCCTCTCTATATATATCACTCAGTAATTTATTCTAAAATTTTACTGTTATGTCTTGAAGCTGATTTCCTGTGATCAACATGGTAAAAAGCAGACAGAAGACATTGGACAATTTATGGTCAAACTTAGGCCAGAAACCAGTAAAAAGTACCAAAAAACCTTTCTTTTAAATTCCTTATCTGGAGAGTCTAATCAATGGTAATATATAAAAAATAACTTCAGATTACAAATTTCTAAGCTGTTAAGTTCTCTCTTTTTTTTCACATTTTAAAAAGTCATGTGGTATGAACAAATTTGTTAGGCTTCCATTGGGTTTACATAGCAAATTGAATCCCATTAACTATTATAGAATTTATGAAATAAATGATATTAGGGATCTAGAATGCATAATCTATAGTAATATGACAAGGAAGGTTGAAAAATATTTTTATTTTAGCCATAATGCCTGTTATACTCTTCCAGTGACCTTTTTAGTGAGTATGGTGAAGGCAACCATAGTTATCTCCCCTACAAACTACTTGACTATAAAATAAATGGTGGAACCTTACATATGAACAGTATATAAATTTTAATGAATAAAGCTTCACTACAAGCTTAAATGTTTGTCTGTTTTTCTTTACAATTTGATTTTCCTAAATTTGTATTTTCTTTTTGTATGTTTTTACTATATTTATTTGAATATTCAATAAATCAATAAAGGTTTAATTGACTTATTTCAATTGACCCACTCCAGAGTTTTGCACCAAAATGCTCTTTGCAGTCAGATGTTCAATAATTAATTAATGTGAAACTCTGAAGTTCATCAATTAAAAATTTCTGTGTTACACTTTACATTATTTGTTACCCAAATAATAACATTTTTACACCTGATTAATTTTGACTTTCCCAATGTGTAACTCATAATTTAGGCTGTTCCTTTTACTAACAACCATGCATTCTGTCTTACAATTAAAGCTTAATCCTTTTATTCTCTCTTTCATGAATCACTTTGTTTAATAGTGGTTTTAATTTTGATTCTGAAGCTGCCATTAGCAGGTGTCATCTTCATATGGTAATGGTAATATTAGCCATTTCCTTATAAGGAAACATTTAGCATTCATTGACCGAGCAGCCAGTAATGCTTTCAGTTGAAATTCTTGAAATCTTTCTTTTAAAACAACTTTTCAGGAAAACAGATAGTGCCAGTTCACAATGTTCAAAGAGAGATGGTCTTTGCCTAGGCAAATGGCAATGATAATATTAGCTGTTTCCTTATAAGGAAACATTTGGCATTCATTAACTGAACAGTTAGTGTTACAGATATTGTCCATAGAACAGAACTTAACAGCTTCACTACAAGCTTAAATGTTCATCTGTTTTTCTTTACAGTATTATTTATGATTTTATATAAATATATTTGTTAAAACATTTACCCCTATGAAACCTGTTTGGTGTATAATTTTGTGGTAAATATGTATTATACAGACCAATAAATAATACAAGGAACTAGTTTTTGCATGTACTGAATACTTATTTTACTTACTGTACTTGTGGCTACCAATATAAATATTTCACAAAGATCTCTTTGCTGATCAAATATAAGATATGCACACAATAATGTGTGTGTGTATGTATATATATATATATATATATATATATATATATATATATATATGTGTGTGTGTGTTTGTGTTTGTGTGTGTGTAATATACAAATATATTGCAATGTTTTTATGAGCTGTTTCTATTGTATAACCAATCCTAAGTTCCATTTTTATTTTGAATCTTTTTTATTTCTGTTTTAACTGACTGCTCTGATTCAAAAGTTATGACACCTCCTCCTCCTCGTCCTACTGAACTCTCACTTGCTCCTCCTCTTACTGTACGCTCACCTCCTTGTGTCCCATCTTCATTTCTTTCTCTTTATAGTTTTCCCCCTTCTCTGATTTATTCCCATTAACCTTTTTTTAACATAACAATGCAACCAGTAAATTATCATAGATCAGGTGGGAAATATAAGTGGTTATTTTGTAAGTTTGAATTCCAGTCAAGTTCATTACAATTACTTATATGCAAATACCCTTAGGAAAGATATGAATCATTCTCTTCCTACCTCCAGCTATGAGTTGAATAACAGGACAGACTGGGTTCTATAGCCTTGGATGGCAACAAGTTTACCACAGAAAGTAATGTGAAATTTCTGTGTGAAAATCACCTGCCTAGTTAATCATGAATCAAAAGGGACATGATTGTCCCAGCTTATATCACATGTGCTACTTAACTGACTGATTTCATAAATGTTGAGATATATATATATATATATATATATATATATATATATATATATATATATATATATATATATTAATCATCCACTCTAGGTTTGACTGAGCATGACTGTCAGTTTCCTGCGTCAGCATTTATCTATTCAGTGATATTGGCAGTTGATATTTATTTTGTATGTTATATATATATATATATATATATATTGGGTGTATTTGGGAAGTCCTTTTTGGTTAAAGTTTGGTTAAAGACTAAAGAAACTTCATTGTTATGGATTTTTTATTTACATTTTTAATATTGCAGATGATGTTTTTGTTTCTAGTACATATTTAAATATACAGTGTCCCTCCCTAAAGTCTGGACATATAGGTAAAAATGCATATATTCAAGAAATGAAATTTTCAATAACATTTTATTGAACTTGAATATTAACAAATATCATCTTCAATTTGATTTCCATCATTTGTGATACAAAGTTTGATGCGCTTTGCAAGATTAGCATGAACTCTATGCAATAACTCCACATTACCATCAATTTTAACACATTCTCACTTCAGGTGTTCAATCAAGTGTGTTGCATCTGTGATCTTCACTGAGTATATCTTCTCCATTAGCATACCCCAGAAAAAGGAGTCAATTGTTCCTTCTTTCAACAAAACCATGTTTAATCTGTGGAGTTAATGAGATTTCCTATGTGTCCAGATTTTAGGGACACCCTGTGTGTGTGTGTGTGTATATATATATATATATATATATATATATATATATATATATATATATATATGTGTGTGTGTGTGTGTGAAATGTGTATACATATATATATATATAATTATTTATTTGAATATTTCAACATAAATATGTTATAAAATCACGACAAAAGTAGCCATTTTGTTTCAACACTTAACAATAGTATATTCAGCAAGTATATAAATTCGGAGAGCCTGACAACCCACAAGGTTGCACAAAGCAACATTAAGCAAAATGACACTAATAATAAATCATGTAACTGCAGGAATCCCAATAATTGTCCACTAAATAATAATTGTTTAACTAGCTCTGTAGTTTATCTCAGTACTATATCAACACTAGAAAATCCAAATATAAAGAAATTCTACATAGGTTGCACCATGAGACCATTCAAGGAACGCTGGCGGGGTCATCTGCAATCTTTTAATAATAGTAACTATAAATATATGACTTCATTATCCAAATACTTTTGGAGTCTAAAAGAGAAAAATAAAACACCTAAGGTTAAATGGAAATTAATTAGAAAGGCCCGGACATGTAACTCACTATATGCCCCGTGTTACTTATGCCTTAACGAGAAACTTGAAATAATTAGATTTAAAAATAAGACTGATCTTTTAAATCAAAGATATGAACTAACAGTTAACTGTAAGCATCGTTTTAAATTTAACTTAGTATAGAAATCATATACTTTCTATGATAATGATAAATTAAACTTAATAGACTATTACCTTTTTAGCATGATAGTCACCCTATCGATATGAATGTGTACTGGGTACTTACAAAGTATCATACGTGTCTGTATTTAGATGTATATATTTGTATGTTATGTAGAGTTATTTCTACTGTCGGATATGTATATGTGTATATAGGGGTATATATATGTGGTTTTTTTTTTGTTTTTTTTTTATGAAGGTATATGGTTGTGTATATTGACATCTATCATAGGTTAACCTGTTTATGTGTATGAGTAAGGGTGTAAATTCTGGTAAGTGTCTACCACTAAATGTGTGAGTATATGTATGGGTATATAGAGATATTTATGTGTACTTGTGTGTGTGTAGATATGTGTATGCATATTGCATATGTATGTATATGTATGTGTGAGTGTGCATATATGTATGTATATGTAGTATGTATGTTTCTATGTGTATGTATATGTTTATATATGCATATATATGTGTATATATATGTATGTTTAAATATGTATATGTTTGTGTATATATGTATGTATATGGGTGTATATTTATATGTATGTGTGGGTATTTATATGGTTGCGCTCGACTGTTTGTGTATTGTATATCTGGATGTGTCGATATGGGTATTTATATATGATTAGATATTTATATATATATGTTTGTGTGTCATTGTATGTGTATTTGTATGTATGCTTTAGTGTCTTGGAGTGTATCATAGATACAAACTAAAATCTACTTTTGTTGATAAGGAACCTTTAATTGCTTACAGACTGTTGTTCTTTTCTTAAATTATGATAAACTTTTAATATATTTTATCATAATGTTGTTGGAATATTATTAGAATATAAGTTAGTCTATGTATGCTTATTTCTTTTTCCTTTTTTATGCATGTGTCTATATGTTTATGTATATATGTATATGTGTTTGTATATGTAAGTGTGTATGCGTATATATGTATATATGTATATGTATATATGTATATATATATATATATATATATATATATATATATATGTATATGTACGTATATATATTTGTGAATATGTATGTTTGTATGTGTGTATGTATGTATGTATATGTATGTCTGTAGATATATATATGTGTATATATCTATGTGTAGTTGCGTATGTATGTGTGTATATATATGTACTCGCGGATGTGTATATGCATTTTTATATTCATGTCGTTTTAATTTACGTTTGTTTAATTTTTCATGTATACACTTGTATTTGTAAATGTCTATGTATATATTTAGTTTATATGCATATATGTATACGTGCTTATGTATGTACATCTAGATGTGTATGTATGTATGTGTGTGCTTGTATATAGTTGCATCTTTATATGTATTTCTTCACTTGCCTTATTTACTTTTCTGCGTCGACGTATGGGTCAATATATTTATATGTGCTTATCTATGTGTATGTTTATGTACGTAGGTCTGTATATGCGTACCTATTATGCTTATATGTGTGTATGCGGGTGCATGTATTAATTTATATGCGGATGTGCGAGTGTTCAATTATATGTGGAGGTGGTTATTTACTTTTGTCTGTAAATGTGTCGAAAACTATATGTTTTATATATATATATATATATATATATATATATATATATATATATATATATAATATATATATATATATATATATATATAATATATATATATATATATATATAATGTATATATATATATATATATATATAATGTATATATATATATATATTTATATATAGTTATTTGTTTAAATTTTATCTATGTATATTTGACCGGTTTAGCTATTTTTCAAGTTTAAATTCGTTTAATAACATATTAAGCCACGAATAGCTTCGACATCTGACCGTCTAGATCATATTGAATGTAGATGTATGTGCCTGTGTGTATCGATGTGTATGTGTAAGTAAAGTGCATTTGCCTATGTGTGGTTTGATTTTTTGTATGTGTGTGTATATATCTAAATATGTCTGAGCGCTTAACATGCCGTTGTTCGAATGATTTCACGTGAGAGGCGACTAACATGTTGAAATGAAACTAAAGTGTATACATTTCTGTCTGGGATTCCGAACACAACTTTCAACATAATTTCAATGAAAATACAAATTAAATAGCATATATATCTTTTATTTTTATTTTTATATTTTTTCTCCTTGGTAATTCTACAATTTAAAACTTAATAGAGATTTGATTTAGATTTCTAAATAGGTAATTTTAATTTTTTAATTTTTTACTTTTAATTTTAATTTCAAATTTTATAAATCTTTTAATATCTATGATAACCTTGCTTAGTTGTCAAATTTTTCGAATCATCCTATACTTGTATTTTGATTGGTCACGCTAGCTTATGTAACAGCGTTTACTCCTAGCTAAGGATCGTTGATTAATTTGAAACTTTTAAAACCATTTATTCTATATTCTATATTATCACTTGACAAGACACAAGAAGTGTTGAAACAAAATGGCTACTTTTGTCGTTATTTTATAACATATTTATGTTGTAATATGCAAATAAATAATTATATCTGCTCTACTCTGTATTGAGCACTCTTTTAAGAATATTAATTGTTGGTTATTGGATTTCACTCCGTATATACCAATCCTAAACTAGGGTATATATATATATATATATATATATATATATATATATATATATATATATAGTGCTCAATATCAGTGATAGAGCTAACATATTTAGTTGGATTGATGTGAGTTTGTGATCCTGGGTTTCACGCTATTTCTGATCGTCAGACAAACTGATTAATTTTTAAATTTTGGATTTATATATGGTTGCATATAATGGTGTTTTTATGTAAGTGTGAGGAAAAATTCTCATCAGGACGCCACTCATACTTACGCAAACATACATACACGCATCTACATTCATTGACGTATGCAGACACACACACACATGCACGCTCACTCACTGGAGATCACACAAACATAAACATATGTGAACAGCGTGGGACTGGGCATATATGCACATATATGTATTGTTGCGCACATACATATGCATTTGGTCGCTGTATTCAATGTTGGTCTGTATAGCAAATATTTCTTGTTTGTTGCACTGTCAATGCGCAGACCGTTTTTCTATTTTTGTTCGCTGAATAATGTTTTCTCGAACACACATACATACATATGATGGGGTCTGTGTAAAACTATGATAGGTAAAAATTGCTATTATTTTTAATTTTTTAAGGCTGTTTTGTTATTATTCTAAAGCTGGTTATTTGCTTGTTTTTGGCTATTGCACATATGTAAATGGTAGAAATTCCAATTTGTAATACTTATTAGTATTTATGCGGTGGTATTAATTTTGCTGGGGGAGGGAGAAGTAAGTATAATTGTGAACTGATACAGTAATGGTAATTGTGGACTAATACGGCAATGGTAATTGTGATGTGGTAGTAATGGTGGTGGGGAGCGGGTGATGATAATAACAATTGTAGCTGCAAATAGTTATTGTAAAGTGGTAGAAGTGATTAGTAATGGTGGTGGAATGATAATAATAATAATTGCAATTATTATGATGGTAGTTTGAACTAGAAAATAATTGATGGTGTTATGGTGTCAGTGGTTTCTCTTTTCATGTTTATAGGGTCAATGGTGGTTTATGTAGTAATGTTTGTTGGTATTTTTTTTATCTGTTTGGCATAGATTCTGATAATAGGTATTTATTTTTCAAATGCAGGCATGATTTAAAGAGCAAGATTAGATGAAGCTGGTGAAAAAAGAAAAAAAAATGATTTTTTAAAAGGAGAGTAAGAAAAAGAAAACAAAAAAGTCTTCTGCAAATATGTGACTCGTTTCTGCTTAACTTTTTTTTTGACTTATGGTCATAAATACAAATAGCAAACAGTTAAACAGTGGAATTTAAAAAAAAACAAAATGATTTATATGGATTTGTGAAAGCATTTTCCTTAGCATTTTTTCTTACCCAAATTTAAGGCTTTTCACTTGAATCAGCTGAAAACTGATATAAAACCTTCTCAGGTTTACCAAAGTCTCCTTTAACCATTAACCTATCTAAACACTTATATATATATACATGATGGCAGTCTATTCATCAAACAAGCATGACTGTTGCTGACAAAAAAGTCATTGACTTAATAAAGTGGGATTGACAGTGACTCTTGAGGCCAGCAAGGGACTTACATTCTTTGCCACATATACTAGTTCTGTCCAATTCATTTGACATTATGGCTATACAGGTAGTTGGTTTTTATGTTCCCTCAAATGTCTTGTAAGACCCAAGAGGCTTTTGCACTCTTTGCCACACTCATTTAAGAAGTTCAGCTTTGATTAAATTGTTGTATTCTGTTGGTGTGACATCAACATATATACATACAGAGATATATGCATACATAATTGTGTATTTGGGCAGCAGTCCCTCTTTTATACAAGTTTCATTAAAAACGATTGACAAAGTACTGTAGTTAAGTTTTTTAATTAATTTTCCATGTATTTTTTTTCCTCCTTTCTGGGCATAATTTTTCCATATAATTTACATCCAGGAAAGAAGGAAATTATAAGAACACATAAAAAATGAAATAAAAAACTTAGCCATAGTAACTTGTCAATCGCTTTTAATGAAACTTGTACATACATACACTTGTATGAAAATTGTATATACATACATATATATACAAAGCTGGGAATTCATATCCAAGGATGCCAGTCTTACTAGGGTGGCTAACCAATCCCTATCACAGACATCTGCTCAGGCTCATTTGTGTTTGTTCAACACTCACAGAGCCCACCTGTGGTTTATACAGCAACTATGCTTAGTGGACTTTAGTCACAGAGAATGAGTTATCTAATGTGATCAATAGTCTGAATGAGGTCAGCACGCTCAAATCCTTGGTCACAATGACTTGTGACTTTGTTCCATCTACCCAATTTTACTCACAAGGCTTGGGTCAATCCATGGTATACACTTTCCATCTGCTGTGATTGCCTCCACCCCCCAGACTGATAACATCAAGAAGTCATCTTCCTGACAAATCAACCCTAGTGAGATTCAAACCAAGTTCACATGGTCAAAAAGTGAACATTCTAACCACTCAGCCACATATACATACATATATACATACATACATGATGATTGCCACGTTGTTGTTGCATATGACCCTCACATGTATTCATTGTAAGACTTAATAGTGCTTTGAACAGACAAACTTATGGCAAGAAGTTGGCAGACATGAGAAACATACATTTTGTTGTAATTAGGCTTATTTCTGTGACTGTTTGCATGTCTTTTCAACCCACCAGCAGACTTGCAATCTTTTCCACAAATATGACTGTTACGACATTTCAAGTAGGAATTACACTTCTATGCAATCAGTATTGATTCTACAGTCCAAGTACCATTGTATTTAGACATGCACCCACAAACTCTTCTGCCAGTCAGTCATATGAGACATTGATCATACCACTGCCAACAGTCTAAATACAATAGTATTAGTATTTAGACATGTGCCCATGAAGCAACAAAATGTGACACAAAGGTTGGGTTTAATGTGGACTTATCAGCAGTACCATGGAAAAATTCTCAAGCCCCTTTATGCAGATGCCTCAAGTGCCAGGCAGTAAATTCAGCCCCCTCTCAAAGGAGAGGTACTAGCTGGGAGGATGGCCCCCTGAGGCTTAAGCTAAGAAGCAGAGAAGTGAGCTACTCTGTTGGTCAGTCATACAAGACATTGCTTGTACTACTGGCATCAGTACAAATACCATTACAGTCCAAGTACCATGGTATTTACTCATCTCCCCATGATGATGTGATGTGACACAAAGTCAGTTTAATTTGGGATACCCAAGCCAAGGCCAAAAATTGCTCAGCCACCACAACCATCAGTTTCATTGACATCAGAATTACTACTGATCCCCACTCTTTAGTGCAATGAGGGAGGTACTGCCATGGGCTGCTGTTTCCTGGGATTGGGCACCTCTCAATATTTTTACAATGGTTGTGCTGGCATTGGTATTGGTACTGATCCCATTCTTTAGTACAATGAGAGGGTACTTTGTCAGGCAGCTCTTCCCAGAACTGGGCATCTGTTCCCTGGGACTGGGCACCTCTCAATATTTTTTCAGTTGCAACTGAGTTGTGCTCTACTCAAAGACAGAGATGCAACTGAGAAATGTCAACATTACAAGTAGGACAAGACCATTGCCACTACTTTACACAGTGAAGCCTATACAATATGTCTAATTATACACATACGTTAATTAATTGTAGCACTAACCAAACACTACTACAATGATATGAATTTTTCAGTACTTAATACCATTTTATAATTAGTCAGTGATCTGGTAAAATATCATTTAACTTAATTATCCTGCTTTACTTAAGCAAAGTGTACCACAAGCATCATTATCTGTCTATATCTCTGAGATGAGGTATTATGATTACTTACATTATTTATATTATTCAGACTGTTATCCTCATCTTCATTGCCATATTCTTCAGGTGATTGGAATTTCAACCCAAACCCTTTATATAACAATACCAGGCCACAGCATTGGTGAACCAAAACTTGGACAGTTAAGTTAAAAGAAAATAACTGAGACATCCGGAAGAGGCATGGCATGTGGAACTAGAATAATCTTCTCCAGTGGACAAAATAAAGGGTTTGGTTTGAAATTCCAATAACCTGATGAATGCCAGAGTGTACAATAGCTGAAAACATTGTGAATATGGCAATGAAGATGAGGATAAAATTCCGAATAGTGTAAATAACACTAGCATCATGCCTGTCATCTATATTATCTAGAAGTTCTACATCAAGACCTTTACAGACACTACTTTTCAGCTTTTCTTTTGTAATCCAAAAAAGCAACCTTTTTGTCATGAACCTTCTAACAGAGGTTAAGATCATTTGTATGGAACTTCCAGTCATGTATACGGATGTTTGCAAAGTACAGTGATTCTTTCAGACCTCCTTATAATGCTTTTTGGATTATTGGCTGGTTGCTTTCCATGATGTACACAATACAGTGTATCTTCTTCACATTCATATATTGTGTGTAGTTTGGGAATTTTAAATGTTTTTAAAAGTGCAAATGGATGAAAATGAAATGTGTTTTTATTAGTTTATGTTGCTTTATCTCTAGACTAGAAAAAGCGTGATACAAACAACAAGAAAGGTATGTGCCATTTATGGACAACATATCATAACTGAGACTAATGTTTGTTAGAGGTCTTCAAAGTTCTGAAGTGGAAATTTTGATTTGGAAGACAGAACATTCCAGCAGGCTGGCAGTGGCTGAAAATGACCAAACTGAAATGCTAATTGAAAATAATCCAGGTCACACAATATGATAACAAAAAGCAAATGAAATCTCAATAGATTGTGAACTTTTACTGGCAAGATTTATCATTTGCAACTTATCATTTGTTTCATCTCCAGAATATATGCTTTGGCATTGGCGTGATCAATTTTACATGTCAACCACTGTTTGGTTATTTTATGGTGAAATGTCTTTTAGTATACTTGAGCATAATGTTTATACTTGAGTAAATAGGTAAATTTTGGTCAGTCTTACACCAGAGCCTTTATGAAGATACTAAGTACTAAAAAAATATTTGTATATACAGAGTGTGATGAGTAAATTGTTACCATTTTTTATTTTTTATTTCAAGCATACATGTTTGTTTTTGATTTTGTTGACTGCACAGTATAGTAGAGTCAGTTGGGCAGCATCTGCGAGAAAAAGAGCACCATAGCACAATTCACTCTGCCAATAATATGGAAATGGCTTGCTGCACTTCTTGGTATTTACACTGTCAGCTTTAATATGAACATTTCAGAGTATTTGAGTGTCAATCTGAGGACAGTGCAGAGGATTCAGAAAGACTTGAATGAGTCTAATGGTTGTTATGAAGGTACAGCAGGTTGGAAAACTCAATCTAATTGTTCTGATAAGAAAAGAACTTCCAAATTTGTTAGTGAGGGCCTTAGAGTCAACACAGAGGCCTACATCAAGTGCCTTGAGGAGGTAGTGCTGCCCTGGGTCAAGTGGCTGGCTGCTAGAAGACCCTATGTCTGACAACAGGATTCTGCACCATGTCACACAAGCAGGAGAACCTGGTCATGGCTGTCAGACAATTTCTGTGACCACATCACCCCTTACATCTGGCCACCTAACTCCCCAAACTGCAACCCTCTTGATTATTATGTGTGGGGAACAGTTGAGTGAGAGACCAACAAAACTTCTTGTAACACCAAAGATGAACTGAAGGCAAGGATTATGAGAACATTCACCAACTTAAACAAGGAGACCATCCAGAAGAGTTTCAGGAGATTATGAAGTCGTCTAGAGGCCATGATTTAAGCCGATGGCAATTTTATTGAATAAACTTACTCTTTAGCATTTCAAGATATTTGTGTTTAATTTTGGTAAATATATTGGTTCAAATGAGATGTCAGTGTTATTTTCATTTTGGCATCATTTGGACGACAGTTTATCCATTGCACCCTGTAAGGCCTGTGTGATGGTGGTTTTTTAAGTGTAGCTCTAGATGTGGTACAAGGCCGTAAGTATGGGGCACCAAGTGAGGACCAAAGGTGAGGTGGGGTGTAAGAAGTGTCAATTTCAAACTTCATACCTTTTGCACCATCTCTCAACAGCAATGCAGCTGAGTTCATTTGTTCTGATGCAAGAAAAACATTTTCTTTTCAGATGTTTTACCTGAGTGCTCACAAGGTTTCATATTACCAAATTAATTTCCAGTCCTTGTCATTTAAATTTTCACTGATTTTTATACGAATCTAGCATAATCAACCCTCATAAATTGCCTTATTATACAAAATCTATTTAGTTTAATATCCTTATCTTTGTTATTTTAATCCCATTGTTATAGGCAAAACATTTTAGTTAGTCTGCTTTCTACCCTTCAGGTATTCATTATATTCAGTAATCTTTTGGGAAAATGAAGATATTACTCCAAGTATTTTATTTTATAATAGTAATTTGGTGTGACTAACACTTACAGAACATTCTTAAGAAAGCAGTAGTGATTTATCAACCACATTTTTTTAATAATGGTTTCACCCCAAATAAGGAAAAGTAGTAGCAATTTATTGCATGCTTACTAAGTCAGTAATAGTCACATTTTTTACCTTTTTGTTGTGATGTGGAGTCTGGCAAGACACAACACAGCACTTAACTCAGCAGAGTCATGCTAATAGTATTCAGTGCTCAGCTAGACAAGTCACTGCAATAGTATTGCTTTCTTTTTTTCTCAACATTTACCCAAAACTACTTATTGTTAATGCGTCAGTTCATTCATGATAGTAAGGCCCTCACTACAACATTTTCCCAATGGTGTTTACACATGAGTGTGTGCAACGAGCCCCATTCGAATTTGAACTCGGATCTCCAATTTGTCATTCTGAAGACGCTATTCACTACCCCACCTGAACACCCACTCTTCTGGAAATCAAAGAACATCAAATGATAAAAAGGTGCCTCATTTTCCTCCATTTTCACTTTTAACAGAAAAACATTTAATATTTACAAACCATGCATGAATCATGTAGAAAGGCACGTTTAAATGTCACTTTTCAGAATATATATATATATATATATATATATATGTTGATGATGATGGACTCTCATCGATCACAACATATGAGGATATGACAACCTCACTCAGTGACACCTCAGTCCTGCTTGTGACCTGCATACAATGCTACATATTGTGCAACAGCTAGGCTCCAGGATGGTTTGAACTCAGAGTTTTCCTTCTCCTAGACCAGTTGCCACTCAAGGCTATGGAACCTCATCTCTCCTACTATTTACCCATAGCTGGGGGTGGGGAGAAGAAATAGATTCATACATTTACCAAGGGTATCAGCATTTAATGCTAGCATGTTATATTACATAGACATTTTAAATCTTTGTCGATCTACAAAACTGTAACTATGAAGTTTCATCAAATATCCTTGTGCTCACTTTATCTTCCTTTAAAATCTCTTACCATACAATTACTAATTCTGAACTTACTGAATGAAATAAAGGCATCAATAATTATATTTTTTTATGACACCTGAAAAGAATTGTCCAGAAATATAATTTCTTTTCATTTCCTGAAAGAATTGTATTTCATTATCTGTGAACAAATTGAACAATATTGACAGTATCCTCAGCAGTGAAAATGAGAAGAAAAAATAAAGATTTCATTTTATTTAGCAAAATTCTCATGAGTTGTTTTTTTAAATTTTGAAAATTCAATGCAATACGCAACTTCCCTTGATTTTATTTCCTTGTTTCCTTCAGATTTGCATTGAGAGATGTGAAGAGATTTTGTTTTTTATGCACAAAAGCAAAGGCATCTGTTAGCAGTGAGGAATGAAATAAAAGGAGAGAGAAAGAGAAAGAAAGAAGTTTATAGAGAGTAGGAGAGAAAGACATTTAAAGAGAGTAGGAAAGAGAGAGAAAGAAGTTTAAAGAGAGGAGGAAAGAGAAAGATATTTAAAGAGTTTATAGAGAGTGGGAGAGAGAGATGTTTATAGAGAGTAGGATAGAGAAAGAAAGATGTTTAAAGAGAGTAGGAAAGAGATAAAGAAGTTTAAAGAGAGTAGGAGAGAGTGATAGAAGTTTAGAGAGCTGGAGAGAAAGAGAAAGAAATTTGGAGTATGAAAGAGTGAGAAAGAAGTTTATAGAGAGTAGGGTAGAGAGAGATAAGCAGTGATAAGAAAGGGAATGAAGTTGGGAAAGAAAAAAATTGTGAAAGAAGAAATGATGCAAGAAAAAGGATAAAGAATAAAGAAATAAGGAAAACTAATGAAAAATGGGAAAGAAAATACATAAATTACCATGTTTCAAAAACAGAAACTAAAAACTTCAAATTCAATTATAGAATTAAATTAAAGTCCCTAGTCCTGTTTCATTTTCAACTGAACCCTTTATTTCGCTCGCTGGGATAGACTGTTCTAGTTCCACGTGCCATGTCTAATGGATGTCAGTTATCAGTTATCTCCTGTTAATTCCCCTCTCCAAGTTCTCCACCAGGTATTGAACACACACTCTTTGGGTCCTGTCACTGGATCTAACCAACACCTTTATCCACTGTGCCATGTGCCCTTGAGGACATGTGCATATGAATTTCTGGGTATTATAAACCGAATGTCTTCAGCAACCATTTTTACCAGTACGCATATTGCAATTTTTTTGCTGTTATCATTACATGTTTATACCAGAGCTCATATTGCAATTTTTGTTATTTTTATCGCTTTTCTCTGGTACTCCTTATTACAGGTTCCCATATTGTATTCATTTTTATGCTTGGTCAGCTCAGGAGATTTTTGTGGCCTAGCATATGTGCTGATTCTTTAAGTTTACAAATTTTTCAATGGTGTTCTTTGTCTATGATGTAAACCTTATCCCACAGAGGGCGGTGATCTCCCTTTTTCTTTTCCATACGCTTGTCTCATTGAAAATTGAACACAGGTGTGTTAAAAAGTTCTGACATTAAAATCCGTCTCTTCATACTTCAATTCTGCTAAAAGTTTAATATATAATAAATATCAATTTTACTGACAATATTGGTATCATTTTGTTGGCTTTATATTCTTCAAATTTTGTTAACTGGCTATTAAATCTACACACGCACGCACACATACACACACACACATATATATATATATATATATCAATGCATTGTGTGTTGTTTAAAGTCAAAATATTTTGGGAGATTATAAGAATAATTCCTTTCTTTTGCAATTGAATATTGCATTAACAATGTTTTGAGAATAACAATGATTTTTACAGATACAAGTTGTACTATTTAATCCATATCAGGGGAGGAGTTGGGTTCATGCCTTTCCCAATGGCATTTATGCATAAGTCAATCTAACAAACTTGACTGTCCGTTACACCACCCAAACATCCATCTATATATGTATGTATATATACATAGGGATATGAATATATATATGTATATGTATGTATATGAATATGTATATATATCTGTATGTATGCATCTATTATTTTATTGCATCTGAATCATCCAGATGGGTCTTTTAAAGAAATCTGGCATATTTTTCAACAGGTTTATTTTTTCAATAGCACTTTTTGCTTTTCTAAACTCTCCCCAGGAATTTACAGATATGTTTTCTACCCTTAGGAATGCAAGGCCCCAAATCCATCAATTTTCATTTCCAAATGTTTTTACTGCTATATGACTTATTGCATTGGCTGATAATTCTGTTTTTTTATTCAGAAAACATTAAATGACAGTTTTGCTCAAACATTTCTCTAAAGTAATATCCAATAACTGTGTGTTATTAAATATTAAAAGCAGACTTGGTCAATACACATGAAACATTATCCTTTCTTTGAATAGACGATACTTGTATTCCTAACGTTGGCTCCATCAGTCACAGTAGAACTGATTTAAGTAGAATGGATTTTTCACTAATGTCCACAAATATATGAACAGGTGATGAACAAAGAACATGTTGGTAAATTAATGGAAAGATTGCAAATCATAGTCACACTGTTTTTTTTATTTTTATTTTAATGTCATTTCCCTTCAAGGTGTGGACAATCACAGTTCTCCAAAAGGCTTGAATTTCTTAGTAATAATAATACAGTGAATTTATTTTGCATATTTATAAGTCTACCATTCATCCATGTTTTGAATATTGTTGTCGCATTTTGTCTGGTGCTCCTGCTATATATTTAAAGATTTTTGGTAAAATACAAAGAATCTGCAATGTTATTGGTCTTTACCTTGCATCTTGCCTTCATGCACTTTCCTAATGCTGTAACATAGTTTACCCTTGCTTTTTCTATAAATACTTTCATGATAATTATTCTGATGAACTTTCCTCTATCCTGCCTACTAGACTTTTTGAATTTAAGTGCAGTACTAGATTAGCAGGAAGGTCTCATAATTTTACAGTTAAAATGGCTAGATGCAAACATAAGTTCGATGCTAATAGTTTCTTTTATTACACTTCTCACTTGTGAAAAACTCTTCTGGATTTTTACTTCTCAGACAAATTGATCTTCAAAAAATTAAATGCAATGTCAATTGTCATCTTCAGTCTCCTTAAATCCTGTTCTTTTATTGTCTTCTCTCCTTAACAGTATATTTTTCTCATCTTCTCTCACACTCAGTAACTCCTTGCATCTTAGTGGCTTGGATTGTAAATTACAAATTGGAGATAGCAAAATGAAATAACTGGAAAATTTTAAATATTTAGGAAGTGTTTTAATAGAGGATGAAAAATATGGCACCAAAATCTGAAGGTCCATTGGGATATCAAAAGATGCCTTCTAAAAGCTAAGCAAAGTATTAAGAAATAGGAATAAATTTAATTGGAAACAAACAAAAGATTACTGGATTGTTATGTAATAACCAGTCCTCCTAAAAGACAGTGAATACAGGACCATCTCATCACAGATGGAGAATAGACTTGAGGTAACAGAAATGTCGTTTTACAGAAGGATACTGAGAATACCATGGACTAAACACATGAACAATAATAAAGATTTAAAGAAAATGTAATCAAAAAGCACACATATGTTTCATCAGAAAGAGGCAAATGAAATATCTAGTTAACATAAGAAGGAGGACCTGGAGAATTTGGCACTCATAAGGCATATTAAGGGAAAGGAGAGCAGGGAAGGCAACAGTCCACCTACCTGACAAGCTTGTGTGAATGGCCAGAGTCTTGGAAAAGAGATAAATATTGCTAAACATGGTAGAGAGCCATGATCGCCCATATGCTGAAGGGAAAATGCACATAGATGAAGCAAAAAGATTAAGATAATTCTATTAATGACGTAAAATTGATGCATTGGAGGAAATATTTTAATTTTTTCAGTTATGGATTAAATAAGTCTGAAATACTAATAGTAAATATATATATATATATATATATATATATATATATATATATATATATATATTTAGTTGGATTGATGTGAGTTTGTTACCCAGGGTTTCATGCTATTTCAGACAAATTGATTAATTTCTAAACTTTGGATTTATATATGGTTGCGTATATCGGTGTTTTTATGGTAGTGGGTGGAAAAATTATCGTTGGAATGCCACTCATACATACACAGACATACATACACACACGTTGACGCATTGCAGCTAAGGCAAACATAAACATATGTGAACAGTGTGGGACTGGGTGTATATGTGCATCCATGTATCGTTGCGTGCATACGTATGCAATTGGTCACTGTATTCAATGTTGGATTGTATAGTGAACTTCTTTTGCAAGTCGTAGTGTCCATGCACAGGCTGTTCATCTATTTTGTTCGCGGCATAATGTTTTCTTGCACACACATATATCTATGCACGTGCATTCACACATGTATCCGTCTATTTTTTTTATCATAGATGGGGTCTGTGTAAGACTATGGTAGGTAAAATTGTTATTATTTTTAATTTTTTAATGCTGTTTTGTTATTATTTTAAAGCCAGTTATTTGATTTTCTTGGTGATTGCACTTATGTAAATGGTAGAAACACCAATTTATAATACTTTCTGGTAATTATGTGGTGGTATCAATTCTGCTGGGTGGGGGGAGGAAGTATATTTGTGGACTGATGCGGTAATGGTAATTGTGGTGTCGTAGTAATGATGGAGGTGCAGGTGATGATAATAACAATTGTAGCAGTAAATAGTTATGGTAAAATGGTAGAAATTATTATAGAAATATTGGTAGAATGGTAATAACAATAATTATAATTATTATGATGGTAGTTTGAATTAGAAAATAATTGGTAGTGTTATGGTGTCTTTTCATGTTCATAGGGTCAATCGTGGTTTATGTAGCAGTGTTGGTTGGTATATTTTTTTTATCCATTTGGTATAAATTGTGATAATAGGTATTTGTTCTCATGTCTGCATTTAGAAATTATTTCTGAGCTTATGTTTAGTAATTTCTTTTGCTGAGTGTGAGAAATTATTGCTACATTTTAATGTAGGCAAAGTAGGCATTGATTTGTTGTGTTGTAGGTAGGTGCATTTTTCAATATTTCCCAGCTTATTCTTGGTGTAATATTTCTGTCTTTTAGATAACATATGTATGTTGATAGTGTAGTGCTGTTTGAGTATTTTCTGTCAGAGAATGAGAGGTCATGATTGTATTTTCTTTTCTTGAATAGTCCCTCAGTGGTACCGATGTAGTACATTGTGCTAGTGTTTGCACTTACCTTGGCTTTATATATTATATTCGTTTGTTGGCAGTTCCCTTGGAGTGGACATGTTGTTTTATTTCTGCAGTTGCACTGAGGTTTGTTGGTTGAATCATTGCAGGTTGTTACTTTTTTGTTGTGGCATTTTATTATTTATGTTATATTTTTTGTTCATCTGTAACTAATTTTTATGTTATTTTTGTTCAATATTTTTGCTAAGCAGTTTGTTACAGGGAAGTTTAGGAAGATATGTTAGCTCTATCACTGATATTGAGCAATTTTCTATAAGTACTGCATATATATATATATGTGTGTGCATGTGTATGTGTATATATATACATATACATATATATGCATATATATATGTATATGGTTCTATGTGTATGTCTATATATGTGTGTATATATATATGTGTGTGTGTATATATATATATACATGTGTATATATATATATATGTTTGTGTATATATATGTATGTGTATATATAAATATGTGTGTTTGTTTGTGTGTGATATATATATATATATATATATATATATATATATATATATATATATATATATACACACACACCTGTGTATGTATATATGTTTGTTTGCATATATATATATATATATATATATATATATTTATTTATTATAATTTTATCATATAGACAAAACCATTTTACTCACAACAAAGATGCAACTTGGTTTCAGTGCATTTTAACTGCACATCTTTGTTGTGAGTAAAATGGTTTTGTCTATATGATAAAATTATAATAAATAAATAATTATCGCTCTACTACCTGTATCGAGCTCTTTTTAATTAACGCTGCAAACGTTAGAATTTATTACTTTCGTTCTCCTCGCATCGGATATATATATATCTCTGGTTAAATAATTTACAGGTATTATGTCTATTTATTTTAGTTTTGATCCTTTCAAGTCCACAAATTAATTTCTTGGTGGATGTAGAAAATTGATCAAGAAAAATTCAAAAATTCTCTTTCATTTAAAGAAAATTTTGTATGTTTTTTTTTTTTTACAGCTACTAAGAAATTAATTCCTGAACTTGAAAGGATTAAAAGTAAAACTCAAATAAATAGGCATAATATGTCTAAATTATTTACTCAAACGTGCTTGAATATATACATACATATGTGTATATATATATATATATTATAATAAAAAGAAAGAACAGTAAGATATATAATCCAGTATTCTTATTAATATTTTTATTTTTACAAAGCAGTCCTCAATGTAAATTTACAGAGCATAAATATTATAAATTAACTGATTTAAAATATGGTTCCTTTGCTACACAAGAATTACCAAATTTCAAAAACCAAAGCTAAAAAATTCAAATTTAATTTTATAATTGAATTAAAAGCATTAGTTTCATCTTCAAGCGAATTTTGGAATAACTTATTTTTAAATTTACTGAATTTTAAATGCACAGACAATTCATAATTTTTTGTTTCTAAGGATACAGAGAAATCCAATCATTTAGACAGGGGTGGAATCATGATCATTTTTATTAGTTATTATTGTATCAATTATGAGTTATGTTTGAAAAAGGGGTTATGTCTAGGGATGGTGGTGTGCATTTTCAACGAATTTTGACTTACGTTCAACACATGTCGTCTGTTTTTTTTTTATCAATGACAAAATGTTTTTTGCCATTTTTTTCTGTTAAACTTCTACTTGTATACTTAAAGATTGTTTCTCAATGGGAGTGTTTGGGTTAGAATACATTATATTGAACTACAATTTTAAAATATTATTTTTTTTTTACTCGTAATTACTAATAGATTATATTTCTTTTTAAATCAAATAAATGTAATAGAATTACTTAAATTATTTAAAAATTATTATTACATATCAAATATAAGTATGTGTATTACCAGCTCCCATGTTTTTGTTTTTTTTATTTTTAAATAAGGAATTTAAGGAAAATTTTTGACAATGTCAGCAAAGAATAGCTATTTCATTTCTTTGATTCTGTAAATTTTTATTTTTTATAAACTTAGTAATATATAGTTTCTCATGTATGCACAAAAGACATGGGTCATTTAATGATCTACATATTCTAGCTTTTCTTATTAAATTTCCATTTTACTGTAGGTGTTTTATTGGTTCCTTTTAAGTGTCAGAAATATTTCAATAGTGACGTCTGATTTTGACATTTGTTTATTCTAAATGAAGTTTGATGTTGATTGAATCTCTTTTTGAACTCATGGCATGTGCAACCTATATAGATTTTTATGTTTTCAGGATTCTCAATGGTTGAAATATTGCATTGGTATACTAATGATTCCGTGCAACATTTATTTTGTAGAGGACAGTTATGAGGATTTCTACAGTTACATAATTTTTGTTTACCTTCATCTCTTTTGATTTTTATATTGTCTAAATTTCTTTGGTTTTGGTCTAAGTGTTTATTCAAGATATTAGAGTTATGTTTCTTAATAATTTTCTCTAAGTTTTCAGTACAGCTGTAACTTAATTTTAGTGTATTTTTTATTGGAAATAGTACTTAGTTTACTATCTTTAGGAAGAATTTTTGTCCTACTTTGTTCTTTACCATTTGGTTGTATGGGGGTGTATACCAAATTATTTTTCTACTTCTGTTTTTTCTATGCTTTCCATTTTCCTTTTTTATATAAGTTAGTTTTGGGCTTTTATAGCCACTATCTTTTAGAGCTTTATTATAGAAATTAATATGTTCATCGAAAATCTTCTCATTTGCTGAATTTGTACTTATTCTTTTTTGATAGATAAAGGTATATGCTTAAGGTTAAGATGGAGGATGATTAGATTTAGGGTGTATATATGTAAAGGATTAGTATTGGGTTTTTTATAAGGTATGTGTACATTTTTCATTAAATCTAATGTTATATCAAGGAAGTTCACCTTTTTTTAATTACCGTAATTTTTAAGTTCAGGCATTTAAATTCTTTATATAATATCTTTCTAATTTTATCGATTTTAAAGTTAACAGAGTTCTTTATAACCATAAGTCCATCGTTTCTGTATAAACCAATGTTAGTTATATTAATTTCCCGGTATGCTATGAGATTGTATAATATAAAATGACCTATAAGTTCAGAAGACTCAGCTGAGTCTAGTGATCCCATTATGATGTCAAAATGGTCATAAGAATTCTTTATCCATTGCTCACCTTTATGTATCAGTACTGATTTTTTTGCATTTATAATAATGCTCTTTTCTTCTTCTGTAATATCAGTGTACTTAAACCTATCTACTATATATATATATATATATATATATATATATATATATATAATAGGAGTAGGTAGGTTCACCTATCACCTGGTTCACACACCTCCCCAGTCAGGGGTAGAGGTTTCACCCTTGTTTATTCTTTAGGATCGGGTTTCCGATGTCTTCTAAAGTCTACTTCAACTCTATATTTCTAACATCTACGCCTAAAACTCTGAACATTTATTTACTATTTATTTTTCATTCTTTTTCCTCAATAGGTTTAAATAGGTTCACCTATTGCCTGGTTTACACTCCTCCCCAGACTTTTGAACAGGAGTAGTGGTTTATCCCTTGTGGCCCATTTGTGGCTCTCTTTTTGTTTGTGTGTATGCATGTGTGTATGCATATATGTGTCTGTGTATAAGTGCAGTGATGGTTATTTTCTATTTTTATTTTTGTAAATTTTAGTCTTATAATATCTTTTTAACTACCAATAAATTATACGGAGGGTGGATTAGAACATGCGACCAACTTGCTTCAATCAATTCAACTTATCATTCAGTGATAACATCTTCAAGTTCGCATATGAGGTTAGCCTTACATGAAAGATATTTATCGAATTCTGCACAAAGATGTCTTTCTCATTTGATTTATTTAGACTGTCAAATGTTTTAAACGTGTTGGGGATATGTGGAAAATCTAAAGGAAAAATAACTTAACATTCTTTATACACACACACACACACACAAATATACATATATATATATATATATAGAGAGAGAGAGAGTGAGAAAGAGAAATATGAAGATATTGGGATAGATAGATAGATAGATAGATAGATAGATCATCAGCTACCATTAAAAGTTTCATGCAAGGAAAGATTCATTCCTAAATCCTTGCATAATGTTTGTTAATTTGTTGTTCTTTGCCATGCCTCACCAGCACAGCAATATTTCATCTCTCCATCATCTGTCTGGTTTTTTATTGCTTATTCTATGTTTACTTTGACCCTTGCAAAAGAAACATTCTCTATCCACAAAAATACAAATCATTCTTCATCCACTTTGAATATTGAGATAAAGAAGACAACTTAGAAATCTGTGTTAGCAAAGGACAGTCAGCCTCATAATGCAACTACTGCGATGTTCATTATGTTCACTTTTGCATAAATACCCTTGGGAAAGGTATGAAGCCATCACTTCTCCTCCAGGCTATGGGTTAAGTAGCAGAACAAACCTGTCTCTTGCCATGATTGGCAACTAGTCTAGAAGAAGAATAATTCTGAATTCAAAACTGCATGTAGCTCTGGTGAGGCACATATTACACACAGCCATTGAAAAGATTAGAGTTGCCAATTGACAATGATGAAAAATTACAGTCTCAATTTAGATCAAATAAAAATAATATAACAAAAGATACTGGGTTTTATCATCTTTGGGGATTTTATTGGCTTCTCCAAATTTTTGCCAATTTATCATGAGAGAGACAGAGAGAGAGAGAGAGAGAGAGAGAGAGAGAGAGAGAGAGAAAGTGAGTGAGCGAGTGAGAGAAAGAGAGATAAATTTTTAACAGTGGTGAAAGATTGTGAATTCTACAGTCTTAATTAAAATCAAATAAAAAATACAACAAAAGATACTAGGTTTTATCATCTTTGGGGATATTATTGACTTCTCCAAGTATTGCCAGTTTACCATAAGAGAGACAGAGAGTAAGAGAGAGAGAGAGAGAGAAAGAGAGAAGTTTTTAGGTGAGAAATAGAGCTAGTCAAGTATAAAATGCTATCTGAAACAGAAGCTTTGGTAGGGACCCCTAAACTGGCAAGGTCAACAGAATGCCAGTGGGTGAACCTCACACTGGATAGCTTTATCTCAAACAGATTTATATTCAATGAAATTTGACACTTCCAAAATGTCTGCAATTTCTTCCCCTCAGGGATTTTTACACTGGTTTCAATTCAACTATTTATTTTCACTCTGCTTAATTCTCATAAAAAAAAACAAGAAATTTTAGAAATGTATTACTTGTACATTGAAGTACACTACACCATCAATTTATGCATGGCAAATCTCACATGTAGATCCTATGGCAATATTCAAAAATAACAACTCTATTTGTTATTTATACTTTGGGGTTTATTTTTCCCCTAAAACAATTCTGGATTTCTAGTGACTCTACCTACAAGACATCATGAAATGCCAAAGTGGTTCCAACAAATTCATCATTGTTCTTTGCCCTTTAGTAAAAGTTGAAGCCCAACAACTTCTGCTGGTTTAAAATGAACAATGTCAAAATCATGTCAAAATTAAAAAGTAAAGGCCAGAATTTCAGAAAGTCATTTTCAAAGCAAGTGGCCCTTCCATAATTAGAATTCTGGAGCGACATAATTTTTCTACTCATTCTGATATAGTGTCATCTACTTAAACAATTAATCAAATTTTACTTGCCATTGCAATTTCAGATTAAGAATTATGTAAATAAAGTTTCATTGGGCAATAGGTGACTTATTTCATAACATGTCAAACCTTGTTGGATTATATAATGTCAATTTTTTATAGACCTCCTAGTGAGAACCAAACTCAGTAGTAATAGTCAACCAGACTAACCTCACTATGCATTACTTCAGGGTGAAGTGCCTGTTTCGTTACATTGGTTGATTTTATAACATATCAATCTTTGTTGGATTATTTAATGTTGAATTTTCTAAGGGACACCCAGTGATGATCAAACTCATTAATCTGCAATAATGGTCAACCAGACTAGCTTCATTAACCACTACCCCATAGTGTGACACCCAGTTTGATTGGCATCAAAAGGTGGTAGTTTGCTTGCATTCATGTCTTCTTTTTTCTCTGTTTACATTTTCGACACGAGGTTCTTTGAATATTGTCCATTGTTTTTGTTTAATAATCCTTTTAATTTTTGCAAATTTTGTTTTTGGGACATTCTTAAAGCCATTTTGTTTTCTTTTGTTCCCATGTTGCCAACGTTTTTCAGTTTTTTTACTCCTCTCTTTTTATAATTTCCAATTTTGCATTTTCATAAATCAACAAATTTACAATATGTTGTTTCTCTTTTGATACAATGTCTTGTCTTTCTTACAATCCATACCATTCTTTGTATATCAGAAATCAAAAAATAAATATAAATTACCATAATATTAGAATATATATATATATATATATATATATATATATATATATATATATATATATATATATATATATACGAGGTATATCTAAAAAATAATGGCACTGGTGTCATAAACAATTTATTTCAATTCCAAACAATTTTGTGTAACCTCTTGCCACTTTTGTTTTGAATACAAGTGGGAGCATTTATTCTCAGCTTTTGTATTGTGAGCATGTCTAGAATTCATATCATTGTATTTTTTAAAAAATTATTTAACACGCCATTCCCACTGTTATATAAAGTGAGGTTGATAGTGGGAGAGAGGTGTTTAATATACGGACCTCTTTTATAGTCAGATGTTTCCGATAATTTGATTTATATAGAATTTTAATGCTTTTATCCAGAATTTTCTCGAGGGTTTTTTAAATTTTGGATAGATAGATGTTTTTTGTAGCACTTTGATCTGATAAGTGACACATGATGCATCTATTCAAGGAGGTGAAAGTATGTCTGATATAAGTAATTGATTTGTGACAATAAATGCAGTCTTGTACTGGGCAATGAAACAACACAAAAATAAAATACATCTTAAGCAGTCAAAACATGAAGAGAAACAAACAACACCAAAAATGAAATCCCCTTGAAAATGGCTAAAGAAGTGGCAGAAAGCACTGGTGACAATGAACAATATGGAAGATTTTCGCACTCTCTTACTAAGAATGCTAGAAAAATACATAAAAAATTAAATTCTCCTTGTTTGCTATATTTAATGAAATATTATATATATATATTATTAATACAATAATATTAAGATGTTTATTAAAATTTGTCACTCAGAGCTTCATACAATAACACAGTCATGAGGCAGATAAAATATGAAGTCCATCCAAATAGCTCCATTTAAATGGTTCTGATGTGATATTAGTATGGTACTAGGTATGATTTGATAACTCCAAATTCAGATATAATTTATTTTAGTCTGTAAGAGTACTCAACCACAATAGGAGCTATTATACACACATAAATAAAAGCTAAAAGATTAAAATATTAGAAAAATCTCAATGCTTAAGTCAGCAGAGGTTAAAGATATTATAATATTATTAATACAGTAATATTAAGATGGTAATCAAAATCCACTACTCAGAATTTGATGCAGTAACATAATTATCAGGCATATAAAATATGAAACCAATCAAACATTATTATATATATATATATATATATATATATATATATATATATATATATATATATAGGCACTGTGGAGAGCCAAGTTTGAATTACATTCACTTACATACTAATACCCTTGGCAAAGGTATGAATCCATCTCTTCTCCCCTCAGTAGGACAGATTGGGTTCTATAGCCTTGAATGGCAACCAGACTAGGAGAAGGACAATGCTGAATTCAAAACCTGCGGAGGGTCATTTGGGGACCTTGTGGCAGGTCTCTGTATTCAGCTCTTTCCAAAAAGTGCAATTAGTTCTGCACAAGCCTTCACCACTATAATCAAATGATATGTGCAGATAGTCTGGCTGTTTGTTCTCAGAACTGAGCTACTTGAACCCTCATACATTGAAAATGGCAGGAGAGTCCAGTATAGCAGTACACACACACACACACACACACACACATACAATACATATATATATATATATATATATATATATATATATATATATTGAAGGCTTTGTCAATATCAAAATCTTCAATCTTATTGTTAAAACACTGACTTGCATCATTAAATCTAGAATGGGGGATCAATTTATTACTTAAGAACAATAGGAAACTGATCACCCACTTTGTGCCCATTAGATATTTTTATTAGTATTTAATACAAATATATCTTGAAAAATCCTACCAATATTGCTTGATTAATTGCAATTTTATTGTGAGACACACGGCATAAAATCTGACCCAGGGAACTATAAGTATTACTGTATTCTCCTGATTTGTAACAACAACAATCAAAACACATATTTCTGTTCTAACCTATTGAAAAGTAAGTTGGTAGCTGACCAACTTTCACAGCATCTTAATAATATTAACCACTTTATTTTTCTTTTTAGGTAGGAAGGAGATGTGTACTAGGTTATCTGGGTGCTAACATATATCTCTTACTGACAGTAATGGGAGAAGCATATTGATTAAAAGAAGCTCTGCATTGGTCAATTTGCTATCGATTATCTTTAGCTTAGAATGCTTTCTTCAATGCTCTGATAAGCAAGTTATTTTGAATATTTGCCATTACACTTTGTTATTTTCATTACAATATTGTCAAGTGCGTTCAAAAAGTACATTCTGTGTGTGCTTCAGGGGCAGCTATGAATGTTACATTTATAATAGCAAGCTACTAAAAGAATGCAGCATTTATTTCTCTATGTGTCATCACTTGCGAGTTTGTACTTCGACTCAGATCAAAGTATCGCCTCCCTGCACTTCTGTCTAGGAGTGTCTGTGCATCATTTATATAAGCACATGTATAAAGAAAAGAGTTGAAAACATTTACCATTGCAAGGCTGAAAGCACCTGAATGTACCTGCCATCAGGTAGCACTGTATTTCAATATACAGCATTAACACCTGTCTCATGATCAACTAGAGGCACCAAAAACATTTTGGGAAATCTAAAAGTTTTATAAAGTTGTAGATTTCCAGTGGCATATCTGATAAACAGTCAAAGGAGGTTCAATTTGGTCTGATCTGAGAGAGAAATCAGTTTACCTTTATATAAAACCAATTTTCAATTTTTGATTCACAACAGTTTTTGAGTTTTATCAATGTAATTGCACTAACATCAGATATTCAGATTTTCAACAGCTTTTGAGTTGTACTAACAATTCTTTATATGATTTTCTATTTCACAATATTATCTCAGCAAACATTTCTAGTTTTCAGATGTAGTCAGAATCTAAAAAATTTGACAGTCATGTTGTTCTAATGCACAACTGAAAGCTAATTTAAGAAGATTTCCAGTGATATATTTGTAAGGATGGAATTGTTTATTTTAATATCATTAACATAATTTTGTGTATCATGTTACTTTATATTTTCTTTTCTCTTTATTGCAGGATCACTTTGCTAGGCTGGAGTCGTATGGCTGACAAGAGCAATTCGGTGTATTGCTTTCACAGTATTCTTCACTTGCACAGACCTATGACAAAGCTATGCTTATCTTCCATATTTACCATATACCTAGCAGAATTCTTCAGTTCTGATTCTTTATTATGTCCGACAGTGACGAACCTAGGAACTGTAACACGGAGCCTTTGAGGGGCAGCTTCTGTGAGTCAACCGATTCCGAAGACAGTATTTACCCGCAATCTCCAGATGGTGGCTGGGGTTGGGTTGTTCTTATTTCATCTTTTCTGCTGAACTTGATTGCTGATGGCTGCGCCTATTCCTTTGGTGTCTTTTTCACAGAACTGCTGGAGACATTTGGTGAAACAAAGAGCAAGACATCATGGGTTGGGTCTTTGTTTGTTGGTGTGTCGCTTATCTGTGGCCCACTTGCTGGGGCCCTTACTACAAAGTTCGGATGCCGGAAGATGACCATTGCTGGTGGGATTTTATCCATGACAGGAATAGTCGCCAGTGCATTTGTCAACTCTATTGAGATGCTCTGTTTTACCTTTGGTTTTGTAGCAGGTTTTGGCATGTCCATACCTTATGTCACCTCCATTGTCAGTGTGTCATTTTACTTTGAGAAGAAACGAGCCCTTGCGACGGGTTTATCAGTTTGTGGCTCTGGAATCGGTACTTCTGTCTTTGCTCCCTTGCTTGAATACCTGATTGATATTTATGGTTGGAGAGGAACCATGCTAATTCTTGGGGGGATTGTTGGTAATGTGGTAGTCTGTGGCTGTCTACTACGACCCTTAGAGTACAGCCCAAAAGAAAAATATGAAAAAGCACTAGAAACGTTTACAAAAATATCAAAGAATGATGCTCGTTTGAATTCAAAGTTTGATGAGGGTCTATCATCACGGAGTTACGATGCCCAGCTGACTTATTGTTCAAATATTGCTAATCTTGTAGTTTCTAACTCAGTTGTTCATCTTCCAACATATTTACAACTCAAGCGGGTCAGTATTTCAAATGAAGTCTTTCACAAACTATGGGGGAACTCATGTCATAATAGTGAGGTACGGGTAGTTCTGGGTGAGCCTAATGTGAAGCAGACAACGTCGTACCCAGACTCTTTCTCAAGTAACAGAATTGTTGCTCCTCCCTTTTGCACTTCCGATAATCTCCCCGAGAAGGGCATGAAGGACGTGTGGCAACAGAAGTCATCTACAAAACGAAAGCCGTCCGCGGCCAGCCAGCAGACCATTCTCTACCGAAAAGACATTTTCTACCGTGGAAACTTACTTAAGTTGTCCCTTGACCAAAAATCCTGCAGCTGTCCAGAAATCTCGCATCTGGTTGGGACAGCAGATGACCCAGACAGCGCTGAGGACTTTCTGGAATGGTGTGAACTGATGAAAACTCGAAACCTCTTAAAGCAAATGAAAAAACTCTTGAAGACTATGGTGAACCGATCAGTTCTCACCCATCCAATGTTTATACTATTTGTTGTGTCAAATTTCATTTTCTTTTTTTGGGGTGATATCCCCTATATCTACATTGTTGATCAGAGTGTACAGAAAGGGGTACCCCAGCACAAGGCCTCGTATTTGCTGTCTGTCTTTGGACTGGTCAGTACCTTTGGACAAATTGTATTTGGATTTGTCGGGGACCGTATGCATAAACAGTTGACTATAGTCTATGCTATTTCAACTCTTATCTCGGGCCTTTCTATCATTCTAATGCCATTGTGCACTGATTATGTGTTTCTCAGTGTTACTTCGGCCATCTTCGGATTTTTCTCAAGTGCCAACAATTCTCTGTGTACAATCCTACTCGTGGATTACCTAGGGCTGGACAATTTGACTAGCGCTTATGGCTTAATGCTTCTCTATCAGGGAATTGCCAACCTTCTAGGACCACCTGTGGCTGGTAAGTTCTTTTAAAAATTGCATATATTTATATCTGTGTATGTATGTGCATGTATGCATACATACTAATACATACTATATTTGATTTATTTGTTTGTTTAACCACATATCAACTTCTTATGGGTAATTTGATGCCAAAATTTAATTTTCTTGGGAGCTTTGAAGTAATAAAAGTATGATATATGTTATTCTGCTTTCACAGTTGAATACATGGTAGATGATACTCAGCTTTTGTGTATATACACATTTATGTAGACATAATTATTAGAGACAGTGATATGTGTGTTTTATGTTGTAGTTTTGTTGAAGCTATATTTTGGAATACAGTTTGAATTCTTTAAGAAATTGTAGGGTATTTATTATATGGAGTCATGAAAGAATTCTTTCGTGTTGGTTGTTTGGTTGATCTTGATCAGTTGCACACCAAACTCTGTGGGTTATTTAATACTGAAATCTAAATAATTTCCACACAATTTTATGGCTTCAACTAAATATATTTTGACTGCAACTGCATGTATTGTTGGTCATTTTGCTTTAAAAATGTATTGTTCATATTTTTACTATAAAAATATATTTTTATACTTTCCTAATGTCTTGATTTTTGACTTGGTTTTCACTATTTGCCCAAAGCTGGAATCGTAACAGTTGCTACCATCCCAAGTCAGGGTGGACCTGGAAACAATAGCAATTAAGAGGTGGTTTCCTGCTCCTCCAATCTCCCAGACAAATACCTTGCTGCTGGACGTAGTTTACCAACATACCCAGGACTTAATGTGTACTAATAATACTAACACACATACTAATGCATACATACTAATCTGTAACTTCTTGTTATACTTTACTTTATTATATATAATTGACTATGACTTTTAATGATAAAATCAAATTGGCAGCTGATCTTGAAAATGACATACAATCTGTTGTGAGCTGGGATGACTTATTAATTTGAACACCGCCAAAATGAAACTTTTCTACTAATGATCATAAAGAACATTTTTTGCCTTCCATCAGCATGGCTGATGCTAACCTCTAGGGGAGTAACTTGGCATCTTGGCTTCAGTTACTTTCCCACTGCTGTAATGTTGCTTTACTTGTGCCTTTTCTATAAAGATTTTCATGGTAATATTTCTGATGAGCTTACCTCTTTGGTAACTAGACTTTAAGCGCAGTACTAGATTGGTGACAAGATTTCATCATTTTAGTTTTGAAATTGCTATGTGAATGGTGTTTTCTCTCACATTTCTTGCTTGTGGAACTCTTCTCCGGCTTCTTATTTTCTAGTCAACTTTGATCTTAAAAATTTAAATGCAATTTCAATTGTTATCTTCTGTCTTCTCAATTCCTCTTCTTTTATTCTTCTCTTTCCTTAATAATAATTTTCATTTTCTATTATTCTTTCACACTCAGTAACACCTTGTATCTTAGTGGCTTTAAATGAAACGATTAAAATAGAATATTAAAATAAAGAAAATCAAGACCTAAGAACCACTCAAGGTAGAGGGTTACTGAGTGAGGTTGTTGCATGGAGGTAAGAGGAGAAATTAAGTCCAGATTATGAGGAAATGTAGTGATTGACCCAAGACTTGCTTACAAAACTGTGATATAAAGGAGTGAGACTGTTTTTCGATTTTCCTCCTCACCCTTTCCATTTTTGCCTGCAGAAGTTGATGCTATGTTTACAAGAGAGAATTTGGAGAAATATAATTGTGAGTTCAATATTGAGGCAAAGTGGAAACAGTAGCTGAAAAGTACAAATAATAACAAAACAAGATATTCATAAAGATGGACAGTGGAACAAGAAAAATCTACCCTCATGGATTAAATAAAGGATTCGGTTTGAAATTCTCTGATGGTTAACTGGATTAACAGACATTTGAAGAAGTTTGGAAAGCTCAGTGGCTGAACTCTTGGGATAATAACAACAAGAATGAGGACATTAGTCTAAATGTAAATAATGTAAATTTTCTGAATCATCTAAGCAAATCCCAAGAGCAACACATTTGGCAGTTAATATGATCCCAGTTGGAAAGACAAGATGAATTTCTACATCTTTCTCATGATCTGGGCTGTACAACCATGTTTTTTTGTTTGTACTTCTTTCTAAAAATATAGTCGAGAATATTTTCTTTTAAAAAACTTATTTCTACTTGTGTTAGGAACAAAATGTTTCAGTAGCTTTGCAACATCATTTTACAGTGTCAACAAAGACCAGGTTTATGTTTCCATATATAGCTACCCAGAGAATACCCACATCTAATAAAAATTTATGACACCACCAAGCGAAACAAGTTATCAATGATGTCGGCCCAGTTTCAAATCTGATATTTTATATTTATATTTGTTTTTATATTAATGTTCACATAGTACAAGGCCCAAGAGCCACTCAAGGTAGAGGGTTACTGTGTGGTGTTGTAAGAGTGTAAGAAAAGACAAGAAGAGAAGTTCATGGGGTTATGCAGGAAAGATAATGGTTAACTCTAGATTTGAAAATTCTAATGGTGATTTTCTAAGCATAGCTTAGATGTGGCACAAGGCCAAAAGTATAGGCCACTCAGGGAGGGTCAAATTCACTATTTAGTCTTAATTGATCTAGTGAGACAACCTTGCTAACCATGATACCATGCTGGAGATCAATATTGTAATGATTGGGAAAAGAAAACATCCTGCCAGGAGTCTGTTTCACAAAGCAACAGTTTTTGAGACAAAGCTGTTTGAATGGAACTTACTTCTTATTAATGGAATCCGAAGGGAATGAGGATGATTCAGCCGTGTGTACATATCATGGTGGATCCCAGTTGTAAAGATGGGGGGGGGGGCTAAGAAATATAGCTTGTCTGAATATGCCATGGTAGTAGTGATATAGCAGAGGTGTGACAGTTCGCCTGTAGAGTAAGTGGTTGTATTGTGGGAAATAATTCATCACCAGGAGGTTTTTGCTAGTATTCAACAAGCTTCTTGACATTTATAAATAAAAATGAGATAAAAGTCAGGGATCAATGCTGTATTTATATTATGAACAAGATCCCCACCTTTTATTCATTAAACCTTCATTAATGGAGATTTTATTGAATAAATTTACTCTAGTATTTCAAGATATTTTTATGTAATTTTGGTAAATATATCTGTTAAGATGAAATGTCTGTTATTTTCATTTTTGTGTGATTTAAATGACAAGTTATCCATCGCACTCTGTATATTATGAACATGATCCCCACCTTGAAAAATGATAAGAAACCGAATATTTTTAGATTTTGTCAAATTTTGTGGATAGAGGAAGGTTTAAAGAAGGCCCTATGATGGTTTAATGAACGTCTAATGAATGCTAATCAACAAAAATTAGCTACAAATAAATTTTCCCTATCTTTTCATGTGCAGACTAGTTTCCCTCAGAAGTGCCAAATTTGTTTCAGGCTTGGAGTCTTCAGGTTTTCACAGTCTGAAGCTGACCAGCATTGATAAGATATGCTATCCTGCTTTTATCAGGAAATTCTTTCCCTCCATATGTTCAATATTGTGCCATCTAATCGGTCTTCCCTTGATGTTTTCCTGTTTGGTCCATGCGCCACTTTTATTTAAATGACCTAACAGCTGTAGCCAACTACTTGCTCTCCTCAGTATGGTGACTCTTAAAATGACATCTGCTCTGTTTATATATATTTCAACAGATAATGTCTGACATGTGTGAAAATTTAAGAAACCATTTGGCAAAACTCAAAACAAAATGAAATTCATATAAAATTATTTATATGAATAAATAATTATTTATATGAATAAATAAAAACCTTTATATGAAGATTGGCTGCCAAACAACATTAAACATAATTTCACCAATTCTTAAATGCCAAATACATTTAGATGTAATTTCTGTTGGAATTTCTATGATGAAGAGTTATCATTATTTACACTATCTATATTCGGATTATTGTCCTCATCTTTGTTGTTACATTTTGGCCATTGTACCTTTCAGCATTCCTCAGGGTTATATCGATCTGGGTAATTTAGAGGGAATTCTGAACGTCTGTTTCACTGCTCATGTCTAAGAAGTTCTAGTTCTTATTTTTATTTAGTAGTGTTCAGTTATTGTTCACCCTTTTCCACTGCATGCAAGTACACACCGTCCAACCAGGAATTGAACTCACAATCACCAGATTCACGAACTATCACTTTGATCCACTAGCGTACGAGACATGAGCGTATAGGCGTGGTTGATAAGTTCATCTTGGTAGCACTCTAACAAGGACATGTCCAATGAACAGTGAAGTAGTGTAGAGAATTGAAAAGGCCAGTAATGCATTTCATAAGTTGGAAAAGTGACTCTGGAGGCTGCATGGAGTTTCAAATGAGACTAAGATGAAGAATGCATGTCATTGACATAGAAGTTCTTGAGAGAACTCAGTGCAACAACATTGAAGCAACAATTCTGAAATATATCTTCCATTAGAGCAGTCATGTTGCTTGCATGAGTAACAACAGAATTCCTAAGCAGCTTTTGTATGAAGAACTTGTTAATGGAAAGTCACCAGCCCATAAGCCAAAGAAGCATTGTAAAGATGGCCTGGAAAAAAATCACTGAATCTTATAAACATCAGTATATATGACTGGTGGTGGGGAGGCATGCAAATGATCATAGTACCTGGAAGAAGAAGGTTCATGATGCAAACATTGCTTTCAAGAATTATTGAATTGCGAAAGCAAGGCTGAAAAAAGATGTCCAAAAATGTTTTAATATAGAACTTCCAGATGACATAGGAGACACGCATGACCTAGCTTATGATGGATTGTGACATGATCTGCCTGAGTAAAGCAGGAAAATGAAGCCATATCCAAAGGGATCATGCCAGATCACCAACCAACTACAAAATAGCATTAAGTCCTGAGAATTCATGTCACTTTTGTGGAAAAGTTTGCAAGTCAGCTGGTGGGTTGAAAAGACATGCAAACAATCACAGAAATAAACCTAATGCCTATAAAATGTATGTTTCTCATGTCTGCCAACTTTGTGTCATATATTTTATAAGTTTGTTCTGTTTCAAGAAGCAAATTCATTCTAAGCACAATTGATACAATGATACAAAAATACAATGATAAAATATCCATTGATACAATGACATCTTCTGATGTTGATACTTGGCAACAACAAGTTGACATTCATCACATAGATAGATGGATAGAGGCTTGGAATGACAAATTGGCAAACCCTGTTTGAATTTCAGTCTACTTCACTCTTCTCCCTCCGGCTATGAGTAAGGCAAACTGGGCTTTTCAGCCTTGGTTGGCAACCAGTCTAAGAAAAAGACAACTCCAAATTAAAAACCTGCAACTGAAGCTACCACCAGTCACCTTGAGCATTTTTTCACTGGATTATGGATGATGGTGTTCATATATGCATGTTTTAGAAGTGTATGTCACTGCCATCTCTTTGAGTTACAGGTATTTTCTTAAATGTAAGAAAGGGTTCATGTACAAAATTGAGTAGACAGCTATCATATCAGATAGAGAGATAAATAGATAGAAACTTGCTTTACAATGAAGTCTTTTTGGGTTGAGTCAGTCTATATGCCTGACTATAGAGTGGCTTCCTGTACATAAGGGTGATTTAGGTTTAACCCTTTAGCATTCAAACCACCAAGATCACCTCATAAACATCAGCTCACCAAGTTCGAAACACTGTAACCTACTCTTTGTAGACTCTGCCATAATATGTGTTGAAATCATCGCAAATAACACAGGATGTCACACAAACAGTGAGACTTTGATAGCCAATACTTATAGGGCGAGTTTGAGCATGCTGAATGCTAAAGGGTTAAACTCTTCCAAAAGGGCACATTTACTTTATTAAAGACCCCCAAAATACCCAGGTTAGCAAATGAAAATATACTGTTTAAAAAATATAGATGTTAACTCAACACATTTATCAACTATAGATAATGTAAATAGTAATAAGAAATCATTTTGGACTATGGATAAATATCTATTAATTCCATTTATATATATATATATATATATATCAATGGATGTTTTTTATTGTTGTAGAACAAAATGGCACTTTTTCACTTCTCAGCCTTTTGACTGGGATCAAAGTGTTTATGCCCTCAAGCAGTTAAACTACATTTCATCTCTCAGTTGTGTCTCTGTCTTCAAACAGAGTGCAACTCAGTTGTGTCTCTGTCTGGGGACAAAGCACAACTGAAAATATTATCAAGTAGTACCCAGTTTTGAAAAACAGCTGCCTGCAGCTGTACCTTCCTCATTGCACTAAAGAGGGGTGATCGGTAGTAATATCGATGCCAGCGCAATCAAAGGTTGCAGAGGCTGGACTATTTTGGGACCAGGCCTGAGTGCACACACTAGGGCTCCCCACATTAAACCAACCTTGTGTCACATCCTGCCAGAGTGGGTAGCAAGAAAATACAGTCACTTCTCGATCAAAGTGTATTATCTTTTCATATCATCTAAGATCAAAATGTATTATCTTTTCATATCATCTTAATCTGATTCTTTCAATCCACTTCTATCTTCCTCTTTTCTATTCATTAATTTCTTGAATTTCTTGGTTTAACAAGTCGAATGCACATGAAACATGATTATCTAATTAAAATCAGACACAAAAGTAAAAATACCAGAATTTCTTCTTTTTCTCCATATTTCATTTTCTGATGAAACTTTAATAAAACCTGTTAGATTGATAAATGTTTCCTATTTGTTCTGGATTATGATCCATATTTGATCCCAGTGTTAATATATACTGATTATATAAAACAATGAATTCAGAAATTTGAAAAAAGTAATGAGAAATTGGATACGCAGAACTTGTCGATATAATTCAAACATATATACAGTTGCGGCCAAAATGTTCAGAATGGCATTGTTTTTGTCAGAAAAGTAGGTATAATTTTTTATCAATGTTGTTTTATATTCTATAATTTTCACAGACAATAAATATGATATTATTTGTTATTGTCTGAGATTTTGGTGTAATTTGAGAGGATAATACAAACGTTATGGATGATTTAGTGATTTACTGCAAAACCCATGGCAGCCAAAATGATCAGAACGGTTGCTTTTACTCCGTGTTTTAGTATATTTAACCGGCGAACTCTAACTTTTTTAATTTGTTTACATGACGGTTCATTTACTAAACATTAGTAAGAATATCTGCAGTGTACTTTGTTAATATAATGCCACTTATTCCATTACCAATTCGTCATCAGATTATTAAGCTTCGAAAGAAGGATAATTTAAGTATTGGGTCTATTGCAAAGATTGTTAACAAGTCAAAAAGTGTTGTTTACAGTATTCTTAAGGTCTACGATGATTGCGGTTCGTGTGAAACAAGAAAGTCTACAGGTAGGCCAAGAAAAACGACCAAGAGAGAAGATTGTGCTATGGTAAAGTTGGTTAAAAAGGACAGATTTAAAACTGCTGCTACTATTTCTCGGGAAATGATCATTGTACTGAAGAAAACTTTATCTCGAAAAACTGTGTCTCGTCATTTAGTTGAACATGACCTACAAGCAAGAGCACCTGCAGTGAAGCCACTGATCAGCTCCAAGAATAAAAAGTGTTGTCTTACCTTTGCAACCGAACATGTGTTGTGGTCTCAAGAAAAATGGCAAACGGTGATGAATCTAAGTTTGTTATTTGGCTCTGATGGGAAAAGGTACATTTGTTGAAAAGTAGGTGAAAAATTGTCGCCTAAATGCCTTAAGACTAGTGTTAAATTTGGTGGAGGAAGTGTCATGGTTTGGGGGATGATATCTGGAGATGGTGTGGGCCCTTTGGTGCGATTACATGGAAAGGTAAATGCAGGAGTTTATAAACAACTTGTAAAACATCATGTCTTGCCTGTGCTGAGAAATTCAACTAAGCGACCACCCATATTCATGCAGGACAATGCCCCATGTCACAAGGCTAAGGTGGTCATGAACTTCCTCAAGGCTGAAAAGGTTATTGTTATGGATTGGCCTGCTCAAAGCCCAGATCTCAATCCTATTGAAAATGTGTGGAATATTCTAGGAGAACGTTTGAAAGCCAGAAATCCTAAAACAACCGAGCAATTATGGAATGCCCTTCAGGAAGAATGGAATAAGATCAACCAGCAAGAAATTGAAAATTTAATTTCCTCATGCAGTCGGAGATGTCAAAGTGTGACTGAAGCTAAAGGGCTTCACACTAAATATTAAATAATTCCAGTATTCTCTGTCATTTTTTATTATTTTGTTATTTTTTCAACCATTCTGATCATTTTGGCCGCCATGGGTTTTGCAGTAAATCACTAAATCATCCATAACTTTTGTATTATCCTCTCAAATTACACCAAAATCTCAGACAATAACAAATAATATTGTATTTATTGTCTGTGAAAATTATAGAATATAAAACAACTTTGATAAAAGATTATACCTACTTTTCTGATGAAAATAATGCCGTTCTGAACATTTTGGCCGCAACTGTATGTTGAGAAATAGGGATGTGAACCAATGATCTATAGCTGTATCTTGATGAACGATATGTTTGTGTTCCTTATTTTTATATAATAAAACAAATTTGACTCACCTTCATATGTATGCTAGGATGTGTAGCAATTTTTAGAAATCTCCTTTATACCTACTTTTCTGACAAAAACAATGCCATTCTGAACATTTTGGCTGCAACTGTATATACAGGGTGCGATGGGCAAATTCTCGCCATTTTATATTTTTAATTTTGTGCATGCATATGGTTTGTTTTTGATTTTGTTGACTGCACAGTATAGTAGGGTCGTTGGGCACTGAGAGGAAAAGAGCACCATGACACAATTCACTCTGCCAGAAATTTGAAAATGGCATACTGTACTGCTTAGCATTTGTGCTGGAACCTCCCATATGAACATTTCAGAGTCTTTGTTTGTCAGTCTGAGGACTGTGCAGAGGATTTAGAAAGAGTTGGATACTCCAGACATATTAATCACCATTAAGGTGATCACTAGTGATGGTAATGTTATACCTCCATTCATCATCTCGCAGGGCCTCAGACTCAGCACAAAAGCCTACATCAAGTGCTTTGAGGAGGTAGAGCTGACTTGGGTCAAGAGGGTGGCTGCTACACTGTGTCACCCAAGCAGGAGAACCCAGTCATGGCTGTCAGACAATTTCTGTGACCAGCGCACCCCTTACATTCAGCCACCAAACTCCCCAGACTGCAACCTCTTTCATTATTATGTGTGGGGTGCAATTGAGTGAGTGACCAACAAAACACCTTGTAACACCAAAGATAAACTGAAGGCAAGGATTATGACAACATTAACCTTAAACAAGGAGACCATCCAGAAGAGTCGCAGGAGATTCTGAAGTCATTTGGATGCCATGGTTGAATCCAATGGTGATTTTATTTACTAAACTTACTCTTTAATATTTCAAGATATTTTTGTGTAATTTTGGTAAATATATCTGTTAAAATGAGATGTTGTGTTATTTTCATTTTGGCATAATTTAGACGACAATTTATCCATCGCACTCTGTGTGTGTGTGTGCGTGTGTATATATATATATATATATATATATATATAGATAGATAGATAGATAGATAGATATCAGTCCCTTTCTCAACACTGTAATGTAGTTTCTCTGTACTCAGCACTTCATGAATTTAAAAGCTGTACTTGATTGGCAGTAAGGTCTCATCAAGTTCTATGCTAACAGATTCTTCTCTCATATTTCTCACTTGTGGAACTCTCTTCTGGCTTCTTGTTTCCCTGTCAACTTTGATCTTCAAAAATCTAAATGCAATGTCAGTCATTATCTTCTGTCTTATTTTATTAATTTATTGTCCTCTCTCCTTAATAGTAGTTTTTCTCATATTCTCTAGGAGCTGCTTTCACTGGTTCCTAGGCCTCATGAATTTAAACGTCCTACAAGGCTGGCATCCCGTTCCCACCCCTTCACCGTTGAAACTGTTAGATGTAGACGTATCTTCTATTCTAATAGCTTCATGTCTCGCACATCTCGCCTGTGGAACTCCCTTCCTTATTCCTGTTTCCCTGACAAATACAATCTCCAACTATTTAAGTGTAATGTCAATCAACATCTCCAGTTGCCTTGATCTATCCACTTCCCTTCTCCACATCCTTTCACCTTTCACTCCTATCTGCTCTCGCTCCAAATCTTCTGTAACCCCCTTGCCTTGATCGATCCACTATCTTTCTCCACATCTTCTCCTTTACCACTCCTATCTGCTCTTCCTCCAAACCTTCTGTAACCCCTTGCGTGCTAGTGGCCGCCAGCCTTGCTTGGGGTGATAAGCTTAAAGAAAAACAAAAAACAAAAAAAAAACAAACTCAGTAACCTCTTGCATCCTATTGGATTTATTTCCTTGCTTGGAGTGAAATGACAAACGAGTTTGTCTGATGATCACAAGAGTGTGAAACCCAGGGCCACAAACTCACATCAATCCAACCTAATATGTTCGCTCTATCTCTGATATTGAGTGCTTTCTAATAAGTATCGCGTATAGAATATATAAAGTATAATACATATAATATATTACACAGAGAAAGAAAGTGTAACTAGGTGCAATGCAAACCAATGCATTACAAGTACTTTGTTCCATAAAAGAAGCCAAGACCAGGTAAGCATTGAACACCTGTCTATTGCTATGCATCAAGCTGCCTATTCTTGTTTCTATTCCTCTTACCTGTTACAGGTGATCAGTGGCCTCATTAGGTTATCAACCGATTACTTTCACAATTCAACAAATAAACCAGTGAAATGGATTACCTTTAAAGTTGTTAAAAGCTGTTGGCTGCTGTGAATTGTAATTACCTGACACAAATTCTGAACACCTGGGAAAATTAGTAACAATTTTAAGCTGTTTACAACCTCAGATCACTACTGTATAGGTACATGAAAATGTTTGCATTCAAAAACGATATGAAAGCATTTCATTTTACATAGCAAATATTTTTGAAAATATTGCTATCATTTAACATACACTGGAAGGCAAAAGTTTGGGAAAAACTCCATAAAAATGATTAGACATTGTTATTTTTATGAAGAAGGTATATGCTTATATGCAGTATGCTTTTATTAGTAGTGTATGTGGATCCTGAAGATTGGAAAATAAGTTTTGTAGGTGCCATGTAATGGAAGATACACCACCTTTAGCAGCTTGAAGCTGAAAAAAAGCCATGCAAAACTATTGAGCCAGTGAAAGATTTTAAATGATAATGTCATGATAATAGGCAAATTTCTAATTAGGAATTGTTTAATCTTATTAATATGCATGTAAGATGTTTTGCTAGAACAAAGATGAAGCTTTGACTTTGAAGGGAAAGATGACTCAACAAGTGTTAGCAAGGTGGATGGGAATTTCCAGAAAAGGTCTTACTAATTAACTCATAGCTGGGGGGAGAAGAGATGGATTCATATCTTTCCCAAGGGTATTTATGAATATATTGAACCCAACTGGAATTGAAATTTGGCTCTCTGATTAACAATTCCAAGTCATCATGCGTTATACAAGATGGACATTCAAGCCTACAGCACCTGGTATTCCCAAGCAGTCACCCATCTAGGTACTGACCAGGCATGACATTACTTAACCTCGGCGATTGTATGAGAACTAGTGTTTAAATATAATTTGACCATAAGTATGTCTATTCAATGATTTTACTTGTAACAGGACATTAAGTTATTGATAAATAAACTTGAGTAAATCTTTGTGGTTTTTTTAAATGCATATTTAGGGGGCAGCTGTGAAAGATGGTTGCCGCGGTATCTCATGCAAGCGCACCATTGTTTAAAAGCACTCATTGAAATGTCTGTCAGTTTGGACATTCCATTGCTACAATGATTTGAAATTTTCAACTATATTTAAAACAAAAGTTTCCTTATTTTTACAAGATTTAAGGTTAGACTGAAGTCTTTGAAAATGAATAAAGACTGATTGTTGAAATAGGCTTTTCTGATTTTTCTTTCATTTCTCTTTTACAGGTCTACTGTGTGACACTTATGGAAGCTATGATTACAGCTTTTATGCCTCTGGGGCTTTTGTCATTCTGTCTGGACTGATTCTTGTGCCAACACCATATCTGCAATGCTGGTACCAAAACCAACAGAAGAAGCACACACAGAAGAAACAGCAACAAAATCAGGAACCTTCAACATCGAAACCAAATCATAAGGTCATGTCCCAAATGGAAACTGTCGTCTGAGGTGTCTAAACATACAAAAAGAATGAGTTTGAGAGAGAAGAAAGAAACCATGATCTTGAAAAAAATTATGGGAAAAGTTAATTTGTTTTCATGATCAAAAAGAGAAGCAAAAATTGAAAAACAAAATCGGAAAAAAGCACATTCTATGTATATTAAAAAATAAATAATCTTAAAATATACTGAAATAAAACTAAAAAGATGACATAATCTGGAAATCAGACTGAAAGAAAGAAAAGAGTGGAAAATTAATACAAAGAAGAAAGATTTATAATTGAAAAAAAAGTGATTTATAAAAAACAATGTAATCTTTTGCCTGTAAATATTATTCCTCCTTTCTGCCAAATAGTCCTTTTCTTTATGGCACACATATTTTAATTTTTTTCTTCCTATATCTCTTCCTGTTCACAACTACAGCTGAGAAAAAAATTAACTAATTAAATTTAATTAATTAAATTTAATTAATTAAATTAAGCACTTTAATACTTAATGCCCTCTCAAATTACTAATAACCTTTTTATATGATCTAACATTTTCTTCCAACTTCCACTTAAACCTTGAATGAAAAAACCTATAAGCCATTAGCTACTTCTATTCTTTTTGCTTTTATATATATATATATATATATATATATATACCAAACATTCATATTGATAGTGCATACCAAATAGAATTTGGCTGGTAGAACCAATCAGATTAAGTCCATTGTAATCAAAATAAAACATATCTGTTCAAAATATCCTGGCTTTAACATATATTTACAGATATATAATAATATAGATATTTACTAATATAAGTGGTCTGGCTTTAATGCTAAATAGATTAATTCTCACCATAGTAATATGCTGTCCTGGGTTCAAACTTAGGCTAATGACCTGAGTGGGTGTTATCAATCTTTTTTTAATTAGCTCGTTGCATCTTTAAAATTTGAATCATTAATTAATTTTTTATAGTAATCTATATTGAACAAGAAATTTTAAAACTCTATTGAAGTTATTTCCCTTAGGCCTCATATAATGAATTATTTCAGATTGTTTCTGATCAGCTCCTTTTATTTGTTTTTATTTTTTCAGATGTTATGTTTTTGTGCTCATTAGTTATAGTAACTTGGTAACTCATATAGTAAGTAGTAATTTGGTAGCCTTGGACTGTAAAATCAGAGACATGTCTTCCATGTCAGTTCATCTTTGGTTATTCTATAAAGTAACAAAGACAACAATAGTACATAAATTTTTAATAATTACTTTGGGTTCTCAAGATTTAACATTGTATGTTTTTTAAGATATTGCAAAAATAGTATTGTTTTTAATTTAATACTTGTAATAATGTACATTTGTGTCATTTTAATCATTGGCAGGCATTTATGGCTTCAGTAGCCAGGTTAAAATAACTTTAAACTGTTTTACTTAAACTTTCATCAATTGATTTCAATTTGATGTTTGATATTCACTGATGTTTGCATCAGTTTTGGTAACAACATTTACCTCCCTTTGCAAAGTAATCAAGGTTTTTAGTTAAAATGCTAAGCCCTTGTTTGAATAATTAGGAAGGACATTATAGATTTTCAGGATAATACCTTTGCTAATTGACTTATAGCTTCACCATACACTCTGACCAGTCCATTGTTTCTTGATAAATCAACATGACCCAAACATTAGAGATATCAACACAGATCAACATTATATAAATCTTTGAAATGACAAATTGTCATCCATTAGCTACAGGTGAGACTTTGAAATACAAATAATTTAAAACAGGTTATCCTAAAATAAACCTACCATAAAGAGAAAAAAAGACATTTTTATTTAAATTTGAAATAATGAACAGGTTTTGACAAGATATGTTTTCCATTTTGATACTTTAATTTGGGACACTTTGTACTCTCTAGCTTACACACCTATCTACACACGGTATGTGTATGTATATATGTGTGTGTGTGTGTATATGTATGTAAAGAAGCCTTTTTGATTATTATAAAAAATAAATGTTCAGATAATGTATATTCCAAATTAAATAGAAAAATAGTTTGGTATGTTATGTAGGTTTATATGTTTGAAAATTTCTATTTTTAACTGAGATTCAACTTATGCACACACACACACACAAATATATATATATATATATATATACTCTGTTGGTAGTTGGCATAGTTAATAGTTCTTTGGAGGAATGAGAAAATGAATTGGAAGAAAATGAGTGGAAATCCATGTCTGACTACAATGATGTAAAAAGTATTTTTGACTCGACAAACATCAGAATCTATAAATTGTTAAAGGGATTCTTTGGTTTGCTACCAAAGAATCCCACTAAAAATTTTGACTTGACAACAATTTTTAATTTTAACTAAAAATTCATTCATCATAGAAATTTCCCAAATTACCTAATTTTAAAACTTTTCTTTAATTAATTATAATATTCATAAGACTTGAAATAATTCTCAATTCTAATTTTGAATGACACGGAAACAAGATTTCATTTTTGGTATTGGATTTATGTAACTCATTTTTTGCTGACTTTGTTACAAAGTCTGTGTGGTAGGTAACCGCATAGAGATTATCTCCCTTGACTAAAGAATTCTCCTAGTCTAAACCACTTTAAATATTATCTATTTTTGTACTAAGCTATTTTAAGCTGAATAAAACTTCCTAAGCTACACCGCTCTCCTGTGTCTTATTACAGTCTTAATTTAAAACCAGGGATAATATTCTTGCTTCCTAAAAAATACATAATTGGACCAATAGTTATTAGATGAATTTTGATCTGAAATTTTCACTATATAATATTCAATCTATGTAATTAATGGAGACGTATTGGGTTCAATGTACTGACAAGGAATGAATTGAGAATTAATTAATATTTGTTATAACAAATAAATGCTTTTTTTTTTCATCATTAGGCTATTGACTTATGGACTTACCTATGTAGTCTTGTAATATTTTCCTTTTATGTGCTGTATCTCTTCAGGAGAGGAGTGAACATGGTTCTCCACAACATCCTATCCTTTATAACTTTTAGCAATGTTTGTCTTTTTATTATCCCAACTCTCTGTCTTGCCATCCATTTACACAAACTCTTTAGTTCCTGTCCCTCTTGTCTTCAATATGTCTTGTGAATGTCAAATTCTCCAAACCCTCTTTCCTCATTAAGTGTCCCAGAGATTTCAACTATGAGCAACATAGATGTAAGGAAAATGGAAACAAAGAGAATACTTCAAATCAGAAAGACTCTTGTAATTCAAAGTTGAAATAAATGTCTATGGAATGGTTAAATTCTGGAGATTCTAATTGTACAGAAAAAGCAAAATTAACATATTCAGAAGGGAAGCTCAAATTTTGAATTAAGGCACAAATGCTTCTTTCCATTTAAAGTCAGAGTTTAAAGTTATGAAGAATAATTTTTCAAAATTAATGATAATAAAAATAATAAATTAATAATAGTGAATTAATAAACTTAGAATTGCCTAAAAGACAAGTTCCATGAATTTCTGGTAATTGTCTGTTAAAGAAGAAAATTTCCTATAAAAGAATTATAAAATTTTCTTTAATTTCACAGACTGTGAAATTTTTCATTTTGATATAAGAAGATTGTTTCACATTTTTGATTTCTCTTCTTTAATGTGTCATGTCCCTTCAGGACATTGCCGATCAATGTTAATTTATTAAGACCTTGTAGCACTTCATAAATATTGTCTGTTTATAATCTCTCTTAAACCCTGTAATACTATCCATTTACACAAGCTCATTCTTCTTCTTCCATGTGTCTTGTTCCTTCAGGACATTGGCAGTAATGGATCTCCGCAATTTCCTCTCCTTTGTAGCTCTTAATAAATTTTGTCTTTTTGTTATCTCTCCTAAACCCTGTTCTGCCATCCATTTACACAAACTTGCTAGGTAGGTTATGTCCCTCTTGCTTTCAATCAGTCCTATGAGTAGTAAATTTTCCAAGCCCTCTTTCCTCATTACATGCTATAGAAATTTCAACTTTCTCTTCCTGATGTTAAGTATAAGTGTCCTTTTTTTTCCATTTTCTATAAAACTCTATCGTTGCTCATATGTTCAGTCCATGGAATTCTCAGCATCCTTCTGTAGAATCACATTTCTGTTGCTTCAAGTCTGTTCTTTAGAAATTTCAACTGTCTCTTTCTGATGTTAAGTTTAAAAGACATTAAAATGTTATTTATTTATTAACTAAGTTTTTAATTAACCAGTAAATGAATTCCATCAATTAATCAAATGAAAGTGCGTTAGAAAGGAGTTTCTTCTTTCCAAAGAAAGAACTAAACATCAGTTGCAAGAAGACAGAATGCATGGCAAAAGGACAAGCACACAAAACAAATTATAAATCACAGATACTAAAATCAAACAAGTACAAAAATGTAAATATCTGGGAAGTGTTCTAATAGAGGACGGAAAGTGCGATACTGAAATCCAAAGACACATTGGAATAGCCAAAGATGCATTCCAAAAGCAAAGCAAAGTATTAAGAGACAGAAAAATTTTGTTAGAAACAAAGAAAAGAGTACCAAACTGTTATGTGATATCTGTCTTCCTATATGGCAGTAAATGCTGGACAATCTCCCTAAAGATGAGGAAGAGACTTGATGCAACAGAAATGTCATTCTACAGTAGGATGCTGAAAATAACATGCACTGAACATGTGAACAATGGCAAGGTTTTAGAGGAAATGGAAACGAAAAGGAAACATACTTAACATCAGGAAGAAAGAGTTGAAATTTCTGGGGTGCATAATGAGGAAGGAGGGATTGGAAGTTCTGATACTCACAGGTTAGATTGAGGGAAAGAGGGACAGAGGAAAGTAGTGCATAATATACTTGATGAACTTGAGTAAATGGATGATGGAACAGGGCATGGGAGAAATAACAAAAAGACAAAAAGTTTATTAAGAGCTACAGTGGTCAGAAAATTATGGAGAGCCATTATTGCTTATGTCCTGAGAGGTTTAGAGTATCTGATCTTAAATCAACTGATATCTTTTTATATATGTAGTCAGACATGAATATATATATATATATATATATATATATATATATATATATGTGCAAATGGAGAAATGGATTTCTGACTGGAGGTTACTAGTGTTCTGTTTACCAAATGATGAATGTCAAATTTGTCAAAGCAGAATTCCTTATTGCCTTGAATTTCAAATGACTAGAATCAAAAAATGTAAATTGCAGCATATAAGCCAAGCCTGTTTCAATATTTGTCTTTTGATTTGAATATAATCAAAAAACTGCGATATATTCCAAAATACAAACACTCAACTGAAATATAAACATACAAATAAATAATCCTAATGCACCACATATATTTGTATATTTTTTCTGTAACTTTTACTGTATAACAATTATGTTCCTTAAATACCAGGTGACAGTGTCTTTTTTATGACAATATGAAAAATATTTACAAAATTATAAGGTGAAAGAGTCGATTATAAGAATTTTAATTATAAAAATATTCATTTAAAGATATAAATGTGGAAATGTTTTACTGGTAGTAAGGACTTAACAAAATATGGCATCATTTTTAACATCACTTTTTTGCACCAATGATAAGTGAAGATAAAAAATAAAAATTGAGAATTATAAGCAGTCAATTGCTGATAGTTCCTGATGAGTGGACAAACTTTGGAATGGGGATGCTGATGGTAATATAAATCAGCTAAATGACAAACGTATTACTTGTATGATAAATTGGAAAAAGATTTTGTGATGCGTTTCGTCCTTCAGGATTTCATCAGACTGGGTTTGATGAAGTTCTAATGGTTAAAACACATCACAAAAACTATATATATATATGATTAATACAAATATAAAATTTGTCACTTAGTTGAGTGATTTTATATTCAGCACCTCTATGTTAGAGTTTTGTAGAGGAAACTTTGTGTAATTGTTCAGTCCACTCATCAGGAGGTATCAGCAAATGTATAGAGAAGAAAGAAAATTTTTTTAATATATCCCACAAGGGTAAAAAGAAATTGAAAATGTAACTGGAGTATTTAAGAATATTCATTTAGAGTAACTTTACTGATTTCACAGTTTTAAGATTTTCAAAAGTTAAACTGAGATGGAAAGACGTGTAGATGTGAGACATATCATGGCATAGCCACACGTCTTTCCATCTCAAACTTTTGAAAATCACTAAAGTTACTCTAAATAAATATTCTTAAATACTCTAGTTACATTTTCAACTTCTTTTTCCCACACAAATGTGTGTGTGTGTGATAAAATTATTTTTGAAGGTATACTATACATATGGGAGAAAAGTGGTCAACATCAGGCTCAGAGTGTATGTAATGTAATCTATGCGTTCATAGGTATTAGCACTCAGTGCTTAACTTAGCCTGTTGATCATATTGAAGCACAAACAAGACTATTGCGATACAGTGTTGATACCTATCTGCACACACTGCTGATATGCTAGTGACCTCATTTTACAGACCTTAAAATTGATGATTAATTAGCACTTTAAAGGAAGGATTTTTTAAATCTTGTAAGTTTTCATTTTTATTTTCTACCCACAGATAACTGGTCTTGACAGAAATAAAAACTAAAGTGAAAAATATTTTTTCAATGTAATTTACATATATTTGCATATATATATATATATATATATATATTTGCTTTCAATCTCAAATCTTCATTTTGGCTTTAAATAACCACCAGAGAATTGCTAAACCATAAAGAAAAAAATTCAATAATTAATCTTCTATGCTGCAGTTTACAACATATATTTGATTTGATTCAAAGAATTGTTCCAATAAACGAGTCAAGTTTAAAAAGAAGGAAAAAAATGGTGAAAGTAGATTTTTTAAAATATTTTTTTTACTAAAGTTTTTTAAAAATATTTAGCAATATTTAAAAATGCACATTTCTTCACTTTGTCCCTTGTTAGTATGCAGAGACGAGTGCACCCAAGAAATGTTTATTGAATGTTCCATGCAGACACACACATAAACAAGCACATGCATGCACACGAATACACATGAATGTACACACATATGCACATGCATGTTCCCACATGTGCATAGATGTACAGCTACATACACACATTCATAAGCATATGTACAAACACATGCAAACATGCAGAAATATATGCATGTCTGCATGCACACACACATGAGCATATAAACACATACATGCATGCACAGACAGACGAGCACAAAAACCCTTACATGCAGACACATACATGTTCACACATAGATGCAAGGCACACTCACGTGTGCCTACATGCATGTGCATAGATGCATAAATGTGCATTCATATGCACAAAAACACACATGCATGCATATATATACTCACATACATACAGAGGCACACACACATGCACATGCTTCAATCCAGGCATATTTCATATGTGCATAGAAATATCCTTTTCCACTTTGTCTATCCCCAATCCAATCGATTGGTTGGAATTAGTAATTCCAGATTTGCTATATTAGCTATTTTTGACATGACACTCCAGAAAGTTCAACGTCTTATCTCAGCTGTCAGCCTCTTTTTGGATTATTTTATGCAAAAAAGAAACTGAAAAAATAAATTCAAATGCAAAAAAAAAAAAAAAATTTAAGAGAGAAAATTTTTAATATTAAACCGTGAAAAGTTTTAAAAGTTCAGATTGTTTAAAATTTTCAACAATAACTACAAAAATTATATCACAAACAGTTTTTCATCCCTTGGGGAGAAAAAAGAATGAAAAATAATGTTGAAAAATTACTGCTGTTTTTTTCTATCTATCAAATATGTAGCTTTAGTTAGCCTGCAAAAAAGTTTTTAATAATCAGTGTTCAAGCGTTAGCACATTGTGAAATATTTTTAAACATTTTATATCATTGACTTATTTCTTTTTTAGCAAGCTTTCCATTCAATAACCACTTGAATTAAAATTAAAGTTAATATCAATAATTTTACAAGCACTAGAAAGGCATTTCACTGTTTTTCAACAACTCTTAAGTGTCCCTATGTATGGTACAAGGTTAAGGTTCACATGATGGAAGTGCATTATCACTGTGTCTTCAATAATTCTGTAAGAAATGTTTAATCTTAATTTTTTAAGTTAATTTTTGCTGTTAACTTGAATTTTACTCTTTGTGGTTATTGAAAAGTAGCTTTTTAAGACATTGGAAAACTTAAGAACATTAGAAAGGAGAACAAAAACACTTTCACAATATGATATCAGTTGAACATTGACTAGAATTTTTTAATGAAAGAAGAGAAAAGATGAAACAAAGAAAGATAGGAAATGTTTAACCTTTGAGCCTGCAAAAACCTGGTGTGTCAAAAGGACATCTCTTCCCTTGACACCACTATTATTTTGTACTACCTTTGCTCCATCAGCAACATTTATTTACAAGATTATAAAAATGTGTGAACCAAATACAATGCAATATTTATTATTTACTTTTTATAAAGATTTTTATTATTTACCATTTTATAAAGAAACAAATGTGAAAAGAAATCCTTTTAGTTAAAATTTTTTAAAAAATGATCAAAGTATGTAAACCATTTACAATGCAATATTTTATTTTAACATTTTATAAATAACTATGAAAATGAGATTTTTATTCATAATTTTATAAAAATATCAATAGATTATTAAACAAAATTTGAATACACATGATTTTCTGGACATAATACATTTTCTCAGAATATTTTATATTTCAGATTTATTCCTTTATAAATTGTTAAATAATAAACACTGCATTGTATTAGTTGATTTGCCTTTTTAGTGTTCACATTTTTAGAATGTTGTAAATATCAAATTATTCTTGTAAATAAACAAACTAATAAATAAGAAGTTTTTAATATTTTTATTGTATATTCTAAAAGAACAAAGAAAATTTATAAATTCAATTTCATATGTTTGAGTTTTATTAAAATTCTAATCATTGCTTTTTAAAACATTGATGAGGGACTGAAGGTAGCTAAAATAACAGCAATGTCAAGGAAAAAAACCATACTTTTGATATCACTGTTTTCTTGTGGGCACAAGGGTTAAACTTTGCCAAAAGAATTTTTTGATGTCTTCTTTTTTTTATAATTTGAGTTTATTTTATTTTTGTTTTTTGATATTCAAATCATTTTCACTTCATTTTGTCTTTGTGTGTCGTATCATTGGTGTGTAATGTCAGGCTAATGTCTTCAGTTGGCATTGGCTAAAAACATATCAAATCATCACAAGAAGAGAAGGAGAGAGAGAGAGAGAGAGAAAATAACTTTTTACATTTTCTTTTAATTAAATCAAAATATTTAAAATCAAAATGATTTAATGTTTTGAATTTCTTGTGCTAATATTAAATTAAAGGATAAAAAATCCTTATTTCTGTTTCAAACACGGCCAACAGTCAAGAAATTCAGAAGGCCGATTTCAAGATACAATCACTGTTTTTTTTTTGTTTTGTTTTTTTACTGGGAGAATGAATATCTCTTCAGCAATATAAACTCCCAAAATTATTTCAATCATAAAAGCAGTTGCACAAAAAGTTTAAACAAGAAGAAACTGAATCATCATTACAAGTTTCATTTTTACGACTATAATCAACCTTTTTTTTGTTTGCTCATTCTAACTTGGAATACACCCCAAATTTTTTATTTTCATTTAATTTGTTATCATGTGAAAGAGGAGATCACTTTTTATTGAGATTACTATATAAGAAATATCAACTTTGTTGTCAAAAAAAAAAAATTTTTACAGATTGCAGATTCTACTGAATTAACTTACCCATTTATTTTTCTCATGAAAAAATAATTGATGAATGATTTTCACGTTTCTCACAAAAGCCACATCAAGAGTTAAACTAACTAGAAATATTGGATCCATTTATTCATCTTTTTCTGTTTTTTTTTTCAATTAGCAATGAAAACACTCCCTAGGTTCACAATGAAGGCTTTTCCATTTTAATGAACCCATCGAAAGAAAATATAATCATTCCCAGCACAATTTGAACATTTTGTGAGTTTTATTCACATTTGCATCATTTTAGGTTTGTTCTCTTATTCTGATGATATCCTTTACTTCTGCTTTCAGATGAAGTTCTCCATTACAATGACTTGCTCATTTTCAGGTACCACAGAGTATAGTAATGGTTAATTAGCCTATTCTGTTTAGCCACTATTAACAAGTGGAGAGTTTGCATCATACCAAATTCAAAATTCAATAATCCAACCTAACCTGATCAAACTGATCTTTTTTCATGGAAGATGCCTTTCTCTTCTTTTAAAGTTCTTCAAATTATTCAACCAATTTTGAGACTTTAATGTTTTGAGGTCGATTAGAAGTAAAACTACATTTTGTTCTTTGTCTCCTTGCTTGGCAATTTCAGAAAAACAATGTCAAATACAGACCGGCTCTCTTTGAAAATGGGACTTTGTCACTGTAGTGTCTTTGATTAAATGTTATCTATGTTTCAAGAAACACATACAGAATGCTGTCTTTGAAACTGGAAGACTAGAATCTTTGATTGTATATTAATTGTTCCAGGAAACAAAGCCGTTAACTGTGTATTTCATTGTATTAACCACCTCCAAGGGTTTAAATCAAATGTCTGCAATCTCTTTTAAAGTCCTATTCCACTGCATTTAAAAAACATCTTAGACCTTAAACCATATTGATAAAATAAATTTAAATTAGTAAATAATTTTTAAGCCATTATATATATATATATATATATATATATATATATATATATATATCAAAATAATAGAAAAGAACATTCAGATTTATAATGCAGAGTTCTTTAGCATTTATTTTTAAAAACCTGCTCAATACACAGTAGAGCATAATATTATAATTATTTTTTTATCCATCACGACACAGAAATTACTGTTTTGAAACCAAAACTTAAATTAAAGTTAAAATTTGAAGTTTGGTCCCATTTTCAAGTCATGTTGAGAATTACCTTCAAAAAAATTGATTTACTCTATTTATAAGTCAAGCATTACTATATATTTTAAGTTGATTGGGTAATGAGAATTCATAATTTTTAATTTTTTAATTCTGAATTCTCATTACCCAATCAACTTAAAATATATAGTACTGTTTGACTTATAAATAGAGTAAATCAATTTTTTTCTAAGGTTATTCTCAACATTGCTTGAAAATGGGACCAAACTTCAAATTTTAAGTTTTAAGTTTCGGTCTCAAAACAGTAATTACTGTGTTGCAATGGATACATATTTTTAAAAAGTAATTATAATATATATATATATATATATATATATATATATATATATATATATATATATATATATATAAGGTGTGATAGATAAATTATCATCTAAATTACGCAAAATGAAAATAACATTGGCATCTCATTTTTACAGATATATTTACCAAAATTACACAAAAATATCTTGAAATACTAAGAGTAAATTTATTCAATAAAATCACCATTGGCTTTAACCACGGCCTCTTAGAACTCTTCTGGATGATTTCCTTGTTGAAGTTGGTGAATGCTGCTATAATCTTTGCCCTCAGTTCATCTTTGGTATTACAAGCAGTTTTGTTGGTCTCTCACTTGACTATGGCCCACACATAATAATAAAGAGGGTTTCAGTCTGGGGAGTTAAGTGTCCAGATATAAGGAGTGATGTTGTCACAGAAATTGTCTGACAGCTATGACTGGGTTCTCCTGCTTGGGTGGCATAGTGCAGACATAGGGTCTTCCAGTAACCACCTTTCATCCCCAGGGTTGCACTACCTCTTCAAGGCACTTGATGTAGGCCTCTATGTTGAGTCTGAAGCACTTTGGAAAGATGAATGGAAGTATAACATTATCATCACAAGTGATCACTCCAAGCACCATGATAATTGGATATATCCTGCAAGTCTTTCTGAATCCTCTGCACTGTCCTCAGATTGACACTCAAACACTCTGAAATGTTCGTATTGGAGGTTCCAGTGTGAATGCCAAGCAGTAAAATTTGCATGGATCCTATTGGAGTCTTCAATCTAAGGTTTGACCACTGTGTCTAGCCCTTTAATTATAGACTAAATGCATTTGCTGTGAAAAATAGGGAATACCTATGTGGGGTCTGCAAAGAACCACTTATAATTCTTTCTGTTCACTTGACCATTCTCAAGAAGCTGGCAATCTCTGCATTATGTATTTGAGCAGAAATCTCTCTTTTATGCAAGTTTTATTAAAAGCAACTAACAAGTTTTTATTCAATTTTACTTGCATTCATACAAGTATTTTCTTTTCTGAACATAAAGTGTATAAAAACTGTTCAAGTGTTGTATGGATATATGAGCACTTTCGGCTAATCACTTAGCCTTTATAAAGGATGTTTTTAATTGAATATGTACAATTTTATATATATATGTATCTATAGTAATGGGAATGTTTTTTATTTTCCAAATACAGTCAGCATGTTGTGGCCATGTTCTAACTGTTGACTTTTTCTTTTTTATGCTTCCATTACTTTAAACCATTTTTTACATTTAAATAATGTTTACAAAACATCCTTGATAATAGCTGACACTCAGATATGTAGAACATATTGCCAGAAAAGAAAATACTTGTATTGATGCTAGAAAAATTGATAAAAAGCTTAATCGCACTACCTTGTCAGTTGTCCTTAGTAAAATATGCATATATATATATAAATATAAATAGCCTAACCAACCCACAATTGGGCAAGCATGGTGAGTATGGCTCTGCCACTGAAGACATGGTCAATCAGGGAGGGATTCCTCTAACAAGTGTGAGAAGGCCCTAGATTTGGATCCAGATTTGGATATATATGTGGGGTAGAGGTAATAATAATACAATTGCAATACATCTTTGAAAATACAGAAAAATTATTTCTTAGGCTGGCAGAATTTCTACCAAAAGTGCTCAATAGTTAACTAGAGTTACAATATTCAATACATCAACAAATATTAAATGGGACATTTATTGAATTTATTAAACACCTGACAAACAATTTGATGTAAAACTCTGGAGTGGGTCAATGAGAGAAGTCCATTGAATATTCATCGATTGATGAATATGATATATAAACTCTATATACCAGACTAATGGTGTATATTTAAAAACAATAGTGATAAAAGCAAAACCAAAAGTGGCAGAAAGATGAACAAGACCAGCTAAGCTATAAATCTAGGCACATTGAACATCAGAAATTTAAATTTAAACTTAAGCATCTATTCATCTTCAGCATTTCTCTCCATAACCAACATTCTTTATATTTTGTTCCCTTTACATATATATGATTCCATCAATAAAAACATTACTTAGTCTGAAGAAGTCCTTTCAAAAGGATTTTTTTCATTTTGCCATACAATTACCCATCATATATATATATGTATATATATATATATATATATATATATACATATATATATATATATATATATATATATATATATCCCTTTTTTATACAAATTTCATCAAAAACAACTGACAAGGTAGTGCAGTTAAGTTTTTTTATTTAATTTTTCTTGTGTTCTGATAATTTTCTTCTTTTCTACATATAAATTATGTAGAAATGTTCTATACATATTACTTACAAATTCACATGTCCCTTAAGGAACTGATCAAACCAAATTCCTAAATGATTATGTTGGATATGCTACAACATGCCTAACAAGAAGACTCATGTTACATTTCTTTGATCATATCTCAATTAGGTCTCATTTAAATACACAGGGAGACAACCAAACTCTATCCGCAACATACTCATTGATAATACAAATATAATACCTTATCTACATGTAAAAAACTTTAAAAATAATGGAAGCATTATTGATTAAAAAAAAGCCAACACTCAATAACATCAGCTATGTGCTGACTGTGTTTGGAAAATAAAACTTTACTATAGCTCTACATACATACATTAAACAATTCATACATTCAGTTAAATGTAAAAATAAAATCATTCTTGATAATGGTTAAAAGTATAGCCAGAAGCACTCAGACATACAGAACATTTGGACAATTTCTACATAAAAAAACATAAAATTAAATAAAAAATTAACTGCAGTGTCTTCTTAGTCATTTATATATATGTGTGTGTATATATATATATATATATATGCATGCACACACACACACACACACACACACACAAATAGTAAGAATAAAAGTTAAACCTTAAAATAAGCTGAAAGCTTAAAAAATAAAACAAACTGCTAAAATTGACAGAGCCTAAATAAAATAGAATAATAATAATGCAAAATCTGCTACACACAGTTTCATGCAAAGGCAATCATCAGGCAGAACTATGGAAACAAACTATCATTTAACTTATACAGACACGGAGTGGCAGGTAACTCCTACCTTGAATGTTTAATTCTCTTATTCAAGAGTTGAGCTCCCATTCACTGCAGGGTTATTAACTTTTCCATCAGGCATAAATTACAGCCTTTACCAGATCTGTTATATGGTCTTGCTTTGGCCAGTATTTTCCAGATAATGGGAAGCACCTTCTTGCCACTTTTAATAGTGTTCTAATAGTGTTAGGAAGCACAGTGCTGCCTTTGTATTTACTGTTGGTCAGACTCATTTTGTGATTATAGTATCATCTTTTCCACTCACATTTGGCAGCTCATATGTAATATTTAGTCTCTCCGCCACTGATTGCCTTAGCTTCATAGTTATGCCTGATGATTGCTGTTGCATGAAACTCTGAATATCAGATTTGGTATTATTATTATATTATATTATATCATATATACACTCACATTAATAATAAATATATATTTTTTCCTCATCCATTGTAATAAGAAATAATGTTGAATTGAAAAAAACTTCCTCATTTTCTTAAATTACTTTCTTTACATTTCAGGTATGAAAAAGATAAGCTGGTAGATAAAGACTGAAAAGTCCCAATGATAGATGTGCATTTCTTAAGGAGGGAAATTGAGCCTTGATTTCTATAATAAGAGCCATGACCAAAATGCTCATTAATAGGTAGTTTGTCAGATACAAGAGAATGCAGGTACTTTAATAAGATTTTCAATTATATAAGTTGATATATGTTATTTTCACTCTTTAAAGAAACAGATTGTTTACTCAAACATGTGTAATAAAATAAAGAACAAATAGGAAACATATACCAGTCTAACATGTTTTTAATTTTATTAAAACTTTGTCAGAGATTGAGAGAAAACAGGCAAGAGACAGAAAACACTGATATTTTCAATTATGCTTGGGTCAGTTCTCACTGGCCAGACTTGTGTTAGGTGTATGAAAACTGGATAATTCTATGTGTATGAAGATTTGGTTTAATAAATGCTGATATTATATATTTACTTTACATATATATATAGTTTCTACATTTGAATGCATTGCAAAAAACGAGAGGAACAGTTCTTCATCTGTTATTACAGATCTTGGTGTTAATCCATATATACTAGATGCAATGTTGTTCATTTTTAAGACACTGAAATAAAAAAGGAGAAATTACATGATGATAAAATATCAGTTTGTTTGCACTGTATATTTGACTAATCATTTTCACTCAAATAACATCTGTGATATTCTTTGTTATAAATATCTAATTGTATGACTCGTTGTGTAAAAGCACATCATTTCAGTGATAATTAAAATGAAATTGTAATAGGTTAAATCTTGTCTATAACACTGGGTTAAAATACAGTATGATATATATATAGATAGATATATATGGCGAGAGAGAGAAAGAGAGACTTAGGCTGGTTGATATTAATTTCACTGTTTAATAAAATAAAAAGCAGGGATAGTAAATCATGTATACCCACTAAACATAATGTTCATAATAATATATATATATATATATATATATATATATATATATATATATATATATATATATATATATATATATATAATATTATAAATTAACTGATTTAAAATATGTTTTTTTTCACTACACAGTAATAACTATGTTTCAAAAATGGAAGCTACACGCTTCGAATTTAATTTTGTAATTACATTGAGCACTATTTTGTAAAAATAAAAATATCTATAAGAACACCGGATTATATATTTTACTGTTCTTTCTTTTTATTTATATATATATATATATATATATATATTACCTTGATAAAGTCTTTCACAGTCTAAAGTCTTTCCTCTTGTCTGTTTTTATTCATTTTGTCTCCTCTACAGATACACTTTATCTGAAAATATTTACTTATATATATATATATATATATATATATATATATATATATATATATATATATAAACAATGTGGACATATGAATCAAGACTGCATAGTGACTGAAGCAATCATCACAGTTTAATTATGGTTATCCTTTGTACCTTATCTTATCATTAAGTAAGGTCCTTAAGGAACAAAGAAAATGTTTATAAATTTAACATTTTGCTTTTCTTAGTTTCATCAGAAAATGTTTTGAAAATGAATTATGAAAGAGAAAGTTCCGGTACTTTTAGTTCTGTGTTGTTTGTTTTTCATTACTCAGGTAGACCTTGCATGTCTTTGTGGGAGTGAAACACTTAGGTTATATCAGCCTCAGGTATGCAGATCTTAACTTCTTTAAGTATGCATTTTATGAAAGTTGGTGATATGAAAAAGTGTCCCTTTTATGTTCATAGATGAGTGCTTTTATGATTATAGAAGTTTTGTCTATACAGTTTGTTCATATCTAACTATCTGACTCAAGCCGTTTTTATCTATATATCTATCTACCAATTACTATTGGCATCTATCTATTTATCATTATCTTTTCATATGTATATATATTCCTATGTATAGTTTATGGTTAAATAACGTTGAAAGCACCGGTTCTCAATCAATTAGAGAAGTTGATCATTACTGATCATGCTTAGTACTTAAATGAGAGACAACTTGGAAACACTGAGAAGTCAAATTCAACAAGAAAAATCATATCTTTGGAACGCAGGAAGGTGGTAAAAATTGTGGTGCGATATGTCAGAGGACTGTTAATGTCAAGCAGATACTGTCTTTTAAGAATGAGCCACTGCACACTTTAATAGGGGCTCAGGCCACTGACTATATTAAACCTCTACAAATGCCACAGAAAATAGTTGATTACTAAAATTAACCATTTAAAACAATGTTGGTGAAAAGAAAAAGTGTGCCTGGAATGTGTTTATTGATGAAAGGATATTAATTAATATTCCTTCTAAATATTTTCTTCATAGTGAAGCATGTTCTTTTTTTATTAGGGTGGTATTTTTTAAATCAAATTTATGGTTTATTTTATTTCTGTGTGTTATGATAGAGTTCAATGGGTTGTCCCAACAGAGATCTTTCTCATGGACATAGATGCAGGCTTTTAGCTTTCTGGAATTTATTACTTAATGGGTGAAACTGCCATGGCTATACAGTGTTGATTTCTATTTCCACACTGCTTATATCTACAAATACTCTATTTCCAATGTTACGCCCTCTTTATTTAATGTAACAAATTTTAAACAATTCATGAAAAAGAGAGAACTGTTTATATATTACAGTCCAACCTTTTTAATCCAGCAACTGAACAAGTAAAAATGCTGGATGACAGAAATCACTCCTAAAAAAGCCCTAAGTAAATATTCCACATACATATATATATATATATATATATATATATATATATATATATATATATTTCAGACACTCCTTTCTCTAATTTCTTCAGCCACTTCACCTTTTCAAGCATAGATAAAGATTTATACTTATGCTTCTTACATCTGGCAGCATCATCTGCATTGCCTGTTCTTTTGAGTAGAATTCTTAATGGGTAAATATGCAGCTAATATATAAGAAATGAGCAAGACTATACCATCAAAACACTGTGTGTGACACTGTCTGTCCTTGTAGCTGCTCACCAAACTAATGGTGGCTGATTCAAAAAATTAGTAGACCATGGAAGACCACAGAGTCCCAGATTATAGAGGTCGGACTGTACTTACAGAACATGGTATATTCAAATTAATCACTTGAAAAGCTAATTCTCCATAAATTAATCAATATTTCACCTATGAATAAACAATCTTATTTACAGATTAAACTATTCTGATTGCACAAAGTGATGAAAGCAAATTTTTGCAAACCTCTTAATGGTAACCTATCACTCAGTATTTTAAAAAGAAGAAATAATAATTTCTAAATAAATCATAAGGATTGATTGTTCCATTTTAATATTATGGAATATTTCAATCAACCAGCATAAATGAAAAAGTAAAATTTAACCTTTGTAACCTTCCCAAAAAACAATGTGTCAAAAGACATCTTTTCTTGATACAGCTATTACTGGATACTCCATTGACAATGTTTGTTTCAAAATGATAATGTTAAACAATATTTAGTTGTTAGATTATTTATTTACAAGATTAATTTTATATTTACAAGATTATAAGACTATGCGAACCAATTACAATGCTGTGTTTATTATTTACTATTTTATAAAGAAATAAATATGAAAAACATTGACTAATTGCCAATCAATTTGAATATTCACATATTTTTATAATCTTGTAAATAAGTAAACAATCTAACTCCTAAATAGTGTATAATATTTTTGTTGTTATTAAAATTCTAAATATAGCTTTTTAAAACAATAACCGTTGCTGAGAGAGTCAAGGGAGTGTGCAATAACAGTGATATCCAGGCAAAAACTGTCTTTTAACACACTTTTTTTTTGAGAGGTTACAAATGTTAAACTTTGCCAAAGAAAATATGTTAGCATGAAAGGCAATATCTTACAACTTCCATTTTTGTTTCTATATTTATTATTTTTATTATAGCTTTTTTTTTAACAGTAATGGTTTGTTGTTGGTTATGTCTTTGTTTTATTCTTTGTGGATGAAAGTGATATTAAATTTTGTCACACTAGGACTGAACCTCAGACCCTGCAGTCCTTAATCAAACACTTCAACAGTGAATTACACCTGAAAGCTATTCAGGTTTATTCAAATGTTGCCTAATTTTAAAAGGCAATTTGATACAAATCTGAATAGGTTTGTTTGCTTATATCTAAATCAATCTTAGGTTTAAAAAGTCATGAGTTAGTGTTGCCAGGTATTGTTGGTGGTATCCACTTGGCCTCATCACCACAGACCACGTATTAGCTTTTTTCTATTTTAATTGGGCATCAGTACCTTGCAGAACCCATGCAAAATGAGCAAAACCAAACTTATTCCAATCCAGTAGGACTTATAAAAATATTGTGACAAATATATCCAAGATTATCAACACAAAGACAAGTTTTCACCAGTTTTATAACTCAATGACAAATCATGCATTTAGACAATTTTCTGATTGGCCTTCTGATTTCGCAATGACAAAACACAATTTTGTCTATTTCAACATTTTCAAAGTCACATTTAGAATGTTGGCTTCCAAAACTGCTCAAATGCCTATTTTCTATTGTTCTTCAGATGAAGAATGTTTACTGATATAAATATTTTTACCCCTGAATAAGAGTTTTGAATCAATATTCTGGATTTTTGCCAACATTTTTTACAGAACTTATGAAAATGGTCTTGAAAAAAGCCTTTCTGATTCTGACTTGTTAATTTTTGGTCAAAAGCAAAATGTAATTTAATAATTAAAATATTTTCAAAAACAATATTTTGTTTGAAAATTTTCATACTGATTATTATTTGATATTCTATTGAAACAAGGTTTGTTTTTTACCTCTAATTCTGACAGCCACCAAAGGTGTTTTTTGGGCTGTTTAATCAATGCAGGAATATAAATAAACAAGGCATGATATTTCTTAATAAATATTGTAAAGTTTTTGATTTTTTTTAAATATATTCAAAAATAAGGTCCAAATTTCCTCAATTAAAGATTGAGATGAGATTATTGATGAGCTGAAATTGATTTCAGCTCATCAATCATAGCTTTGGCATAATCACAATTTTCAGCATCTGAGTTATCTTCCCTTGTTTTAGATAAAGACTATATAATAATATGAAGACTACATAAGATAAAGATTATATAATTAGATAAAGACTATATAATCAGATAAAGAATACATAAAACACAGACTCTATAATTAGATTAAACAAATGCCATGGTGAGATAGATTAAATTTATCAGAATTTGTTAAAAGAAATTCATTTTTTGAGACTTTCTAAACAGTGAAAGCAACTTAAAAAGCATTTTAATTTAAGAATCTTAGACAGAAATATCTTTTTGATATATTTTTTTATTTTCAATGAATTCTTTATTCATTGAGTAATATCTATTCTATTCTTCATGAAAATGAATCTTTTGTAATTATTCCATCATGTGTACACATTTCTAAATAATAAAATTAGTCAGGCTTAAAGGAACTTTATTCATAGATGCAATAAAGATTTGTCAGTCATGAAAAGAAACTCAAAAACATTTTGTGCAGATATTTTGTGTCCAGAGATTGGCTCAAATGCAAAAAGACAAAAAGGCTGCAAATGTGTTTTATTGACTGTGTCAAGTAAGGTTGAACCGTAAGTAGTCTTTAAACATTCAAATGAATATTGGTCCAATTGTCAAATGAATAAATTTTGATTTCAATAATTTACTGAATTTTCAAACACCCAAGAAAATAAAGACCACATAAGAAAATAAAGACTATGTAATTAGATAAAACTATATAAGATAAAGACTGCATAAGATTAAGACCATATACTTAGATAAAGACCTCATAATGAAATAAAAATTATATAATTATAAGATTATATAATAAGATAAAGACTATATAATCAGATAAAAACTAAATAAAATAAAGACTATATAATAATATAAAGACTACATAAGATAACCATTATATAATTAGATAAAGACTATATAATCAGATAAAGAACACATAAAACACAGACTATGTAATTAGATAAAGATTATATAATCAGATACATAAGATACAAATTATATCATCAGATAAGAACTATATCAGGTAAAAACTAGATAAGAAAAAGATGCTGTAAGATAAAGAGTATATAAGATAAAGACTATATAATAATATAAAGACTACATAAGATAATGATTATATAATCAGATAAAAACTACATAAGACAGAGACTATATAATTAGATAAAGATTATATAATGAGGTAAAGACTATATATAATAAAATAAAGACTATATAATCAGATAAAAATTATGTAATAAAATAAAGACTACATAATAAGATAAAAACAATATAAAATGATGAAAGGGACCAAATTAAAAATGCCAAAGGTGAAATTCTTGAAAGACCCGTTCTTCTACTTTAATCTACCAATATGCACACTCACACAGACATATATGCATACACATACACACACACACACACACACACACACATATATATATATATTTCCCTCTCTTTCTTATTACGATAAATATTATTTTTAATAGGTGCCTATATTTGAGTTGCTATCCGATTGTAAAATTAATAACAACTGGCCTAGATTGAGAAGTTCTGCTACGGAATGACTGTTAGACATGTACTAATTTAAAATAATCTTCATAAATAATAAGAAAGAAGTTCAGAATAAATACATCCATTCAAAGATTTTTTCTTGTAAATATATTAGCATACACAGACACGCACACACTTACATATATATGGGCACATAAACATTAATACTTCTGTGTGAATGGATTTAAAGCCATTCTGATTACAAAAAATAAAAATCTTTTAAATTCAAACCAAGCAGTTATATTTCCTTTATGCAGTTGATTAATGGATTTAATTTTTGGTAAATAACAACCTGCTTAGATATTAGTGAATTACATATTATAGCAGATTATATATAGGATTGTCTTGATAAAGTCCCTCAGAGGACGAAACACATTGACTAAGAGTAGTCTTTCCTCTTGTCTCTTTATTTATATATATATATATATACACAGAAGTATAGGGTTGGCACACATGGAATAAAATTTCAATAACCAAAAACGCTATTCTTAAAAGAGTGCTCAATACTGAGTAGAGCTAATAATATTTATTAAATTTTATAATATATGCATGTTTTAACATCACTACAAAAACTGCCAATTTTGTTTTGACACTTCTGGTGTCTTGTCAAATGATGATGTTGAAACTCTTCTGTGTGTGTGTGTGTGTGTGTGTGTGTACGTATATGTGTGCATATATATATATATATATATATATATATATATATATATATATAAATATACTCTTAAGGTGTACTATATTTATGGGATAAAGTGCTCAATATCAGAGAGAGAGAGCGTGTGTAAATATAAAAGTGAACATTGAAGTCAAAACTTAGAGGTGACAGGCTGTTTCATGCTAGACGCAATCATGGCCTGATGATTGCATCTAGCATGAAACAGCCTGTCGCCTCTAAGTGTTGACTTCAATGTTCACTTTTATATATATATATATATATATGTAAAAAGTGTGTGTACATAAATATATATATGTGTGTGTGTGTGTAATATATTATATATTTTTATTATTTATATATTATATGCACGTTACTTATTAGAAAGCACTCAATATCAAAGATAGAGCTAACATATTTGGTAGGATTAGTGTGAGTTTGTGACCCTGGCTTTCACGCTTTTGCGATTGTCAGACATATATATATATGCATATATTTGGGTATGCTTATGTATTTTTTAAATCAGTTCACCCCAAGGAAGGAGATAATGACACTAAGACACAAGTGGCGAGTCGAAGTGAAGCAAGCAGGAACCTAATTCTGAACAGGAAAGAGGACATAAACCTCTAGTCCTGTGTTCAAAAGACTGGACTGGAGTGTGAAACAATATATATATATATATATATATATATATATATATATATGCAGATACAAAAGATTGATAAGCCATAAAAATCAAATGAGTCCATCAAAAATATACATACACACATATCTGCATAAATATGTATATATATATATATATATATATATATTTATACATACATATATATATATATATATATATATATATATATATATATATATATACATATATATATATATATTTAGAGAGAGAGAGAGAGAGAGAGATAGGCACTATTGTACATATACAAAACAGTTTTGTGATCCTATCTATCCAGCTATCACAATATCTGTATCAAATATAAAAACACACACACACACACATGCACACTCATGCACAAAAACACAGAAACTAACACACAAACACATAGATTTATTGAAGTTTGATGTTTTGTGATGCATTTCATCCATTACGACTTCATTGGATGAAACATATGACAAAGACGTTTTTCCAATTTGTTATACTATTTTCTCAATACTATTCTTGATATATAAAATATATATTGTTGTCTCATATACATATATATATATACACTTATGTATATATATATGTATATATATATATATAGAGAGAGAGAGATATAGATAGATATGTATTATTAGTGCATATGATCTCAAAACACTTTTTATGTCTTTATGTTTTAGAAATCATTCATGTAGTTAGATCCGGGATTAGACATAAGCCCTCTCCCTCTCCCTCTCCCTCTCCCTCTCTCCTCTCCCTCTCCCTCTCCTCTCCTTGTTTTTCTTTTGTTATTTCTTGCGGATACAACATTGTATGCATGTACAAACATGCATGAATTTTGTTTGTCTCTATAAGTATGCAAATAGCATGTTTACATTTGCATTCATACATTTCAATGTCTGTGAACCTTTTTAGCAGAAAGAACTCAAGCCTTTTCCGGCATCTGATTTATTGAAAGATGAAAAAAATAATACTTTAAAATCTTTTTCAGATCATCACATGTTTAAAAAGGGACTGGGAAAATGAATTTTATATTATTTTTCTTTTTGTGGAGTGGGAAAGCTAAAGTGAATTTGCAACTGCTTACAATCCCCCCTTCAACACCACCACCACCACCACATTTCATCTAACATTTTGCCTTGCACCATATCACAATCTCAAGAAACATTTTTGGACAAAGTTTAACAATCGTACTCAGAAAAAAAAAACGCTGCTGTATCAAAGGGGTATTTTTTCTCTTTGCTACCCTTATTGTTGTTTACTCCTTTGGTAATTTTTATTGTTGTAAGAAGCTATTTTTAAAATTTTAATAAAAAGCAAATATTTTCAACTGGCTGAATTTCCTGGATGAGGAGTTATCATTATTTACACTATTTATATTCAGACTATTGTCCTCATCTTTGTTGTTTTTATCACAACAAAGATGAGCACAATAGTCCAAATATAAATAGTGTAAATAATTTTAATTGGATTTATGCATTTCCTTTTTTCTCAAGAATTGACACCAAAAATATTTATTTACTAGTGTATAAAAATGTAGACCAACTACAATGCAATATTCATTATTTACCAGATTATAAAGAAAGAACCATGAAAAAGTTTTTATTCATAAATTTATAAAAATGTTTGTGAACTATAGAACAAGAAAATTTAAATAAACACAAGTAACTATAAAAAATTTTTTTAAAAACATTTAATAAATATATATTTAAAATATATCATATTTAACATTTTTGTTGTGAATTCTCAATAAAAAAAATGTATGAAACCAGTTTCATATGTTTGGGTTTTATTAAAATTCCACAAATAGCTTTTCAAAATGATCAAAATTGCCGAGGCTGCACAGAGAAATAGCATTGTCAAGAAAAACTTTTGTTTGACACACTGTCTTTTCTTTGCAGGTATGTTTTTTAAACTTTGCTCATTTTTGTAACAATTTTTTTTTTAACCAAGTAACATCAAGAAGTTTAGAGTCTGATTTATTTCAGAGAAATCTCAGTTTGATTTTGGTTTTTCTAGTTACCAAACTTATCAGTGTTCCAATTTTGGTCATTTGCAATATCAAATAAGCTATAAATATTATCATTCTTAATGGAAGAAAAAATATCTTGTGTCAGCTGATTTTGTTGTCATGTTTAGATTTATTTAACATTCAAAGGAACCAGTTTAGGTTTTAGTAATTCGATTACTTTCCAACTAAAACAAATTATAACATCAACTTTTTTCTTTTCTGCAAATGCTAAACAAATCAGCCATTCAATGAACAGAATGTCAAATAATTATTTCTTGAAGCCACTAATTTACTGCTAAGAATTTAAACAGAGTTTTATTCAAGTCAATTAATTCAACAATGCTGGATTTTATCAAATATAAAAAAACTGACACCTTCAAAAACAATATTTACTCAGTTTTATTAAGCATCATGACTTTAGTACACTAGCTCTCAGAGTGTACTGACAAGACTCATATCCCAAAATCAGTATTTCAAAGACCTATCATTAAAATTTGGGTGAGCTGTTAAAGGAACTTTAAAAAAGAAAAACAATGTTCTAAGTGTGTTGAACCATGGGATAAACAATGTTCAATCACATATACGCTTCATACCTCAAGGTCATTCTTCTTAGCGAGCGACAATTTATCAGCACCCCCTCAAATCTATCTTATTTACATTATTTGGCATGATGTATTTTTTATATAAAATTCTCCCAATATAAGGCTCGAGAGGCAACCATGGTAGATTCTTACTGAATGATGTGTGTGATATGAATTTAAGCAGAGGTAGAAGGAAGTGAAGATTGTGAGGATAAGGAAGACATAACGATTAAATAGTTTAAGATTGCAGACTGTTCAACAAAGTAACAGTAGCTGTTTGAGTGGAACTTCCTCCATATAATTGGGATATGGAGGAAATGAGGGTGATTCGACTATGTGGATGTAGCATGGACTTGAATCACTACTATTAAATAATAGCAATGGTAAATTCTTTGGTTTCATTTATTAGTAGAAATAATAATCTGACTAAGATTTTTCTAAGTAGAATGGACATTAAAATTAAGAAAAGGTAATTGTTTTTATCTCGTATTTTATGCAACAAATAATTTAATGTGTGTATAAATGGTTGGGCTTGACTACAATTTACGAAGCTCGTGGTTCTGGAGCAAGGCAAAGACTTCAACACTTGACTAAAAGGAATAAACGTCATTGACTAAAATAGTTATACAATCTTGTCAGAATATTTTGACAAGACTCGTTGAACAATCAGATCACAATAATTTAACTATTTTTAGTATTTTGTCTTTGGTTAATTGCAATTAAGTTGAATAGCATTGCTTATTGTAGGCTGATCTGCTGCAATAATAAGAGAGGTTATTATTAGTTTTTATTCTTAGCGTTTCTTTGAATTCATTCTAATCAATTCCATTTAGTCAATTGTTTTATTGAAGTTGTTGCTTTCACCCAAGAAGAATGTGACAGTAGTTTCCATCATTGTTGGAGCACCTGGGACATCCTAGCTAAAAGGACACTAAAAAGTGGAAATGTGAAGAAGAATCAAAATTATCGAGACGACCGAAAACATAAAAAAAACACTAAGAAACGGACTGGGGTAATTGAGAGGACTTACTTCCACTTGATCTCTAATGTAGCCATCAGTTATGATGGGTATACATTCTCCATGAATGAGAGGCAATAACAATCGGCTTGACTACCGTTTACTGGGCACAAGGTCCTGGATGGAGACAACGACTTGAATGATAAAACACTTGATTAAATGGAATAATCCTTATTGACTAAAAATGTGATGCAATCTCATCAGAATATTTCGGTAAGTACATATCGGATCTCATTGAACAATCAGGTTCCTATGACTGAACTCTTGTTACTGCTTTATCTACCGTTAATTGCAATTAGGATGAATAATTGATAATTAAAGGCAAATCTAACAGAATAATGTTATTTAAATTATAAGTTGTTATTCTTAAGGTTTCTTTGAATTAATTCCTTGCCACCTTAATTAATTTTTAATCAATTCACCCCAGCAAGGTGCTAAGATGCAAGGGGCAACTGGAAGTGAAAGAGAATGAAAAGACTTTAAGAAGAAGCAAAAACCAACCCTGAACAGGAAAAAGGGATAAACTTCTACTCTGGTTCAAAAGACTGGGAAAGTGTGTGAAACAGATGATAGGCAAACCTATCTACTCATCATTGTACTTGTGTTTATAAATTCCTTATAGTTAACCATTTAATTCAAGTTGTAAACTGTAGTCAAGCTGGAAATTTAAAAAACAATTAGCAGTTAGAATAAAAAAATATATCTCAGTGTCCAAGTGGGATCACAAAGACTGATTTTGCAGGTTACCATAGAAGAAATGGGATAACTTCTGTTTAAAAATAGAAACTGTATTTATTTCATATATGTATTTACCTAATTTAAATTATTAGTTCTTATTTTTAGGGTTTCTTTGAATTCAATCTTCACTACTTATGTGTGTTGAGCAATTCAATCTAGTCAAGTGTTTTTTTCAAGTCGTTGTCTTCCTCCATGAGCGCATGCTCAGTAGTCAAGCCAAAGGGTGTTTAAATTAGGTGTCCATACAAACATAGGATATTATTATAAGTTGTGATGTAATCAAATTATAAAATAGCAAAACAAATTATTTCAAAACAATTTGATTATTTCAATGCAAAAACAGAATCTCTTCATTATGGTTGTATGAAGACTGCTTCAAAAAGCAAATAAGGAAATACATTTTAGTCAAGTTTCACTATTTTATGATTCTGTCGTCTCATCTTCAGTGTAGGTCAGTGGTTCCCAAATGTTGTGACATACATCATAGGTGCAGTGGAAGAGGAGAGCAGGTGAGGCGGAATGATTGAAAGCCAATTGAAGATTTAGAAACAGTTTCAAAAATTAATATTCTGAAAATAAATATGATTTCAAAATTTAAAATATTATTATGGATTACTTGTAATTGCATGCCTGAATCCCAGTATAAATAGTTATTGGCCGATTTTATCACTGTGATATTTTTGCATTATAGGAAGTATTAAAAATATAGTAACTAGAGTCCCCAAATTGGAAGAGAGAGGTATCAATGATAATGTCTGTATCAAATTAGGCCTAATATAAAGGCAATTACACATCAAAACAAGCAACCGTTCATTAAATTTATGTACTTTAACCCTATTATAAGTTATTTGTGTTATATATTATATTTAATGCATTATTAGTTGTTTTAGTTTTAAATGTATTTTTATGTCATCAAATTTGGTGAGGCATAAGCAAATTTTCATTTCGAAAATGCGACTTAGAAATAAAAAGTTTGGGAACCACTGGTGTAGGTGGACATTTTGAAACAATCAAATGTTGCAAAATAATTTATTTTAGAAAATTTCTTATTTTTAAACAATTAAAAACATTTTGTTGCTAATTTGTTTGGCATTTTAATTTTAAAGTAAACAGTTTGTCATGATATAATTGGACTTAATTTTTTTTTTATTCAAAGATAACTTAAAATTAAAATCAAGTATATATATATATATATATATATATATATATATATATATATATATATATATATAAGATATCATGGATTGAGTGCCGGTGTTAATAAAATAGTGCCTGATGTAATATAACAGAGCTATTAAGTATATATCAATAAATATACATATTATTCTTTACTGGTAACACAACTTGGAGTTTCAGGCACAAGACCCTCACCTGATGATTATGTTGTACATTAAACTCTGAGTCATGCTACTGGTGAGGGATAATATATATTTATTAATATATATATGTATATATTATATTTATTAATATATATACATATATATATATATATATATAAATATACATATATACATATATATATATATATATATATATATATATATATATATATATATATAGTAAAGGTAGCAAATCCTTTGGTATATAATCCAAGTGGATCCTAGTAATATAAAATATTAAAACTGATCCATAAAAAGAAAGAGAAAATTGTAGTACATACTAAAATCCCAAATTACCTCATATAGGGAATAGACCTACTTCAACTGATGAAAACTCCATCAGTCATATTGAACCTGGGTATATAGACTGAGTTTGTGTGTGTTGACACAAACTCAGTCTATATATCGCAGCTGAATAAGACTGATGGAGATTTCATTGGTTGAAATAGGTCTATTCTTCATATGAGGTAATTTTGGATTTTAGTGTATATATATATATATATATATATATATATATATATAATATTAATGGAAGAAGAGTATTTTCTTCTTTGTAAACTTAGAAGGAACAAAAAATTAATAAAAAAAATTGATAATTTTTTTATTGTTTTTACCAGGCCTCATATTTCATAATGTACCTTTTTGGATAAACAAATTAAAAATTATTCCTTATTTCAAATAATGTCAATTTTATAAGAATAAAATCATTTAAGATTCTCAAATGATGCATTAAATCATTATTTTCCTCTTGGGATTGTTGTCAAATAAGTTTATTTACTTTACCTCATTAAACAATATGCCTGTGATTTTTTTTTAATATTTTTTTTTATAAGCTCAAGCAATTATTAATATTATTATAAAAGACATATTTGAAATATGAATTAAGGTAAAGTAATTGACCACAAAATATTTTTCTCTTGCCTTTTCAGTTACAAAAACACGACTCAGCCATTTTTTCCTTTCTGATTTTACAGATTTTCTTTTTCGATTTTATATTCCGTTCCATTTTAAAAAATTTTTTAAAATCACTTTTAAGATTTGTTCTTTTTATTTTTAACATTTTTATCTTATTTTATTGAGAAGGGATGAAATAAATAAAAGTGTTTTATTTTGAATAAGTTTTCTGGCTTTTTTATTATTTTGTTTGAAGTTGACTCAATCAAAACCATTCATGCTATTGAACAGGAAAATAAGATTCATCTTTGTAACATTCTTATAACTTACAAGGCAAAATAAAGAAAATAAAGTAATCTAAAATTGGGTTCAAAAGGAAACAACTTTCCAAAATGTAATTGCTGACTCACATTGTCAATGTCAGATATCACAAGTTCACAATTCTTGTGATGTCCAACACATGTATTAGGTCATCCCTTAAGTTCTGTCCAAATTTTAACTTTTTCTTAAAATGAACGAAATTTAAAGAGTATTTTATAATGTCTAATGGAGCTGAATATTATTTTTATGTTTAGATGCATCTAAACTGATCAAATTTTATTTCAGAGAACAATAAAATTAAATTTTGTTTGATTAAAACCCTGCTAACATGGAAGTACCCAAGAATCATTTGAGACACATAATGCTTTTTGAGTTCAAGAAAGGAAACTCAGCAGCCGAAGTGGCTAGAAACATTCACTCAGTTTATGGAGAGGGATATGTGAATGAAAGAACTTGCAGAAGATGGTTTGCAAAATTCAGAGGTGGAGATTTCACCCTTGAAGATGAAGATCAAACTGGACGTCCAGTTGAGTTTGATGAAAAGCTTCTTGAAGCAGCCCTTGAAGAAAATCCTGCTTTATCAGTTGAGGAATTGGCAGTGGTTCTCAGTTCAAACCATACAACTGTTCATTGTCATCTTCAACAACTTGGAAAAGTTCCTAAACTTGGAAAATGGGTGCCTTCTGAATTGTCTGAAAACAACCTCAAATCCTGAGTTGACATCTGCTCTTCACTCCATTCTCACCAACTTGTTTCACCTTTTTTGGATAGACTTGTGACTGGCGACGAAAAATGGATCTTTTATTGAAATGTTAAGCGTCGTAGACAGTGGCTTGGTAAAGGGGAAGGACCCCAGCCACAGCTGAGAAGGAAACTTTATGGGCAAAAGGTTCTTCTTTCAATCTGGTGGGATTGCCAAGGAATAATCCACTTTGAATTCTTACCACCTAATGCAACAATTAATGCTCAAATATACTGTCAGCAATTAGAGCATTTGAACTAAGACCTGCTCTAGTGAATCAAAAATGGGTGATGTTTTATCAGGACAATGCACGACCACACACAGCAAGAATCACGTCACAAAAGATCGAAGAACTTGGTTGGGAGAAATTTCCTCATCCACCTTATTCTCCCGACCTTGCTCCTTCAGACTACCATTTGTTTCGTAGCTTACAGAATCATTTGGAAGAAACAGCTTTTGTAACACAGGAAGAGGTTAAAACTGACATTTGTGAGTTCTTCGAATCAAAGACAAAAGAATTTTACAGTAAGCTTGTTAATAGATGGAAGGAAGTCATAGATAATCAGGGAAAATACATTGTTGATTGAATCTGTAATTAAAATGTAACATTTGGTCACTTGTTTTCTTTATTCAAAATTCTGGCAGAACTTATGGGATGACCTGATACATTTAGATGGTTCCTGAAATTATATAGTTTCCATGGCACTTTCATTGAACCTGACCCTGCCCTCTTTAAATGCAGTTGAAAGGAATGCAGAGTGTTGTCTCCTAGACTTTTCCATATGTACTTTGTATTTCATTTTCAGCTACTGCTAATATAAAGTGTGTCCCCCCACCAAAAAAAATTGAGATAATTTTATTGTCTAAAAACTAACTTGACTGTGCAGACTATCTCAAGGAATATGGATCAGGCATGCCAGTGATAATGACAATGTGCTCTTGAAATGGCCACCATGTTCACATGACTTGACAGCTTGTGATTTTTTTCTATGGGGCTATGCAAATGGACAGTTCTATATCCCACCTCTTCCTACAAGCCTAGACTAACTTAAGCAGAGAATCAGTGAGGCACTGGAGAATGTTACACAAGACATGCTACAGCGTGTTTGGCAGGAGCTGGACTAATGACTTGTCACAGGTGGTATGCGTATTGAACAGTTGTGAAGCTTTGTGAAATTGGTTATAAAATCTACATTACTTTGAATATCTTGTTTAAATTTAAAAGAATAAATCTTTTTTTCAACATGAAGCCTATTTAATTTCATTTGGCTGGGATATGTAAATACTCACATATTCACATTTTAAATTATGTGAATTTTTTAGAGACACCCTGTAACTTTAATTATCATGATTGTTGGCAATTCTTTATCTCAAAAATTAAATATAAAATTACCAAAAGTGCAATGAAGCAACCAAATTTTTGAAAATGTCTGACATTGAATATAAAAGGTTCCAAAAATGCACCACTGATGTTCTTTGGGGTGGTGGTGTAGGGGATATAGGAGTTGATTAAACATAAGTTAATTAATAGTAGTCATGAGTTCAATCCTGGAAGCAGGTAGTGAAACACTAGCCAGTTTATCAATAACTGGCATTACAGAACAAAATAATCAATTATATCAACCAATCACTGGATAACTGATGATGGTCACAGGGTACTTTCCCAAAATGTTGTATCTTTATTAATATCTAGAACAATGAAGATGAGAATAATATTTTGAAATAATTAAAGTCTACAGACCATCTTAAATGTTTGTGAAGAAATTTTTTTAAAATCTTTATAAATTAAGATTCAGTCAAATTAACAAATTATATGAATTCAAATTATTGTGGTAATATTCTATTAATTAATAAGTTTCAGACAAAATAAAGTTTCATTTACTGAAAATTGTTAAGATATGAATTCCCTACTGATAAAATGTATGTAGCATTTATCAAATTATTAATTCACAAAGTTTCAGCTTTTAAACATGTATAGTTATTTAGTTATAATTCAATTGATTATGTCTAATTTATCATAGTTGTATCTTTCAACCAATTTGAAATAATACTTAGTGGCCAAAAATGTTCAACTTTTTAATTAAAGAAAACTTTTGTTCTGTCATCTTCCATCTTTAGGCAACTTCATCCTCCTAGGAATTTTTATTTTTCTCAGTAAATCAATAAAAGGGTTCATTTGTGGGGAAAAAAGAAGAGTGAATGTCAAATCTCTTTACACTATTTAGATTGTTTGGACTGTTTTGGCTGTTGTACGCTCCAGCCTTCTTCAGGTGGTATATACTGGAATTTCGAACTGAACCCTTTATTTAGTAGATTTTTCTAGTTCCATGTGCCAAGCCCTTTCTGGATATCTGTTTTCAGTTAATTCCCTTTAGTAATTCAACTCTGAGTTTTTTTGTTCACCTTTGATGTGTCCAGGTATTGAACTCACAACTCTTTGTCACTTTTGGATTACTTAAACTGAAACGTCACGAATATGGCAATAAAAATGAGGACTGTTCAAACAATGTGAATAGTGTAAATAGTTACCATACCTCATCTTAGAAATATAGACAGATGTCAGATCTCTTATCCTGAGTATTTTGAATAGAGCAAACCAAAAATGCAAGACTTACTCTGGCATGAAATTTGAAAGAAATTTACATTTATTAAATCACATAAAAAAATAATAATGCAGCATACAAAAGTTGCAAAACAAGGTTGCAGAAAATTTTCCTGTGTGTCAAACACTTCGGCAACATAACAATTCTAAATAAAATTCTGTTGGGCTCATAAAAACAGCAATTATTATCAACAATATATTCACTTACTTTGATAAATTCAACTATCAAAAAGAGTTAAGAAGATCTTCTTACAGGTATCGTTGGGTTCTTTAGACAATGGTTTAGTTTTACAAACTGAGATTCAAAAATGAGATAATCTCGTATTTTCATAATAACTTTGAAATCATGATAAATATGTAGTGAGTGCGAAATAATAACATTCCTTCACCCACTCCCCTTCAAATTCAGAGGACTGAGGAGGAAGAAGGAAAGAAATTTGCAAGCCTATGTGAGATTGTTTTTGGACCAATGAAAACATTTCCTTCACATGTGAACCAAGAAGAAATAAAGAAAGTAGTGAGTCTGCATGAAATCCTTTTCGATACAAATGAGGAGAAAAATTAAATTAATAAGAGAAGAGTGTCGGAAGTCATGTGAAAAGTTGTTTCAGTTCCTCGCGACCAGCATTGAAAAAAATTACTCACCAATATTATTTTCCCTTCTAACCAGCATGCAACACTTCAACAATTCAAAAAAGCAAGTATTTCAGACTGTCTCCCTTCGTTTACTTTTGAACGTATGCAAACTATATATCTCTTCAGTGAGCAACGAACTCTTTAGCATTTTCCTTAAACATTTTGGGATATTATTTTGTGCAAGATCATTTAATCTGTTGTATGAGCATTTTCTCTTCATGACAATACATTGAAACTATTGACTTTAAGATTTCTGATTTATTTTCTTAAAACGGGCTACTGACACTATTTCAAGAGTATAAATTTGTGAATAAATTCCATATTTTGTTTTGTTAAAATTAGCCATGTGTTTCCTCGTTTTAATCATCCTGCATTAATCTTCTTGGCATGGATAAATCAGCTGTACATTTTAAACCCTAAGCCCCACTCCACAAATACGTCAAGTTTCTGTGACAAGCATTCATAAATAATTATAGAAAGATAATCATATATATCTCTAAATATTTAGAAGGTTCTTTCTTTCCTTTCTTCGTCTAAAGTTCTATTTTTGGGGGGTCCCATAAACAGCCAACAACTTTAAAAGCTTTCTGTTTTTTAGACCAACCAAATTTTAATTTAAAACATTAAAATCGTTTCCAAATTGAACCAAAAATCAATTCCTTCGTGGTGTAACTTCCTATCCCCATCGGATAAAAATCACAAAAAATATCTCTTTTTTAAACCACGCCCTGTTTACATACTTTTTTTTATGGGGCTGTTAAAACTGAGGCCTTGTTTTTTTACAAATTTTTGAAAACCAAATTTTATACACGTATCTTATTTATAAATCGCCGTGCTACATTTTGGCGTTTTTTTTACATCAAAGCCAGGCCCATCCTGTAAATTTTTTCCACGGAAAGTTCAAACTGTCTGGCCTCATTTTAGCGGTTTTTTCAATTTGTGCCTCAAATATACAATGTTTTACACATCAAATTTTATCCAAGCAATTTTAACTGGCCTCATTTTAGCTGTTTTCTATTTAAAGAAACCGTGTTAGTAACATCCTTCTTATAATAAATGTTTTTATAAACACTCCCCTCAAAAGAAAATGTAATAAACAAACCTAGTCTATTGTATTATTTTTTTAAAATTTAATTATTTTTTTTATATAATTTAATTTTTTTTTATCAATAAATTTTTTTATACAACTAATGTAGCAGAATTTTGAAGACTTCTTACGGGCTGACTGTTTTTTTATTAAGCAACTTCGCTGAAGACATGAATATCTTGAGATCCAAAGAAACAATAATGTGATGGATGTGTATATATGATATACAAGCTTTTGTGCTGTGTTAGTAAATACGGATTTAATTGCCAGTTAGATATAGTTCCGCCATGGGTTGGTACAGTTAAACACACAATACGTTTCATCTTGAATCCCAGTTGTCCAGCACGGCATAACAATAACACCTACAGCATCTTCTGTCTGTTCACAAAATGAATATGCAGTTGAGTGTTATCCTAATAGAATATTTCAAACTTTCTCTTAATTCCGTTTGGGTGGTTTTCATCGATTGCACCCTTCAGTTGGTCTTCAGAAGGAACACATAGTTGAAAGTTCCTTCTCGCCTTCCCACATACACAGCATCAATTAATTTTGATACGGTTAACATTTCTTCAGTTGGCTTATCCAACTCCATCTTGCATTCTATTTTGTGGTTAAGAACTGACAATTAAATGCTCAACATTTGTTTAAAAAATTGAGCATTTAAATCTGGCCCAGTTTCTTTTTTTCCACTTATATGAAAGGCACACACACACACACACACACACATATATATATATATATATATATAACCTGGGAAAACAACATAAGATATGCCAATGACACAGTATTGATAGCAAACGCAGAAAGGAAACTACAAAAGCTCCAACAGAAGGTCGCGAAGTAAAGCGAGAAGAAAGGACTAAGTATAAACTACAAGAAGACAGAATGCATGGTTATCAGCAAAAGGATGAGCCAAAAATGCAAATCGGGGATACTAAAATCAAAATGTACAAAAATGTATATATCTGGGAAGTGTTCTAACAGAGGACGGGAAGTGCGACAACGAGATCTGAAGACATATTGGGATGTCCAAAAATGCCTTCCAACGGCTAAACAGCGTATTAAGAGACAGAAACATTTTGTTAAAAAGAAAGAAAAGTGTACTGAAGTGTTACGTGATATCTGTCCCACTGTATGGCATTGGATGCTGGGTAATCTCCTCAAAGATGAAGAAGTGATTTGAAACAACATAAATGTGGCTCTACAGAAAGGTGCTTAGGATACCATGGATCGAACATCTGAGAAAAGTTGAGGTTTTAGAGAAAATGGAAACAAAAAGGAAAATTATACTCAACATCGGGAAGAGGCAGTTGAAATTTCCGGGGTGCGTAATGAGGAAGCGGGGCTGTGAAAATCTGATATGCACAGGACAGATTGAGGGAAAGAGGGACAGTGGAAAGCAATATGTAACATACTTGATGGGCTTGAATAAATAGATTGTAGGAAATGGTTTGAGAGAAATAATAAAAAGACAAACCTCATTAAAAGGTACAATGCACAGGAAGATGTGGAGGGTCATGATCGCTTAGGCCCTGAAGAGACACGGCATATAAAAGAACGGTTCTTCAGTTGTTTTACCCCACTCCTTCTAGTATTCTATTTTGTTGCTAGAAACGACATTCAAATACTCGGCATTTGTTTAAAAAATGAGCATTTAAATCTGGTTGATCATTCTGGTTGAAAATTGTTCATCACCTCAACAGAAACAATCTCCTGAGCGACAATCGGTGTGAATTTCACTCCTCTAGGTCCACTGCTAATGTCTTCTATGACAAATATTCAGACGAGCTACATTCCTTTGTACAACTAGTTCAAACTTTCACACCTAGGACTCGCCATGCCACGGACACAAGGTCGACTCATCCTCATACCCTTTGTATCCCATTGGTAAAGAGGAAGTTTCACTAAGCTTCTTCCCAATTACAGTTACTTCATGGAACAAGAAGATGTTTCCTCAATCAGTACACCTCTTCAAGCCTAGCATCAAGCATTATCAATCCTTTTTATTAACTTTTTATTTACTACTCTTACAATAACCTCATTCAGTAACGTCCTATCTCGAGCGAGTTTTGAGCATTGCATTGGGTGAATAATAGAATAAAAAAGGAACAATCGAATGTAAATGATTTCCAAATATTTTGAATATGTAGTCCCCCCCCCGTGTTGTGTAACGTTGAGTAATTTTGAGTAATGTCTTGATGTCATCACTATCAAGTTGGTTTACCTGACCGTGGAGCATCTTCCCAGCATGAACCTTTGCAAACCACTTTTGACACGTTCAGTTATTCTCAGTACTTTTTCCATAAATTTCGTAAATCTTCTTCGCGTGTGAGTCGCATTTTTATCGTGCTTAAAAAGGCATAATATATCTACTAACAAAGGAAGAACACTTGCAAATTCCCATACCTGAGCATTAAACTTAAAAATGACACCATTGTATTGTCCAAGAGGTCCATGGTTTAATGGATTAAAATTAAGATACACCTGATTCCATGGCAGTAGTGAAATCAATCCCTAGGCCAGATATAATGCAAAAATCATTTACTCTGGTTCAATGGCAAAAATTTACAATTATACAAATGTCAATAGTCTGAAGTGTGTTAACTGATGCCTCTTAACGTAGTAAGCGGAATGAGAACAATTATTGATTAATTTGTTTGTTTAACAGCATGTACTTAACTCTTTATAGCTCATTTTATGCTGAAATTTAATTTTCTTGACAGCTTTGAAATAATAAAAATATGATGTACGTTATTTTGCTTTCACAATTGCTTATGTTGAAGATGATTTGCAGTTTTTGTGAATATACATGTTTGTGCGGACATAATTATTAGAGGCATTCTTATCTGTTATTTTTATATTGTAGTTGATTGCTGACCTATGCTTGATTGTTGAACTTATATTTTGGGATACATTTTGATTTAAGAAATTGTAGCATATTATATGCATTAATATCATGATCTTCTTTCATGCTGATGTGTTGGTTGATTTAGTTTTGCGGTATACCATCCCCCATGAGTCACTCAATGCTGAAATCTAAAACATTTGAACGCAATTAGATGCCTTCAATTACAGATAAAATGTTTTGCTGGTCATTTTGCAATAAAATGTACTGTTAGTATTTCTAATATAAAAATGTATTTTTATACTTTCATAGGGTTTGTTTTTTTGTGGTGGTGGCGGCGGGGGGTGCTCACTATTTGCCCATAGCTGGGATCCTACCACCCCGAGTCAAGGTGGTCTTGGGAACAACAGTAGTTAAGAGGTGATTCCATGCTTCTCAAAACCTCCTGATCAGAGGCCTTGCTGTTGAATCTAGTTTATCGTCATACCTAGAACTAAGAACAACTATAAAAATTTATGTAAAAAAAAAAGTTAAAAAAAAAAATGACACAGTGCCCCCTTCTACTATCTAGAAAGAAGATATTTCCAACCAATTAGGTATTCGGATGGAACATTTGTGATAAGCCTTTGCTTCTGAACGTGATGGTGGTGACACTGGTACAATATCTGGCTAAGTGGAATATAAAAAAACGGAATGTACTGGAAAAAGGCTTGGGAAGAGGATACTTTCTAAAAACAATTTTAAACCAATCAAAAGGACGATTTGAAAACTGAGACAATTATGAAAAGTAGATTGTTGATCCAGGCGGAGCATTTGTATGGAAAGTCCTCAGTCGATTTAGTTGATATTCCTCACGATTCTACTCGTGAATGAGTAACCAGGGGTGAAGCATAGGTCAGCAAATCAAGTAACCTAAAAAGTGAGCTGAGAAATGAGGACGCTGGATTCTGTGAAACCCTGTGATCCGCATAGAAATCCGAACAACACACAAAACCGTAAAATATATTTTGAAGTTGTTTGTTTGAAACAAACCTTCAACCAGATCAAGTTTTCTCAAATGATATGAAAGGCTCACTCTCTATAATTATAATTCCACAAAGTGGTACAAAATCCTGAAAGTTTTTCACATACGATAATCATACTGCAACTCCTTCCATTCAATAAACGGACACTCCCACTCTTTTTAACTATCTACGCCGAACGCCTTCGGGTACTTTGTGGAGACTTTATACTCTCTAACAAGGACTAACCCCACTTCAGCTACTACTGCCAGTCTTCTTTTTACCGAGCTTATTTTCTTTAGGCGCTAAAAATAATGTTTTGAGCAACCCCAGTACCCATATTTCTTTTCCTTTAAAATATTATTGTAAATAACCAATTTCTTTCTGTTTTCAGTTTCACCACAAGTAAGAGTTCCTTTTTTATTGTGCACTTAAAGAATTGCTAATTTATTATTTTTTTATATGAAAAAATTCCCATAATTATGGTCTGAATGAATGGTTTTCTCTTCAAAATTTCAATACCGTTATTGAGTATGACAAAGACCCGAAGAAGGCCGGAGAGTAAAGCAACCACGATGAGCATCCTAGTCAGAATCGCAAAACATATAAGACAGACACCTGAAGAAGGCCAGAGGGCAAAACAACTGAAACATCGCTAGCATAACAACCAAGATGATTATGTTAGTCTAAATAGGAAGGCCTATAATAAATATATTGTTAATCAAATATGTTTCTACTTTCTTTATATTTTGGATTTATTTATAAATAGAAAATTCTGTTAGATTTAATTTGCATAATTTGCACCTGACAACCCTCAAAACGTGTTCTCATCAATATTTTAAATCAGAATAGTCACTATAAACTGAAATTGGCACATTATAATGCGCGCTTATACCTATATTGGTTGGTTAATACTAATTTGATTTTGAAAATATTTTCTATATATACAGAGTGCGATGGATAAACTGTCATCTAAATTACGCAAAAATGAAAATAACACTGATATCTCATTTTAACAGATATATTTACCAAAATTACACAAAAATATCTTAAAATACTAAAGAGTAGATTTATTCAATAAAATCGCCATTGGCTTCAACCAGACGACTTCGGAATTTCCCGCAACTCTTCTGGACGACGAATGCTGCCATAACACTTGATTTCAGTTCATCTTTGGTTTTTCAAGAAGTTTTTTGTCCCTTGCTTTAAGGTGTCCTACACATAATAATCAATGGGGGTTGCAGTCTGGGGACTTAGGTAGCCAAATGTAAAGGGTGATGTGGTCACAGAAATTGTCTGACAGCCATGACTTGGTTCACCTGCTTCACTTTTTTCTTTTTTTTTTTTACAGACAGTGCCAAACTGACCCTTCAATACTGTCCAGTCAACAAAATCAAAATCAAACAACACGCATGCACAAAATGAAAAATATAAAATGGCGACAATTTACCCATCGTACCCTGTATATGGGGGGAAAATGATGACAAAGTTGAAAAAGAGTTTTCATGTGCCGCATTTTGTATTGTTCTTGATATATAAAAACATATATCGTCATCTCATATATATATATATATATATATATATATATATATATATATATATATATATATATATAATATTTATTTTAATTTTTAACTTTTTTTAATTAATTTTTTTATTTTTATTCATAATGCTAATTACGGTATATCTTTAATATATTACTATTAAATATATATTCATGTTTTAATAAGAGCAGTATATCTTTAAATGCATAATATTAATAAATTTAAATATATAATTTTCATTTTTATATACATATATAAATCCTGGTTATTTTAATTGCCTTATATAATTTTTAAATTTAAAAAAAAGTATTCACAACATAATATATAACTACGCTAACATTGTGATAACCAGATATAATTCAAAATTGCGTACGTAACGGTCAGTTCATACTCAGCGCCTGAAGATTGTGTTGTGCATGAAACTTAGAATTGTGCTAGAGGTGAGGGATAATATGTATATTTATTAATATATACTTCATATCTTTGTTATATTACATCAAGCACTGTTTTATTAACACCAGCATTATATGTGCGATATATTATTATTGAGGGGGTCTCCCCTTTTTACACAAATGGACTCACCCAAGGTATACATATACTACTGCCAGTGAATACCCGTCAGTGCGTTAAGTCAAGTCAGTCAAGTAGAGTAGTAGTAAGAACGTTGAGTCGGTCGGTAGAACGTTTGGACAGACAGGCGGGCCAAGAGTCACAGTCACGAGCACGTAGACTCAGTAAGAAGTCATGCAGCGATACGTCGATATCAAAGACTGTATATATATTTTCCTACTAACCCCGCATTCCTGGAACTACTAACCTGTATTACCAGTTTGTATTATTACGTTAATACATTTATTTTCCTATATTCATTCTTGGCGTTTGTTATTATTTGATAACGGATTTCATCCCGGAATCCACAACAATTATAATTATATATATGTATATAAATAAAGATGAACGTCTGTGTATATGTCTGTGTGTACATCTATAGGAAGAAAAACTACTTCGCCGATCTTCATTAAATTTGAACATTGATAGTAGACATAAAAGGAACTGTAATGAGCTATGTTTGATTTATCTTTGAAGGAAACAAAGGGAGAAGAACCCCACCCCCTGAAAATAAATTCATCCATGAATTGAAAATCTACTGGACAGATTTTAATTAAATTTGGAACATAGATTTCCTGCTAGAGAGTGGATGTAATATGCTATGTAGAAGTAGATATTATTTTGATCAAAGGAGGTCCCAAATTTTTCCCTTCGATTTAAATGGAATTTAAACTTAGGTAAGTGACTTGAAATGATGCCCATTCCCAAAATATCAGCCAATTTCAATAATCTCAAAGCACCCTAAACTTCCCTTTAATGAAAATTTTGGAAGCCCATAACTTGAACCTCTATTATCATGGGGTTTTTAAATGTTTTAGTCACCTTGATATATTTTGAAGCCAACTCCCAAAGTACTTATATAGAGTCCAAAGGGGTGGGGTGGGGGAGCTTAGCCCCCTAAAAATCTAAACAACACAATCATTGGATAGATTCTTATGAAATTTGAAAGAGATTCTATGTATGACACCTAATGACATAGACTATATATATCTAACTTATTTAAAAAGGAGGGTCCCAGGGGTGCACAAATCCCCGCCTCAAAAAATTGTTTCCATGGATTTAAATGAAATTTAAACCATACCATCTTTTTACCTTCATTTCATTTTTGCATCCAAACTTTTGATTGAGACCACAAATTTAGTTTCCTATAAGCTACAAAATAGCCACTGCTTCAATTTTATATAATAATCCAATTAATATGGATCCTAGTGTAGTTTTTCCTTAAATCTTGTCTCTTCTGGCATCACTTGAACCTACACAATATCTACAATTTCATTAATATGCAACTTTACAATTCTTGATAAAGTCGTTTATCCTATAATGGCCAAAGCTAAACAACGCTATATCTTTCAGACGTCTGTTCTGCCAGCTGACTATTGCAATTAATAATTAGGCTACACCCTTACTACAATGCTTCCCTAAAATTCCCTTTTTTGGGGGTCACCTAAGCAATCACAGCGGAGAAAAAAAAGAGAAAGAGCAGAAGAAACTGAAGATCAGCTGAACAAGAGAAGGAGAGAAGACACAGAAAGGCATGCAGCCTCACGAGAGTCACAAAGTCAAGAACAAGTGGATCTAAGGCGAAGATTAGATGCTCACCGAAGAAGAAGCTGGCACAATACGTACATTAGATGCTCAACGGACTGCAGCAGCAAGACAGTCTGAAAAGAGAGTGGAGACTCAGAATGAATACTCGACGGAATGCAGTAACCAGGCAACTGGATATATTAGACTGAAAATAAACATTACTATAATGTTATATATTTTTATTATTGATGTTTATAGTAATATTTAATTAAATATTGTAATATGCATATATTTGTAGTTTTCCTCAATCATTTATTTAGTTATATATGTGATGAGGGCTTCATTTATAGAAGGTTACATGCAACCAAGATGATATCAGCCTGGAGGAAGCATCTCTTTGCTCTACATGAAATCTGGCAGTCCTTTCTATTGCATTACCTGGATGATTATAGCTTTATCACCAACATGAATGGTAACAGCCATTTATTATTATATTATTTATTCAATATCGTCCAAAAACTTAGTACAATTTCGGCAGTTTCTTGCAACATAGTCAATGACGGGTATTTCTGCTAGTATATATATATGTATGTATTTGGGTATATTGTGTATTTGGGTAGCAATGACTCTTTTATACAAGTTTCGTCAAAAACAACTGATAAGGTATTACACTTGAGTTTTTTATTTAATTATTTATTATTTATTATTTTTGTGCTGACCATGTTTGGAAAATAAAACATTCCTATAAATCTAGGTACAAGCATAGAAAATCTATCAGTTAAAAGTAAAAAGTAAAATCATCCTTGATAATGGCTAAAAGAATAGCCGAAAGAGTTATGCAGAACATTCGAATAATTTATTTCCAGAAAAGAAAAAATTATAACACAAGAAAATTTAAATAAGCGCAGTTAGTTTTTAACGAAACTATATATATATATATATAATACATGTAAATACTGTACATAATACCTCATCTCAGAAATATAGACAGACTCATTAGAACAAGACTTCAATATTTTAATTATAAAATATCTTTTCTAAAAAATATAACTTTCCTACCATTTCTAAGGTATTTGCTTACACATATAGTCTTCTGTAGTGAAAATAGCTGAAGCACCTACTACGAAAGATTATCTTTAATCTTTTAATACCCTGTGTTAAAGCATAGATCATACGGTCCACTGCTCGAAAATGGTTGCCCATGTCCGATCTAAAGGAATGCTTTGAGTTGTGAATTTGTTGAGTTGAGGCTAGTAAAATTAAGACCGAGTTTTGAAACATGTTTCCTAGAAATTTTGAAAAGATCTTATATGATTTATTTTTTTGATTGTTCGGAGGTTCTGCTGTCTACGGTATCAATAAATCGAGCTTGCAGACGCCTTAGTAGATTTTATGAATATTTGGAGCGCCAGTGAGTCGATGCTTGTTGGATTAAATGACATTAAACCTTGAGAGAAGACTGTGCAGTGGTTTAATTTCCGCTATGTACTGGAAAGGGTTGAAAATTCAACCTTTTCTGATTTTGAGTGGTACCTCGTATTTCAGGTATTGTGCACTACTCCGCGCAACATTTCTTTGCAAATGTTGGCAGGATTCTAAAGAAAATGATTTGTGTTTTCGACATTTGTGGAAAGAGTAATGTTTTCAGTGGCTTCAAACCTTGTCAGAAGAAAGTATATTTTTCTTTCTGTTTGATGAAATGTTCCCACATGTCAGTCGACAGCAACTCTTTTCTTGTAGAAAGCTTTGCTTTGATTTCAATCTATTATTAATCTTAACTTTCCACTCGTTCGGTATATTTTTGTATAACAAATGTTTTCTTCAAGATCCAGTAAATTTTGGATTCATGAATTTTCTCTGGCTTTTAAGTTTGTCTGTGAGAGACTTGCGATAGTAGAATTTTGATATGTCTGCCAGCACTGGAATTAAAAGCAGCTGCCTGCTAGTGGTGGGGATAGCAGCAGTCATAGAAGAATGAGAGGGTGAGTGAAAAAATCAGGCGCGACTGTGATTGAGAGAAAAATAAGAAGGGTTAAGTTGTAGTGGATGCTGGGTGACCAACACGTCTTGCTCCATAGCTAGGTGTCCAGAACAATAGATCACTCGCAAGTTCTTGTTTTGATTGCCGGCAGTGCCCTGCAAAACGCATTCTGTGTTCGCGTAACATTGTAGAAATATAAGGGATGGGTTCATAGAGCTGTGGTTTGGTTGGATGTTGTCTCCAAGAGATGTTAAGTATAGCTCTCAGCATCCGAAAAAATGTAGTGGCTATCTATACGCCTGTTGAATTTTTAATAAAGTTCATTGATTTGGAGTTCCATAATGTAAATTTTCTTGTAGTTGTGTTTTGTAATTTATGAACCCAATGTGCACATTGCAAGTCAGAGATAGCAAAATCAAACACAAGTGCAAAAATTTGCAAGTTATTTAAAGCCAGAAAATATTTTTAGATTGTAAGAATTTTTTAGATAATAATAAGTTAGTGATGCAAGTCTTACAAATTAACCCATAGCTGGGGGAGAAGAGGCGGATTTGTACATTTCTCAAGTGTATTTTCACGTAAGGGAGTATAACGAACCCAAATGTAATTGGAACTCAGCTCTCCAATTAACAATTTCGTGTGATTATCCATTACACCACCCGCACATCTAAGCTTACAACACCTGGTATTCCCAAGGGGCCACTCATCTAGGTACTAAGAAGGCTTGACATTGCTTAACTTCGGTGATCGTACGGAAATCGGTGTTTCAATTTAATGTGACCTTAAGTCTAATAAAGGATTGCAAAAGAGAATAATTATAATAAAGTCTTCACAACAGAAAAGGAAAGGAAAAAGATTAAGAACTGTACTATTAGGAAATGTGTGTGCGTGCGCGCACGCGCGTGTGTGTAAAAGTTTAGTCATTAGTAGCCCAGGGGAAAGATGTCCTCCTAGTGGGGACAAAATGTGATGAGACACTGCTACATCTTCGAGCAGAGAGAGTGGGGGAGGGAGGGAGGGAGGGAGAGAGAGAGATAGAGAGAGAGAGAGAGAGACTATACTGACACGTTCGATATTTTCCTACCAAAAGATGAGTTGGTTAAGATAATATCCATATAGTACCAAGCATAAAAAGTCGAAGCCAGCGACCTCTCTTTTTCTTATTTTCATGTGATATGTCCCTTCAAGATGATCATGGATCTCCACACTTTCTAGGCTTTTGTTGCTCTAATTAACTTTTGACTCTTTCACAATCCCTCTTTATCACTGCTCTGCCATCCATTCATAAATATTTTTAAGTAGGTGATCATGGCTTTCAACAACTTCCTATCCTTTGTGTGACACTGTGAGACACTGGTAAAGGAAACGGGTTAATTTAAAATATGAAACGGAACAAAGAGGGTTAAAAGTACGAGATGACATATAGATTTATGTCCGCTTACCTAAAGTGCAAATGACGAAAACATGTCTCATGATTACCAGGTGGAATAAGGGGTGAATTGTATATAATATTTGATAATTTTAGGGGAAAAAAGCAGAATCAGGAGACTGGCTTGTGCCTGTCTGTTAGAGAGCGGAAATGACTTCGCGGATTTTGGAAATGTGGACAAGTCGAAAATAAATGGACCTGTGAGGTTCATGAGTACTATAAAGTGAACAAGCTAATTGCGTTTGTTTGTTTATCCAATCAGCTTACTCGGTAGGGGATCATGGCTCTCCACAACTACCTATCTTTTGTTGCTCTAAATACCTTTTGACTCATCCCTCTTTATTATTGTTCCGCCATCCTCACACACTCATTAAGTAGATTACTCGCTTTTTCACTGCTTCAATATGCCATATGAGTGTTAAATTCTCCAGACCCTTTCTCATTATGTATCTCAGAAATTTCAACTGACTTTTTTTTATTCTAACTATTAGTTTCCTTTAAATTTCTTCAATGACCACATGTTTTTGGCATTGTCATCTTTCGTCAGTCGATCCACTTCTGTCGCAACAGCTATGGACAAAAACGTAATAATCTTCACTTCAAGACGCAAAAATTTTACTTCCGTTTGAAATGTTTTTCTTATAATAACAAACATCACCAACCCATCACTTGAAATGCAATCATCAGCATTTTAATGTCTCTCAATTGTTCTTACCACTCATCCGAACTAGGAAAAATAGAAATGCCTCTTCCGCTTCGTCTTTTTCTTAACTAAATTATTATGCATCCATTGTTCATTATGCTGTGTCTTTAGACAGACACTTAAGATTAAACATCAATCAGCGAAGCTGAAATTCAATTATTTCAGCCTAATTACTGTTCGTTGGAAGAAAATTCCAAAAACAACAAAGTTTTTAATGAAACAAGTTGGCTACATAAAAAGTGCGTTTTATAACAATGAAAAATGATAAGCAGATATATACATTGAGAGTCTGCAAGCAAATTTAGTTATAGTAGAATCGTTCAAGCTCGTAAAAAAGAAGGTTTTCGTAAGAAAATGTTATTTTGTCTACATATAAGGAATGGTAGTAGGAAGGACTTACTAGTTGCTTAAGTTGACCTAGTTTGGTCACCTAGATATCTGCACTGTAGTCGCTTCACGACTGTTGTAAAGAGAGAAAAGGGGTTTTCTGCCTGATCTCTAACTAGTTGATTTTTTTTTTAGATTTGAAAGAAGCTCTGGGGATTTTGGTGCATAGAGTATTTTTCAATAAATGTTATGTCATTTGATATGTTTTCTAATTTGCTCGAAGTTAGCACCAGCAGCAATCTAAAAAGTTGACCAGGCACTAAATTTAAACCGTACTTTAAATGATACACCTACATACTCTCGCATCTGGAATAGTCGAGCCTGGCCGACCATTTACATTTTGATTTCTTTTTAGAACCTACCCATTGTTGTTATTACCCATTATTACTCATTTGTCATTTTTAAATATCTGTCTATATTTCTGAGATGAGTTATTATAATTATTTACATTACGTTGTTCGGACTGTTGTCCTAATAATTGTTGCCATATTCACAATATTTCAAGGACATATAGTCCAGCTGATAAAAGCGTTGATTGGAATTTCGAACCAAACCCTTTATTTCGTACATCGGGGTAGATTGTGCGAGTTTCACGTGCCAATCCTCTTCCGGATGTCTCATTATCAGTTATCTCCCTTTTAACTCAACTCTCCAAGTTTTGTTTTTGTTCACCACCGCTGTAGACTCAAACATCTTTGGGTCAAGTCAATGGATTCAACCATTGCTTTCATCAGCTGGACCATGTGTCCTTGAAGAAGGTAGGAGCGTACAACGGCCGAAATGTTGGGAATATGGCACTGAAGGTGATGACAACAGTTTGAACAATGTCAATATTGTAAATAGTGTAAATAATTGTTATTTTACTTTTATTTTAGATTTCCATTTTTTTCCAAAATGTTTGTTCTTCCATTCTCTTCTTTACAAATTATTTTCCATGCTGTAATCCCTCTTTCACAGACAAAATGCCACAAGCTTCTCACTTCTCTATCGCTACTTTCATGGGAAGTGCTCAAACGAACTACATTCCTTGGTTCTGTCTGTTCTAACCTTCACAGCTAGGACCCACCATGCTACACACTTTGTAGTGAAGCACCCTCATTTCTTTCATATTTCATTGGTGAGAAATAAGTTCCACATGAGCAGTTTCTTCTTCCCCCAAACCACTGCTTTCAATCGACCGACCAATGACTACCTGACATTGTGTCTCCATTGAGTTCATGTCAGCATGCACCAAAAACTAGGAAGGAGCACATTCACCATGAAACAAAAGATGAAAACAAGTGCCATGGTGGGAAATGAGAAGAACTCTTTTTCTAATAATAAAAATATAGATTAGTCCTCCTTTACAGAACTTCCTCCTATCAACTCTGCTTATCTCAACATCTCAAGGTGTGGCTGGCAAAATGAATGGCCAGCATCGGAACTATCTGACAATTTGCTCTCAGTCAAGAGTGGAAGAGGACTGACCACTGCAATCCCAACTGTGACTGGTAATATAGATCTGTAGCTGAAAATCCTCAATGTTTGGCTTTATTGTCACTTCACCCCAAAAACTTCTATCTATTTATTTATTTACTCACTTATTCTTAGGTCAAGTGGATACCACTTAGAAAACCCAACTGCAAAAACTTTATCTGTTGTCCATAAAACACTAGAGACTTGAGCTTGAGATACAACACACATTTCACTTTTATGTGGGTATCCCAAACATAGTGTCAGACAGTCTGGTTGCAACAAATTTTGTGGATACAGAACTCCCAGTTGAATAGCAAAATGAAGAAATACAGACTGGAAGCCTGAAGAAAAACAAAATCAAATTCTTTTATGGGGATCAGAAACTATGCTGGTTTCTTTACAGGCTCCACGGCAATGCCCATTGCCTCTCCAATATGTGACAAGCTGTGCAGGGAAACATGTTGTTGTCTGTAGAAGGGGGCTATCCTTAATCTGATGTGCTAGCAGAAAGGTGGTTTCATGCCTTTTACCAAGGGTATATATGCAAAGTAAACATAAATTACCTGAGGTGGAAATTGAACTATGTTCACTGATTCTATTTCATTAAGTGTTGCACCAGCTTTACACCCTTTAGACACTCAAAATTTTAATAACAGATAATAAACTCTGACAATTCATAAGAAAATAGCAAAGAGAAATGCGAACCATTCCAACTTTTGTAAAACAATCCCTAAACAAGTTATGTGAGTCGAGAACCTGTGTTTGTGACTTAGATTTAGATTTCTTAGATTTCTTTCTATTTAGACTTTTTCTGAAAAATAATCTTGACTCCAGGAATTGTTTAGCCAAACAGTTTATTATTTGAAAAACAAAAAAATTCTCTTGACCGACATATTTTCATCTTCAAAGAGACCAACTTTGATGCATTATGTGACCCATATTATTTCTTATATTATTTCTCATTACATGACCCATATTATTTCTCAAATATCATAACCCATTTTTGCCAAGATAATTTTCTTTTTCGCTTGCATTTTTTTTCCTTTAACATAATCGTTTGTTTACATTGAAAAGGACTCTAATAGCAAACATTTCCAATGATGTTAAATCTTCTTTTATTGTGGTCTAATAAATTCTGCATTATTTAAAGACTAAAGGCATAAAGACACATACACAGCTACATTCTTTTCAGTGTATAGGATGTCCCAGAATTAACTATCTTTTTCAATGAAATCGGGCAAATTTGAAAAAAAATAACCTAGTTTTATTTTATTTTTTAATTTTTTAAGCAGTTTCACACAAGGTAATCCATATATCATGCGACTGGGGTTCAGAACTGGGGTGGACATGTGGAAGCCTAAATTACTAATAAATAACAATTCCTGAGAACATTTTTTAGCAAGAAACTTGATAGTAATGTCCAGTAATTAGTTAATTAACAAGTATATATAATATTAGGAAGCATCTTACAATTATTGATTTATTTCCATAAAGTCAAATGTACAAAAAACAAAAACAGCATAAAATAACTAAATGCAGAAAAACCACTTTATTCATCATAAGTTAGACATTTTTAGATAATATTGCAAAAATAATGAGTTACTTTGTTTACACTAATTGATTACAGAAAATATAATTGTATAATACAATCAGAAAGCAATTTCAGCATTTTATAAAATTGTGTATCAACAAAATCTGAATTTCAGAGAAACAATAATTTTGATAATCTTTACAAAATTTATTTTGATTTTTGTTACATGTAAAATTTGTTTCACAGAAAATGAAGAAAATATTTATTTTGCTATGATACAATAATAGATATTATCAGTACACATAGTTTTAAGAATTAAAATTAATTTACATTAGCAAGAACACAAAATTAATTAACAGGATAATTTGGGGAGTTAACCAATTAAATTTATGTATAAAGAGGGAAAATTGAAAATAATGAACCTCTGGTATCTGTGTGATAGCCAGTGGAATTTTTAAATTACCAAAATCTATTTGTTTCAAAAATGTTCATATTCTTGAAAATAAAAACCAATTTTATTAAATATTTCCTCTTCTGTGGGACAATCTTTCCTTGTAATATAGCCTGCTATAAACAAAAGTAACATTTTAATATCTTTAAGGATCCTAATTTTAAGGTCTGGTAAATTATCAAATTTTTGGTCTGGTAAATTAGCAAATGTTTTCATCCAGCAAATGTTCACATTTTGAGCAATTATGGCCTGGATTCCTTGACTTCAACATTTAATTTAAGTAGTTTTATTTTTCAATAACATTTTGAAGTGTTATAAAATATGCACCTCCAGAATTTTGTATTAATTTTCCAAATTGTCTGTGGTAAATTCACGAAGAATAACAAAATTAACCCCACTACTTATCAAATATCTACAAACATCAATTAAGCCACTGCATGTATGTTCAATGACTAAACTAGTATCTCTGATTAATGATTTCTTTTTCCTTGCTTTCCTCCCATTCTTTTTGTCATTTTCCTAAAATTATAAAGAAATAACAGGTATTTATCATCTAAATCTGATATCACTTTTTTCAGTGGATCATTTTTCTTAGTGTCGCCATATATTTATTTGGCACAGACAATTTTCCAATATTTTAAGACGTTTTTTATGAAATTAACAGTTTCTGTAGTATCCTCCCCCATTTAATTATGGATGTGTTTTAATGGCAGCCACAGTTTGATTGCAAAAAACTGTTAATCAATAGGAAACATTTTGTTGCTCAACAGGTTTTGGGTAAACTGCTACATTAGTTTTGACAGCTTAACAATTGAGTTTTTTCATAATCAAAAGGACAATTTCCTGATTTGCTGTAATTTTTTTGCCTTCAGAATTCAGAAATAGATTCAGTCATCAAATTATTCTGAATATTTTTAAAAAGGTGGATATAATCAAAAGTACAAGTCATTTTTAGTTATCCAAGGCTTATTAAAAATAGAGTCAAATTGTTTGAAAAACGATTGATGGGTTCTGTTGTTGTCACATACAATTACAATTACTTGACCATTTGTTTGATTGTATCAACAATATATAAAATATTTTCATATGAAAAAGTTGCATCTAATTTGGCAATTGGGATCATTTTAAGTAAAATTTTTGGTCCATCATTTAAAGATTTTACCATGATGCCCAATACTGTTTTTGTCAATCCCTCAGAATTTTCAGCCAAACCAAATAAATTTCCTCTATGATATTGTAGAGCAAATTTGGCATACACATCACCAACTAAAAGAATACACTTTTTCTGATTTTCAGAAATTTTACTAAAAATATCACCAAAAAAATTAAAGTCATCTAATTTTGAGATTTTTTATGCTAAATCTGATAATGTTTTTACACTGGGTAACTTAAAATCATCCTGAAGTCTGTTATATAATGACCGAGATATAGCAAAATATTCAAATGCCCTGATAAGAATATCAGAATCATAATGTTTTGTTGCAATTCTTTGTGGTGACATAACATTAACATGTTCTTTTAAATTTTTTTCTTAGCAATTTTAAAGTTACTAAGATAACAAATTGCTTTATTGATTTGTGACCAGAGCTGAAACATTGAAATTTGACTTTATGAGAAAAAAAAAATTGTTGTATATATGGTAACAGCATGGTAACATTCAATCTTAAATTTTCAAAAATTTTAATTAAAAACATTCGAATACCTCCAGTGAAAAAATCAGTAGATTGGATAAAGAACTGATTTATAGCATGCGAGTACTGACACAAAATCCTGTTGATCAGTATTATGATACAAATTTTCAGAAGTGAGGATTTTGTCCTTTTCTAGTGTAGTGGACCCCATGGATGTGGCACGATAAAAAATGGCCTGTGTGCCCAAATAAAGATAGTCACAGGAGGCCCACTAACATTTATAAATTAAAAAGGTGACAGGTGGAACAAAAATGGACAATAGAACAAGGATATTTAAAAGTTAATACAAAATTTATTTAGAATATAGACCAGAGTCCTTGTAGGTTAAATTGGCAAGTAAGTCCAAAGTTAGAAGGTTAAGTTCACCTGTCTGGTGAAAGTGTTGAAAGGATCCTGGTTAAGTCAAATGATGAACTTTCTGCAGTATTTTAATCAAAGTGTAAGGAATAGGCTGTTTAAAGTCCAGATGACATTCATGCAGCAATTTCCTAAACTAGGTGAGTTAGGTTGACAGGAAAGTCAGAAGCAGGAACCATTGGTGTAACCGGAAGTTCAGAGATGTTGTAAGCAGATTTATTAACATAGATCAACCAAGTGAGTTAGGTCAAGATAAGAGCAGGAAGTAATAAAGGGGAGAAGCAAGGGTCTGTGGTAGCCGGATGTAATAAAGACTAGGAATGCCAGTAGACAAGGGTCCGAGGTAGCTGAAAGTAAGTAAAGGCAAGAGTGATGGAAGTAAGCGTTTATAGGAAAGCCCAACTAGCGTCCAGTTGGCAGACAAAAATAAAATGGGAATGTAACTCAATACATAACCCGTCCAAGCGCTCTTCTCTTCTCGTCTCCTTCATCTCCTCCCCTCCCTCTGCCTTGTATTAAGTGAGAAGTTGCCATGTTATATGGAAAGGGAATGTAAACGTTAACTGGTCCTGCAAAGTGCTAAAAATCTCAATTGATATGTGCTACGAAAAATGTCCACAATGTGTATTCCAACTAGGTTCATAACACTGAAAGAACTACAAAGTCATTAAGCTTATTATGAAAGTAAATGAACTTAAATTAAATTATTGTAGAAACGCAATGAAAAAGGGGTCACGGTTATGAAGATATATAACATCACCGCTTGATCACGTGACGGGATAGCGAAGGGCTACAATACTAGAAATTGTGTCAACTCATCATTTTGCACATTTCTCACAGAAGCAGAAGTTTTATTTGTCATTCTTGGTTTTGGTTGAAAACAGGTAATGGTAAATGATCAAATACTGATGGTGAATTTCTGGGTCATACTTTTCCTCTAATAACGACCGTTTCAGAATCAAATGGAAAAATGTCTTTCACAAGCAACAGTATTTGGTTTTGTCAGGGGTGTTTGTCTTAAGGTATAGCCTTTAACCATCATTCTCGCTCATTCTGGTCTTGGGGAAGACGAAATACACGAACCATATTTTGGTCATCATAGCTACCACGACAAACTACCATATTTGTTATGAAATAAAAACCTGTGCTACAACTCTTATTGTCATTTTGATAGAAGACTGGAACCTGAATTTCCTTATGATCGGTCCCAATACCAGTCATCTTGCCACGAATTTCGAATATCATATAAATTAAATTGGAATAATAGTAGTTGGACGTGAAGGAGAAAGTGTAAAGGCGTTACAGCATATTTCCTTTCTCTGTTTTTCCTTATTACTCTTTCTTAATTTTCTTTTGTTCCCAGCTTCACTCTGACTCGGGTGGTAGCCCCTGTAAGGGTCCCAGTTATGGGCAAATAGTGAAACCCCAGACAAAAACAAAATACTATGAAACCATTAAAATGCATTATTATAGTAAAAATACCCGTAATATATGTTTATATAAAAACATTAGCAATAATACATATTTATAGTAAAATTACCAACAATACACTTTTAAAGCAAACTGACCAACAATTCACTTTATAATAGAATTACCAACAGTACATTTTATGGCAAAATTACCAACAATACATTTTATCTGTAGTTGAAGGCATACAATTGCGTGCAAAAAATATTTAGTTGAAGGCATAAAATTGTATTCAAAATATTTAGATTTCGGCATTAAATAACCCATAGAGATGTTAATATGCTGCTAAACAAAATCAACCAACCAACCAACCAACATAAGTTACTTACTAGTCTAAGTCAAGGATGACTATGACTTTTGCTGTTACTGTCTAAACAGTTAAGTTAGTTTTGAAATATTTTTGCCGAAGTATTCACTTAAATAGACATTTTGTTTAGCTAGCAACAGAGCTAAAAGCGAGGATCTTGCTAGGATTCTGATACAAAGTAGACGCAAGTCGCCTCACCCGAGACTCGAACTAGGTTGGCTTCTTTTGTTTTCTATATCTGCAAAGGTCATGCCACTCCACAACTCCCTGAAAATCCCATATCATTAAATCTGAATTTCTGTCTCATTTCCATGTCTATATGAAGATATTTAACCAAATTTTGTTTCTTAAGAGAATGGTCACGTATTGTTGGTATGATTTGAAATTTGAATGCTTTCACATTTTTCACTCTTTATTCCTTCATGAATAAATAAAGACCAGCTGATCGACTCGTAAACAACTTGCCAGTAATCTACTAACATTTCATTAAATCCTTTAACGTTTCATTTAACGAAGTAGTCTTTGTTTTCCATTTAGTCATTCAATTACCCTCACATATATATATATATATATATATATATATATATATATATATATATATATATATATATATATATATATATATATACAAACACACGGAAAAGTACTGGGCACATAAATTTTTTAAACGCTTTTACTTTTTAACATTTAGCACTGTGCATTATTCATTAATATAACTTCAAGTGCCCCTGTTGGTGACAACCCATAAACTGTAGTAGCTTAGCTCTTGCTTTTAGTCAGTCATTTTCTTGTTGACATAGCAGGGCAAGACAACACAACCGTGAAATTTAAACACACTATTGTTTGGTAAATTATCTTCTGAAGTGGCAGAACAAACTTTTGCTTAATAAACAGTTACAGTGTGTTAAAGGTTAAGAAAAATACATTTTTAATGCAGCTAAAAACTTAAATTGAACAGAGAAAATACTTCGAGTGGTTGGCGACTAAACCGGCTACCCTACCAGACTATAGTGTTTCGGATAAGTGGAAACCCAGCAGCATAAAAAACAAGAGCTGCTAAAGGAATGATCTCTTCAAAGTCAACGGCCATCTATCCAAACTATGGATTAAATCGCCAGGCTATGGTGATGAAATCTCTTCCTGTTAACACCCTCACTCTTTATTGTAACTGTTCTACATTCATGTCTATGAAAGCTGTTTACACGGCTGCCATGTTTTAGCTCAATAAAGCTCCAATAAGCTTCAATTCAACTCTCTGCCGTTGTTCGCTACACTAGACTACCGGCAATTGATCAAATGCGGTGAATACGGTTACACCCGTGATGACATGGTCAACCAGGGAGAGGTTCTTCTAACACGAGTCGGGAGGCTGGATTTGGAGTTAATACTTAGGGTATTACATATGCAAGTAAAAATAAGAAATGCAAAGATTTATTGAGAAATATAGCAAAATAGTACAAAATGAAAGTATTGGACACACATCCGTAAACTGTATTCAACATTTAATACAGCATCTTTTATGTGCTATGGCAAACACCGAGCAAAAGTCATAACTGGCGACCCAGAGACATTAGATAAAGAATTGGTCAGTATAAGTAGTACCCTACAACGTAACAACTACTCTGGGTACATGACAGCAGCCCCCCAAAACTGGGATAGGCAAGTACAAGAGGAGGACAACAACATTCAGAAAATAGTCTGCCTGCTTTATGTGAAGGGGTTATCAGAGAAAATACAAAGGATCTGCGGTCCATATAACATCAGGACAACCTTCAAAAGCTGGACGACACTTCGCAGATATATCTCCTGAGTAAGACCCCCCATAGTGGAGAATATGACGTGTGTACGCTATCCCGTACAGCTGCGGAAAGAAATATAAAGGGGAGACAGGCCGCCCCCTTAAGGTAAGGCTTCAAGAACGCCAGAAAGCTGTAGCACGAGAGGAAGTGGAAAAATCAGGCGTGGCTGACCACATATGGAGAGAAAAGGGAGATCATCGCCCTCTGTGGGATCAGGTTGAGATCATAGACAAAGAACACCATTGGAAAATTCGTAAACTTAAGGAATCAGCACATATTCTAGACCACAAAAATCTGAGCCGACTAAGCATATATATGAATACAATATGGGAACCAGTAATAAGTAATAAGGAGTGCCAAAGAAAAGCGATAATAACAGCAAAAATTGCAATATGAGCTCTGGTAAAAACATAATATGATAACAGCAAAATTGCAATATGAGAACTGGTAAAAAAATGAATGCTGAAGACATTAGGTTTATAATAACAAGAAATTCAAGGACACATGGCACAGTGGATAAAGGCGTTAGTTAGATCCAGTGACAGGATCCAAAGAGTGTGAGTTCAATACCTGGTTAAGGCAGTGGAGAACTTGGAATGGGGAATTAACAGGATAATATAACTGATAACTTGAACATGGAACTAGAGCGAAATAAAAGGTTCAGTTCGATATTCCAAACACCTGAAGAAGGCCGGAGTGCACAACAGCCGAAACGTTGTAATAAATATGGCGACAAAGATGAGGACAGTAGTCCGAATAATAATGTAAATAGTATACGGGAACCGGTGCTTCAACGTGATATGGCCATCGATACATCTATATTTTATAAAGAAAACTTTTTTCAATATAATTATCAACTACTACTATTCAATTAGCTATTCAGTATTATTTAACAGCTATTATTATTATTCTATTATTTATTTATTTATTATTTATTTATTATTATTTATCTATTATTATTTATTATTTATTTATTATTATTATTATTTATCTATTATTATTTATTATTATTATTCAACTATTCAATATTATTATCAACTATTAGTAATTTTTGAAAGGACTTTTTATCCGACATTATTTCATATTACTATAAACGTTATTTTCAGAGGAGACAGGTGTTTGAGTAAGACCGGTTGTTACTCATTTACTGAGAGAAAAAAAAAACAAAAAAAAAAAACAGGGATAACAACCTATACACGTGTACCCACTAAAAATAATGTTTAGAGTAATAAAAAATAAAACCATCATACTTAGTCATTTTACCAATATTGAAAGACTTAAAGACATTTTCTTAACATTCAACATTTCTCAAAATTTTTCTTTCTTTCTTTTTATTTCGAAATACTTCTGTTCATGTTGCTGATCTTTAAGTTTTCTGTTATTTGCCAGAGTTATTTCTTTTTGCTTTCTATGGAATATTGTGTATCATTTTTTTACATTGATCTGGTTCAGAATTTAGTTTACCAAGTTATTAGGTTGGTGCAAAAATAATGTCGTTTTTTGACGTTCAACTTCATGTGAGAAAACGACATTATTTTTGCACCAACCTAATAATAATGAACTACAGTCGTCCATTATTTACACTATTTACAAGTAGACTATTGCCCTCATCATTGTTGTTGTTATCACAACGTTCAGGCGTATATAAATCCGGGTAACCTTCGGGAAATTAACTGGAACCTTTTATTTAATCTACGGAGGTAGGCTGTTCTCGTTCCACTGTCCATGTCTTGAGATATCTTTAGTTATTGATTGTCTTGTTTCCACTGACTCCAAGTACATACACAATTACTATTACATTCGCGAGCCAACGTTTTGATCCAATAGACTATTGTCTTGTACTATTATTGTATAGTGTAAATAGTGATAACTCCTCATCCTGACAGAAACTGCAGTCGTTCAAGTAAAAAATGTACACTTTTTTTTCTTACGTTCGTTTCTCCTCTTCGTACAGTTTTGGCTGTGTAAGTATTCTTAAATCTCTACTTTTGAACTTTTGTACAATAATGATAATTAATAGAAATTTAACAGAATATAATATTAATAAGACAGTTCCAAAAGTTCAGAAATATTGATTATAAAAATGATCTATTCTTTTACCTACTTTCTACTCTTCTCCCCTTTAAAGTGCTTGTTTGGGAGCTAGCACACTGGCTCACAAAGGGAATATTATGAGCCACCAAAGTATAGATAATAAGTTGTTACTATGTTTGATTAACTTTCCTTCTCTTTTTTTATAGTAAGATTCACCCTGTAGAAGGCCCGGGGGTCCTACTCGAGGTACTTTCTCTTATTACTAGTAATTGTTCAGAATCTTTTCTTTTTCCTACCCACCCTACTATTTAAGCGCGTATTTCTTCGGGGAACTTTCCTTCTACTGAGTCGATTCCTTTTCACCTCCGTTTCTTAAAAACCTTATTAATGATCCTTAAATACTGTCCACTGTCAATTATAACCCACTTTCGGACAACAGGGCCAGTGCAAGAGACTCGTGAAATCCCAACCCCACCCAAATCTATGAAACGACCTCCCCATCTGTCATATAGCCTCCATATTGTACTACATTTTAATTTTCATAAGGTATTCATATAAAATATACATTTTATTGTAACCTAATGATGGACAATAATGATTATATATTCAGACTGTTTTAGAACAACATTTTTTTTTATCAAATATGTCTTAGCTTATTTCATTCAATATATTTTAAAGTTAGGCATTTTCGGGAACTGTTCATCTTGTCGGAGTTCTGATAAAAAAATCCTAACACAAGTTGTTACACTGACGGCTTGTAACACGTTGGAAATTCAAACCAACAAAGGCCAGTCAGAGTAACCATTTCCGGCTTAAAACACAATATTCAAAATCGGCTCAATGTTAAAATAAAGAAGAAAATTGTTTTTCAACCAATGAAAATTTTTAAAAGAAGATGACTTTTACTTAATATCAGGAAGAGGTAGCTGAAGTTTCTGGGACACATAATGAGGAAGGAGGGCCTGGAGAATCTGATACTCTTGGGTCGAATAGAGAGAAAGAAAAACAACGGAAAACAGCGCGAGACATACCTGGCGGACTTGAGCAGGTGGATGACAGAACAAGGTCTGGAGAAAGAAGCAGAGAGAAGGGAGGTGGATAGCCTTGATCGTCTACGTCCTGAAAGGACACGGCACATAAAAAGAAAAGAATCTTAACAAAAGGACACTTAAGAACATAACTAAGCCCAGAGTTAGCCAGATCGTCTAGCTGACACGCCGTTTTGTCCGAGTCTAGGCGCCCCCCCTTACTATCATGGTATTGAGAAACCTGACATCAAAGTAAACTGCCTTAACTCATAGGTGATAATAGTAAGAAAGAACTATTTCAATTCAAATTTCATTGTAAAGTTATTATCATTATTTTCAAACTAACTCTGGAATGTATATGATTTTAGAGACTTTAAACTTACAAGTTGAATTAATACAAAAATGTACATCTTCCTTACACACAAAAGAGAAGAGCATTACCAAACTTTAATACATTTGACTTTATTCCAGAGTCTAAAGAGAATAATTTAGATAAATAAGTCTGAAAAATAAATGGTCATTTTCCCGCTAAAATATAAATGAAAATAACCAGAATTGCTTTTTTTACAGTTTTTTTTGTTTTATTTTTCTGTTTTCATCCATATTTAAACTTGTGACTTAAATACAAACATAAAGTAAGAAAAAATAAATTTTAGTAGCCGAAAATCTGTCTTGAAAACATTTTTATTAATAAATTTATTTATAAGTGTTTACAAATGAAAGGATTTGAAATTTACAACTTTTTCCATTTCAATGAAACAAACGTTAAGCACTTCTTTCTTTCTTTCTTTCTTTCTTTCATTTTCTCGCTGAAGCCAAGTAGCGTCTCTAATACGTCACTTCCGTGTTTTCACGCGGTCAAAATGAAATAGTCCATTATTTATGAGGTATTGGCAGGGCGTAACGGTTGTGAAAACTAAGGAGCTAAGAAAGGTAGCGACAAGCAGACTTATAATAGACTGGCGTCAGTCTACTGAAAAGACTACATCTGATGAAAAGAGCATCGAATGAAGTCCATTTGGGAAATGGCTTTCTATTAATTGCAATTCTATTACATCTTTTTCACCTCTTTTAAAATACCGCCACTATGATTTTACGTTTGTTTTGTTCCTAAAAATATTTGAATGTGCTTTAAATAATAAAACGTGTTTTTCTTTCTATCTTTATTCTTCATTTTATTTCATTCATTCAAGCTGTACTCTTTTTTTTAATGATTTTTTCTGTACTTCCTCCGCCATGCTTATTATCCGCCTACTTTCGTTTTGTTGTGGTGACCCTTTGACCTTCCATTCTTGACCTCTGAACGCCATGTGATAATTTCAGAAACACTTTTGTCGCCTGATCTCTTCTGATCACAAAACCAAATAAAATTAATTGCGTTTTAGACAACGGAGAATTTAATGATTACTTTTGTTATTGTCCCCTTTTTGTATCATTGTTCAATAATTTCTTATTTGAAATACTTGTGTAAGAAAAATGCAGAGACACTGTGACAATGAAAAGTAGCTCGTGAGAGACAGATGCAAGCGCGGGCGACTGTCCCTTCCATTCGTCCCTTTCCGATGCTTTCATTTTAATGAAATTTCACGCAAAGATAATTGGAACAGTTTTCTATATGAAATGTTGCCTTTTTATTTTTAATAGCTATACTTAAATGTAATTTCTCAAAATCGCGCCTGAAAAAAGATTTTAAAAAATAAACCCAAAATTAATAAATAATAACGCGGAAGACTTTACAGATCATAATTTTAGTGAATGTGGGATTTATTCGAACCTACAAATTATTTTTTTAGTCATTTCATTCCCAAGCAATACAGAAATGTCACTAGTACGCAAGGAATTACAGAGAGTGAAAGTGAGAGAGAAGCTGAGTACATGGAGGATTGAGGAAAGGGCAAAAGATGAACGGGATTCAAGAAGACAGAAGATGGCGATTGACGTTGCATTTAAATTTCTGAAGATTGCAGTTATCAGGGAAGCAATAACCGGAAGGGATTTCCACAGACGAGAATGTGAGAAAAGAAACTGATGGAGTTGAAGTGGCGGTTGCATTTACCTACAGTAAACGGGTGGGGCGTAGATGCCAGTCTATAAGTACGTTTAAATTCATGTATTTGGGACACCAGGGAAAGAACTCATCAGAACAATTGCCATGAAAATATTTGTAGAAAAGACAGAGGGAAGCTATGTCACGTCGGTGAGAAAGTGACTGAAGTCGAGATGCCTGGTTAGGATCGATTACATTACAGACCCTTCTTTAAATTTTGGCGAGAACCTCGAGATGTACACTAGGAACACCAGACTAGATATGAGAGCAGTATTCGATGCACGGACGAAATTATCTTTTAAATTGTACAAAACGCATATTTGATTTCGGAGTTTTACTTTTCTTTTAAGTTGTCAAATAGTTACTCATTTAATGCTCATTGCTCATTAAGTCATTGTTTAACTTCAACCCATTTTTTATGCTATTTTATTTAATCGACATCACCCCAAGGAAGGCAGTACAGCCACTAGCACGTAAGGGGTTACAAGGTGTGGAGGAATTAGGAACAAAAACATTAGTAATGAGTAGAAAGAGAAAAGAGAAATCAAGAGGACAGTAGATAGCAATTGACATTGCATTTAAATTTTTGCAGATTAAAGTTGTCTGGAAAGCATGAAGCCGGAAGGAAGTTCCACAAGAGACAAGTGCGGGATAAGAAACTGTTAGCATAGAACTTACGGCTACGTCTTGGGAGCTCTACTGTAAATTGATGAAATCTCTATGCCAGTCTAGTATTAGTAATAGTACTTATACAATCTAGGTACAATAGCAAAGAGCTTATACGAACAATTATCATGAAAGTATTTATAAAAAAGGAGAGAGGCAACCTTACGGTGGTGGGCAAGTGACTGAAGCCGGACCGCTTGATTAGGACCAATAATATTACTGATTCTTATTTGGATCATATCAAGAAGCTTCAGGTAAATATCAGAGGTACCGGACCATATATAGCACAAACATTTTACGCAGAGACGCATGGTAGACTTATAGATATACAAGATAGATTCCAGAGAGAAAAATTGTCTCGACACAGTGAACCGACTTTCTTAGTAGCTGATCTAGCAATGAATTCAATATAGTCTTTCCACCTCATGTCAACTGAGAACGTTAGCCCAAGAAGGCGCAGTGAGTAACTTTCCTGGAGGATATCATCAGATGATTAATGGAGAGAAGTTTTGTTTTGGCAGTATTAAAATTGGCAAGCTATCTTTTGCTCCAGTTAACGACGGTTTTGTGATCGTTTTGTACATCAGTTGCCATTTTGACCTTTTCGGATTGATCAGTCTTACTATCGAGGAAGTGGTAAATGGTTGTGTCGCCAACGTAGATGCCAAGTTGAGAGCTGATGTGATCGGGGAGAAATAGCGTGGGACCAAAAATGGAGCCCTGGGGGACACCCGCGTTAGCACAAAAGGATGTGGATGAGCGGCCGTTCACAACTTTCATTTCACGATCAGCTCAAAATATGCCCGGTGATATCGTAACTTTTCAGCTTGTGGAGAAAATCTGAATGCCAGACACTGTCAAAGGCTTTTGAGATGTCCAGTGCTACAGCCCGGGCTTCCCTGTTTTGCATGATAGACTCTTTCTGCAATTATCGTTATTACATCAGCAGTTGACCTGGAGAAACGAAAGCCGTATCGCCTGTTTGAAGGCCCTGTGCTGAGAGATGATGAACTTATTCAGTATTAATTAGGGCCTCTAGGAGTTTCCCCAAAAGAGGTAGAAGGCTAATAAGCCGATAGTTGGGTGTTTCGAACGGTTCACCAGAGTTCTTAAAAAATGGATGACTTTCAGCAGACAGGAAAGCACGAGGCAGCGAGGGATTTTAATATACAGTTTAGAGAGAACAGGAGTTATTACAAGAATGCCACTGGGTCCACATGCTTTGTGGGGATCAAGGTTAGAGATGATAACAGAAACCATGGAAGGGGTTATATGCATATCACTCAACAGAGAATCATTTCTAAGTGGGAAGTTAGGCAGGGATACTCCAGATGAGTCAAGAGTAAAGTTTGAGGAGAATCTATGGGCAAAACATTCCGGTTTATCAGCAGAGGATGATAAAACCTCACATCGATTGAAGAGGTGGGGATAGAGACCTTGCACTTATTTTGTACCCTACTACGGAGACGGCAGCAATCACGAGAGCCGAGGTTTTTAGAGGCTATGCGGTGCTTCATTCTCTCAGAAAACAGGGAGTTAGCTCCTTCGAGGACTCGCTTACATTTCGGAAAATAGTAGTTCCTGTGTGCTATGACGACCAAGCATGCTGGTATGAACCATGGAGAGGAATGCGGTTTCACCTGGTATTTCCGAGAAGGGATGAAAGCAAACATGCCGATATCAGTCCAAGGGGCGTCACGAAGAAAATCCCGGAATGAGTCCCAGTCAGCATGCTGGTAAAAGAAAGAGGTTCCTGTTTAATGGATATTTGGAAGGAGATATCAATAGCTACCGCAGAGTGATCCGAATTCCCAACATGGCAGTATTGCGAAGCTCGGAAAGAGCGAAGAGAAGAGGGGTAAGAAATAGATCCAGTAGAGATGTTGTTGCTCGTTTTGGACAGGGAAACGAGTAGGGAAGGGAAACGATTCGAGTGAGGGATTGGATAACGGGAAAATTTGTCAGTATGCCAGCAGCATCAGTACCTTTAGTATGTTTCAGCTACGTGTCATTAAAGTTACCGAAGACAAAGATATTCGTAGATGGATGGAGAGAAAGTGCATTTTCTATACTGTCAGCTATTACGTCTAATATCTTGGGAAATGTGGGGGCGATAAAGGAAAAAGAGAGAAGCTGACGGAGCTTAGTAGCGAAAGACGGAAGCACATAAAGTGTAGTCCTTTACCGGTATCAGTATTGTAACATGTAACGAAATACTACTTGCCACATGATCGCTCGTCGGTGACTAAACCGGCTTCCCAATTAGGCTTTTCAGGTAAGGAGCATCGCTAGCCACGCAGCAGTATTAACAAAGACCATCACCTCCCCAATTTCCCACGTCTCACTCGGCACAGTCTTAGTGATATCTTCATTTCAGCACGAAAAGTCTCCAGACTTATCAAAAGCCTCGACCCTAAGAAAGTCAGTTCCAGAAAAAATTCCAGTGGTTGTCCTTAAAAATATCAATCCGGAATTATCTCCGATCCTAGTGAATTTATTCAACCGCTGCTTGAAGGATAAATCCTTCCCAAACATGTGGAAAAAGTCAAGCGTGTGCCCGGTCTTCAACAACGCGGGCAAACGATCTTCCTCATCCTAGTATAAACCCATCAGTTGCCTTTGTCAAGCTTTTTGAAGATGTCTGTTGACAATAAAGCAATACGACAGGAGAGACTTTCACAAACGAGAATTACGAGAGAAGAAACTATTAGAATAGAACTTTCGGTTCCATTTAGCTAGTTCAACAGCAAAACGATGATACCTACTTGCTAACCTAGTAGTATACATAAATTCATAAGGTGGAGGCAACAAAGAAACAGTAAAACAATTACCACGAAAGTATTTATAGAAACGTTACGGCGATGGGAACGAAACGGGAGTCGACAGGCCAGATCAGGATTGATAACATTACAGACCATTGTTTGGATATTGTCAAGAACCTCGAGATATTTTTTTTAATTTAGCAAAGCGACAATGCCACTAAGACGCATGCGGTTACTGAAAGTGAAAGAGATTTTAAAATTTTTAGAAGGAACCGGAAACGTGATCCTAAACAGAGAGCAAATGGTAACCCTATACAACTGTTCAAAAGACATGAGTGCGCTGTGAACCGGACGATAGGCAAGCTTATCTACTCCCATTCAGGAGAACAAAAGGATAATTAATAAATAAAGTTTCAGTATTCAGACTGAGACGTATAGAGTTGAAATAGACTTTATAAGGAAACGGAAACCCAATCGTAAACAGGAAACAAGAGATAAACTTCTACCCCTGTTCAAAAGACGGGAGATGAATGTGAACCGGGCGATAGGCAGACCTGTCTACTTCTATTAAATATATATATAGCATGAGCACCAGAGTAGATGTGGCAGCAATATTCAATACATGGGCGGATGATAGATTTATAATGGTGCAAAATGAATACTTAACCATCCTTTCTATGAATATCGATGTGATTAACTGAAATAATGTTATGTCACATTACTCTACGAATGCTAATGGAATCAAACATGACCTGTTCTTACGTATGAAACGAATTTGAAGCCGACTGAGCAATTGTCATTTTTTTTGTTCTATTTCCATCTGTTTTACACCAGTGTTGTATTCTCACAATATCATATGTAACTAGAAAAGATCTTCGAAGGTCGAGGGTTGTTGCTTCACGGCGGGTAACATTGGCCGTTTTCAGACCAATACACTAGAGTCTCACGAATCCTCACTGAAATTCACCAGGTGAATATTTTTCTTGGAATAATAAATAGCTCAACGAACTATGGTATTTTATTATCCCCAACAGGGAAATGTTGCCGACCACTTGTCTATGATGAAGAGGGTAAGAGAGTGAAAGAAATTCCCTACCCACATATGTTCACTACCAAGTCAAAACATCCTTGAATAATCTTGGAGGGAGAAATTCCTTTTTATTACCAAGAAGTCTCGGTTTCTCGCTCGCTCGTTGATTGATCAATTTACGGAACAATGATAAGATTGACTTGTGACCATTAACTGACACTGTCAAATGTAATTAAGAAATACGATATATTTCCATCAACCCCTGTGGTTGTTCATTAGTTAAGAGATTACTTCTTAATCCTTCTTAATTCTCCTTAATCCTTCTTAATTCTTTAAATCCTTCTTAATCCTTCATAATCCTTCTTAGTCATAAATTCTTTTTAAGCTTTCTTAATTCTTTTTAATCTTTCTTAATTCTTTTAAATCTTTCTTAATACTTCTTAATCGTTCTTAATTCTTTTAAATCCTTTTTAATTTTGTTTGAATCCTCCTTAAACTGCTAATTATTCTCCTTTATTCTACACCCACAATGCTACAGCAGTGAATACATAGTTTGCACATAACACAGATGAAGCAGAATTAAAGCGTTTATTACAACATTTGCGTGTATTTCTAAGCGAATTTATAAAAATGGCCTTTTTGAGTAGAAGTCATTTTTGAGGATAAATTCAATGTTGTACAGAGTTTTTTAGCTGCAAAAAGTTTGAGATTCAAATTATGATAAGATAAAGAAATAGAAAACGTTTAGTAATCTAATATGTTCACTGTTAAGGTTTCATCACAGAATAAAGTGCGATGAAGCGTTAATAAAAATGAAATATGTTAGATTGATAAACGTTCTCTATTTGTTCTTTATCTTATCATTCTGTCGTATTGCGATCTATATTTGATCTGAACTCATTGAAATTGATGCAAAACTTTACGTTTTCCTAAAGGCCGGCGTAAAATTTTGTAATAAATTGTATTGCTAAAAAGACCTTCAACTCTAAGATATAAACATGTAACCAACTCCTTTTATTTTATTTGTTTTTATTGTTATGTTTAGCTTGTTCTTTGTGATAATATATATATATATATATATATATATATATATATAAGTGCCGGGGGAGGGGTGTGAAACTGCTATATATCTATAAGCAAAACTATTCCAATCTTTGCCAGCTATTTAACTTAATTCGAACAACTTAGGGCTATTTAAAGTGTCCAGAAAAGGTAATTTGCTCTGTCCCAATTTTTTCTCTCTTTTAGTTGAGTGAATCTTACTTTCTTTACTTCTCTTCTCTGTTTTTCTTTCCTTTATTGCTTCTCCTTGTGAAATAAATTACACAGACGGGGAAAAAGATTAAGCGTGACATACGGGTTTTCTTGTTGGGTGTGGGGTTGAATAACTGCTCACCAAAATTTACTTTTCTTCTTTTTTGATGTTTTTGTAATTAAAGCTGTTAAAAAATAAATTAAATATGTAAAGTCAGGGACATATGGATGCAAAATAAAATCATTTTAAAATACTTGCATAGGTTGCACTTAGTAACCTTTTCAAGTTATTTAAATCTGTCTGTTTCTTCTTCATCTTTTGCTTGTTTCTTCTCCCCCGCCTCATCCACCACCTTCTTTTTCTTCTTCATGTTCTTCCTTTGCTTACTTGCTTGCTTCTTTTTCTTCTTTGAATCTCATCTGTTAATTTAGTCCATATGTACTTCTTGTATATATCATTTTAAGCTCTCTGTGTAGGAAAATAGAATTACATCACACACACACGCGCGTGAGCGCGCGCGCGCACCCACACAAACAAATGATCTATGACAGAACAGAAATTGAATCATCAGTCAAAACAATAACGGTAGTTTGTTCCATCTTCGATGACATTTAAAGACCAAAATGACGCTCTGACTTTCGTAACTGGAATGATATTTCAGTAATGGTAAAACACTAACAGTAATGCTGCAGAAATATACGTCCATCAAAGGAAGCAACCAAAGAAGATTGACCACCAAGTGGGGGTGTTTTTTACGTTCCGCTGTGCTAATAGTGTGCTTAGTTTTTTTATAGACAACACGCCAAAGTAAGAAAAGAGTGGACTCGTGAAATAGTTTGAAAATTCCAAATAGGAATGGGTTCAATGGTGCACAGCGAATGATCAGTTAGTAGCCAACACCTGCTTTCAAGAACACTCAAGACATATATGGACATGGAGGAGAAACAAAAAAAATCAAATCGACTACCTAACGATCAATAAGAGATTCAAGAATGCAGTTTTACATTGTAAAACATACCTAAGTGCCAACCTCGGAAGTGACCACTTTTCAGTGATATATAAACTCAGACTTAAACTATGGAAATTGAAGAGGGACAAGACAGCACACAAATTGCAATACGACATACTCCTGAATGTCCCAAATTTGAAGAAGAAGCACACGGACAACATTAAAGGCAGATACAATGAACAAAATGAAAATGGAAATTCGAAATGGGACATATTACAAGAATCTTTATAAACATCAGCGAAAGAGATCATTCTAAAGAAAGCTAGACAACGGGTAAAAGAATGGATCATATATTAATTCTTGATGCTATGAAAAGGAGACAGCAAACAATGCCAAGATATTGCACATAATTTAGGAATTTTGGAGGAATGGGTCAATGAAATTTGTACAGAAATAGAAAGAATATATTATTGCAGATAAAGCAGATATGCATAAAAAATAAGAGAACTAACAGGACAAAAGATGTGCTTATCAATAGGACGCATAAAATCCAAGGACGGAACACTGATATTAGAGAAATTGAAAATATTTCAGAGATGGTGCGAATAGATCGGAGAACTTTTCCTCTACGGGAGAGGACAACTGGCAATGCACAAAAATATCGAAGACCGGAAATATTAAAATCGGATGTAGAATCAGCACTGCTAAATTGAACGGAAACAAAGTAACAGGGCCAGATGGAATTGTAATAGAAATGATGAAAGCCTTAGATTCGACACTGACAAGATTATAGACATAATGAATGTAATATACGACAGTGGCGAAATAGGGTAAAACCTAAGTAGATCTATTTTCATAGCACTGGTTAAAAAGCTAGGTGCAAACGAATGCGTACTCCATCAGTCGGCTTAATGAGCCACATAACAAAACTTATCAGCCGAATGCTGATGAATAGAACGCGCAGCTGAATTAGAGCAAAAATAAGACAAGAGCAGTGTGTTTTTTAAAGACCTTGGAACAAATATATGTAATATTTATTCTAAGAATGATATCAGAAAGAACAATACAGATACAAAGGATGTATACGTATATGTTTTAGATTATGCAAAAGAGTTTGATCGAATACATCACAAAGAAGTGTTGGAAGTGCCAGGTAAGCTTGTTATATTTGGGAAGGATGATAGAATAACCCAGAAATTATGCTGGGAACAAACCGCATGCATAAGGGTAGAAAAGAAATTCAGTAAATCTACAAAAATAGAAAGGGAGGTAAGACAATGATGTGTTTTCTTACCAGACCTATTCAACTTTTACAGTGAATAAATCCTGAGGGAATTAGAAGTCCTACCAGGATTAATTATTGGCAGCCACAATCTTAACAACATTATATATGCTGATGACACAGTGTTGTTAGCCGGCAAAAGAAAACTAAAGGAAACTACAGGAAGGTCGTAAAGGAAAACGAGAAGAAAAGACGAAGCATCCACTGTAAAAAGACAGAACGTACAGCAAAAGGAACAGTCCACCATGTGAATCACGAATTGGAAACACCAAAATCAAGCAAGTACAAAAATTTAAATATCTAGGAAGTATTTTAACAGAGGGCGTAAAATGCGACACCAAAATTCGGAGACGCATTGGGATAGCCAAAGATGCTTTTCAAAAGCAAAGCAAAGTATTAAGAAACTGGAAAAATTCGTTAGAAACAAAGAAAGATATACTGAACTGCTGGACAATTTCATCACAGACGAAGAAGAGACTTGAGGCAACAGAAATGTGGTTCTACAGAAGGATGCTGAGAATACCATTAACAATATGTGATCAAGGGCAAAATTTCATTGAATATGGAAAAAAGGCCTCATATACTTAGCAGCAGAAAGAGACAATTCTAGAGAACATGAGGAAGAAAGACATTTGATTCTTACAAGAAATATTGAAGGCAGATGAGAAAGAGGAAAAAAGCGTATAACCTACCTAACCAGAATGCGTGAATAGTTGGCAGAAAAAGGGATTAGGAGAGATAGCGAAAAGACAAACTTTATTAAAAGCTACGAAATTGTTGAGAGCCAAGACCTTCCACGTCCTGAAGGGACGAGACATACAGAAGAAGAAAAATGTACATTATATATGTTCCAAACATTGTTATAGCAACAGGTAGCAAACTCTCCCGTCTATAGTCATGTATCTCAAATAGCCTCTGCAACCTTATTCCTGATCCAAACCGGAGAATGAGCGATGGCGGACGACTGGCGCCTCATAACCAGCTGCATCGACTGACCAGGAAAGCAGTCCATCTAGAGGAAGGAAAACCCTGATTTTAAGCCTCTGTTGCCTTACGGTCATATCCAAACACAGAAAAGGTTAGGGAAGTAAATCCAGAGAGAAAACGCAAATATGATAGAAAAATGATGAAAAAAGTATTTATTCATTGTTCAACATAAACCCCATCTTTGTCAGTGCCCTTAATCCAACAGCCTTTTATTGATAATATTGATCGACAATTGTTTAGAGAAAATTTCAACACGAACCAATAAATAGAAACATACACCTCAAACACACACACACACACACACACAGCCGTATATATATATATATATATATATATATATATATATATATATATATATATATATATATATACGTATATAGCCGTATATATATATATATATATACAGACACACGCCATTCATACATACATACATACATACATACGCATAAACAATTTATGCAAGCACACACCTTACATATATAAAAAAAAACAACTAGTAAAGACTTGTCATCTTAATTTATCTAGTGAATGCCCTCTTAGATATAAAATAGGTGTTATTAAAAATTTCCTCACGAGACCGCACGAGAACTCATCCTCTCGCACGCTTTTTTTTTAAAGAATTAAAAAAATGTAAAGCAAACGCTGATTAATAACGGATTTCCTAATCAATTGTTGGATTTCCACATTAGGCGTTTCTTGTCTAAGGTAGCTAATAGCAACGGCAAGAATAGAAACATAAACAATAATATTAATATTTTTTTATAAAAATCAGATGAACGAAAATTATAAACAGGATGAATGCAGAATTAAGAACATTATAAACAAATGCATAAAACCAGTTGACAATAGCAAAAAAAATATTAGATTAATTATTTATTATAAAATATTTAAAACCTCTAAACTTATAGTTAAAAATAATAATTCACCCCCTAGAACAAAATTAAATAGGGCAAAAATTACTTACGAATTTAAATGCCCATTAAGGAATTGTATTCCTGATCAATCAAAATTCGTAAATAATTATATAGGCCACACTACAGCATATTTGACACGCAGACTAACTCTACACCTTTCTGACAATAGCTCAATTAGATCTCAATTAAATATTCAGGGAGACCTACCGGACACTATACGGAACATTCTTGTCGACAACTCTAATATAATAGCATCATGCAAAAAAAAATCATTACTTCTTTTGAGGTATGCACACGTACACACTATACATACATACAAACATAAACGCACACACCAAATATACATATACACACCTACAATACATACATGCAGCAATTACATATACACACTATGTATGTATACATACTCACACACACCATACATATATCCACAGAGTACATATATTCACTAACTCACTATCTATACAAACATGTTTGCATTCACCATACGTATATATATGTACATACCATACATACATACAAAATTTACATATACATACTCACATGCCATGCATGCACATATACACGCACCATACATACTTCTACACCAAACATATTCACACTTACACACTATACATAAAGATGGCAAAACGAAAAAAAATACTAAGAGATACAAAGGAGAGGAAATTGTGAATAGCCATGATCGCCAACGTCCTGTAGGGACACAGCACATAGAAGAAGAATCATTTCAAATTTATCATATAATGTTAAAAGCGGTTGCTTTTTTTTTAATCTTTTTATTTTCGATCGGATGTGTTCTTTTTGCCCCGCAGTCATCTTTGCAGACGGAAGACAACAAGTCTGTTCTAAAGTTAGGAAGGAACGGACCGAGAAACCCAGACGCTTGACAGCTCCTCTCAAAGGAAGGTCGGCGTCAGCCAAACTTTAATATTCGGTGTTATTAGCGTACACTGTCTTGTCATAGTTATCGCCCTTTTTCATAACTTATATATTGAAAAGATTGCCCAGTAAGTGAAATATACCGACGAGATAAACTCATTGGAGCGAGTGACAGACAGAGACTTGGAAGATTAATAACAAAAGTAGCATTAGGTTGAGTCATAAATAATTTCTGTTTCTGTTTATCAACTTTATTCCGTTATTAAGTTGCGTCTGTGTTATCCACATGTAAAAAAAGTGGGTAAAAATAAATGGAAGCATTTAAAGAAAAATCCAATACTGAATAACATCAATTATGAGGACGGTCACAATGTGCTGACCGTCTTTGGAAAATAAAAAAAATTCCCATAACTCCAGATACATACATAAAAATCTACGCATTCACTGAGAATTAAAAAAAAATCCTTGATAATGAATAAAAGAAAAGCCCAAATCGCTCGGATATACAAAATATTGGGACAATTTTTACACACTTTATGTCCATAAAAGAAAAAAAAGAACTTATACGAACACAAGAAAAATTAAACAAAATACTTAATCGCAGTGCCTTGTCAGTCGTTTTTAACGAAACTTGTATAAAAGAGGGATTGCTGTCCAAATACACAATTTATATATCTATCTATCTATCTATCTATATGAGTGTTTGTATAATCCGTTTATGTTCTTTTTAAAAATGTTTTAAAAGAGCTTTTACATGCACGCTCGCAAAATGTGTTTCACGTGTTCAAATTAGATTTGCTTTATGCTTCTATCAACTTATATTTGTCTCGCTTCATACGCACATGAACATATAAAAATACACACACACACACACACACACACACACACACACACACACACACATATATATATATATGCTTTTGTGTGTGTGGAGAGAGAGAAAGAAATGTAGGTAATACACATGCAAAAATACACATGAATAATAATAATAATAGTTTTCTACTCGATTTCAAGCATGCCCACTTTCTTACATGCAAAAAAAGTACTTGTAACTCAAAGAGATGATAGTGATAGACACTTGTACAATAGGGATACCACTCTATATTGAAGTGCTCATCTATGTCGGGTTAAGTAGTCTTACACCAAACGGCTACAAACGGTAACTGCTACTATCAAAGATATTTTCGTATAAAACAGAAAAGAGCTATAGCCTTCTGTCTTTCTTGTTTCGAGCTTTCCGTTAATCTCGGTAAAGACGCTATAGAAACCCCATGGAATAATCAAGACGGTTTATGGATTAACGTTTTGAGGACGTGTAGGAGATAAAAGAGGTTGTCATGGACAAAGAATTGGCTGCAGCGCTACAACAAGAGCATTGAAGTCGAAGCTTCGTACTTTACATCCCAACTATGGCATGAAACTTAACTTTCCCAAACATACTTTGACAAAATGGCTGATAACAATGAAATGAATCTTGCCAACGATAAATGAACGATTTCACACTTTTCTTTCGAAGAAATGTATGTTTCCATGTGAATTTGACATTTCTTTATTTTGTCGTCTGTATGAAATTTAACGTTTTACTAATTTTTGTACTAACACCGTGTTAATTTCTTTTCTGGTGTCATACCATCTACCCTGATTTTTTCGTTTTCCGCCCACTGGTCGGGTAGAGTTAATATGCTTTGAAAAAGTTGGTAGATCTGCTTTCTGTCCGCCCTCTCTCTCTCTCTCTCTTTCTCAAGGAAGAATGATTTTGGTTTTTTTTCTCTTTGAACCTGTCAGCTTTTAGTTTTAACAGTGGGTAATTGAACTTATACTAAGTTAAAACTTAATCATTTTATTCTATCCTCCCAGCTTACCAATCTTCTGTCTCCTCATTAACACTGAGCCACAAACCTTTTACTCGCAAACAGATTATACACACACACACACACACACACACACACACATATATATATATATATATATATATATATATATATATATATATATATATATATATATATAAGTATTCTACTGTCGGAATATCGGCGACTAAACTGGCTACCCCACTTCATGTTCTCGCGAGTGAGGCGGCTTGATAGCAAGCCAGTAGGTCGGGAAATAAGACCTAACAAAGGGCGGAAGAACTCTTGATGAGCCAACGGCCAGCTAACTAGAGACGGCGTTTCCATAAACCATCGTGGAGACGGCAACGGGACATCACTCCATTATTAATCCCAAGGAATATCATGGTAAATGACATACACATTATGAAACCTAACGGCGTTAAGGGGGTTAAGTCTAAGGGAATTAACTCCTCACCCGGTAAGGACCGGCATGTGCAACAGGTGTCACCTGACCGTCATCCAGCGATGAACGGCGTAAAGAGGATAGAATTCCTTGTAACCTATCCCTCACCCAGAAAGGAGTGACACGAGCGACAGGTATCACCGGACCTTTATCCAGCGGGGTACGTTAGGACTCTCGGGGTACGTTAGGACGTTGAACAACCGTAGCCAGTTTGAAAATGTAATACAGGAGATGAGTAGGCTAAAAATTAACATCTTAGATGTATGTGAAACTAGGTGGCCAAACGACGGAGATTTTGTCAGGGACAATCACAGGATTATATATGTAGGAAAACGGAGAGAAAAACGACAAAGGAGTAGGATTGATACTAGATCAAGAATTCAAGAAATGCGTTCTAGGATACTACCAATTACCCGAAAGATTTCTGGTAGTCAAGATGAAAGGAAAGCCTTTTAAGTTAGCCATCATAATAGTGTATGCACAGCACAAAGTAAGGAAGAAGAAATCGAATCTTTCTACTCCATGCTAGACAACGCCAAGGATCATTGCAAATCACAAGAAGTTATAATTATCATGGTAGACTTGAACGACAAAGTAGGCAGGGAGAGGACAGGGGAGATATCTGGTAAATTTGGGCTAGGAAGCTGCAACGAACGTGGAGAAAAATGGGTCCAATGGTGCACGGTCAATGACTACATAATAGCCAACACATGGTTCAAAGAACATCGGAGATGGTTATGGACATGGAGAGGCCCAGGAAGAGAAACTAAAAACCAAATTGACTATATAACTATCAACAAAAGATTCAGGCATGCAATGATTCACAGCAAAACCTACCCAAGTGCCGACTGCGGAAGCGACCATCTCCCTGTAATATGTAAACTAAGAGTGAAACTACGGAAACTGAAAGCCTAAAGTAGCAGACAAATTGCAATACAACAAGCTCCCGAGCGACCCGAACCTGAAGGAAAAATATATGGTCAGTGGGAAGAGTAGATGCGAGGGACAAAATGAAAATGGAAACTCGAAATTAGACGGATTAAGAGAAGCTTTAGTAACATCAACAAATTATTTTCATCCCAAAGAAGAATAGACGAAAAAGAAGAAAAAAACGAATGGATCACTGATAAGATTCTCAACATGATGCAAAGGAGTCAGAAAAATCTGCCAAGATACAGAACGAGATATAGAAAAATGCACAACAAAACAAAGACCAAGTGCATGCAAGTTAAAAAAGAGGGATAAACAAAAAATGTACAGAAATAGAGAGACTGAGTACCACAAACAAAGGATATATGCATAAACAAATAAGGGAACTAACAGGATAGAAGACATGCTCTTCAACATAAAATGGAATGGAACGCTCATATTAGAGAAAGAAAAAATTCTTCAGCGCTGGAACGAATATATTAGAGAACTCTTCCATGACGAAAGAGAACAACTGACAATACACAGAATTACCGACGGACCTAAAATTCTAAAAACCGTAAAAGCGACAATGGGCAAATTGAACAGAAACAAGGCGACAGTGCCAGACGGAATTGTAACAAATATGCTGGTAGCCTTGGATGGTATAGACAAGATTACAGAAATAATAAATGAAATCTACAACAGTGGGGATATACCGAAAGATCTAAGTAGATCTATTTTCATAGCACTTCCTAAGAAACCAGGCGCAAAATGAATGTTAACTCCACTTAACAATTAGCATAATGAACCACATAACAAAACTAATCATCAGTATTCTGATGAATAGAACGCACCAGAAGAATCAGGCGAGAGATAGGACAAGAACAATGCGGGTCCGTTAAAGACACCGGAACAAGAAATGAGATATTCATGCTCATAATTTTATCAGAAGAAAGCAATACAATGCAGAAGAACGTTCACCCGTGTTTTATAGACTACGCAAAGGCGTTCGAAAAATTACGCCACAAAGATCTGTTGAAGCTTCTCAGCAACGTTGACATATTCAGGAAAGACATTAGAATCATCAAAAACTTCTATTGGCAACAAACCGCTTGCATAAAGACAAAAATGAGTTCAGCAGCTATACAAATATAGAAAGGAACATAAAGCAATGATGTGTCTTCTCACCGGACTTATTCAACCTATACAGCGAGGCAATTCCGAGAGAACTGGAATGCTTATCAGGATACATCTCTGGCGGCCACAATCTTAACAACATAAGATACGCAGATGACAATGTGCTGATAGCAGACACGGAAAGGAAACTGCAAAACCTCCTACAAAAGGTAAGCGAAGGAGAGCGAGAAGAAGGGACTAAGCATAAATTGCAAGAATACAGAATGAATGGTCATCAGCAAAAAGATGAGCCCGAAATACGATTTGCAGGTCAAGCAGGCGCGGAAATTTAAATGTCTTGGAAGTATTCTGACAGAGGACGGTAAGTGCGACGTTAAGATCCGAAGACGTATTGGGATGGCCAAAGACGCTAGGCAGAGTATTACGAGGTAGGAGAATTTCGTTGGTAACAAAGAAATGAATGCTGAACTGCTACGTGATATCTGCCCTCCTTTATGGCAGCGAATGTTAGACGATCTCCTCAAAGATGAAGAAGAGACTCGAGGCAGCAGAGGTGTGGTTCTATAGAAGGAGGCTGAGAATATCATGGACCGAACATGTGAGCAACGATGAGGTTTGGGAGAGGATGCAAACAAAAAGGGAACTCATACGTAACGTCATGAAGAGACAGTTAGAATTTCTGAATGAGAAAAGAGGACTTGGAAAATCTGATACTCACAGGAAGGATAGAGACAAAAAAGGACAAGGGAAAGCAACGCGTGACATACTTGACGGGTTTAAGCATGTGGATGGCAGTACAGAGTCTGAGAAATAACAAAAAGTCAACGCTTATTGAGCTATAAGGGACAAGAGGAAATGGAGAGCCATGGCCGCCTACATCCTGAAGGAACACTGCACATAAAGAAGATTGTTTGGCAATAAATATATTTCCCTCCTGAAATTTTCCCAGAACATTTACAATGCAACTTATACCTGTTTTCGTTTGTTTTCTAAATCAGCTAGATTATTTCCTTTAATAAGACGTTTGTTGGGGACGTGCAGGATTGTTAATTATTTAAGAAAGAATCAGAAGGAAATTTCAGTTGGTTGCGCGTCTTACTGCATCCCGAACAAATAAATAAACAAACTTTCAGAGGCAATTAAAAAGACGAGACATATGCAATTTAGAAAAAACAATGCAACATTTATATACAATTTAACAATATACAGATTGGGTAATCAGTGTGCCTCGTGTGTACAAAATGTGTGTGTAATTGTTTGATTCGTGAATGTCTCCTTGTTGATATTGTTCGTTAGTTCACTGTCTTGTGTTTATGTAATAAGAGTTTTTTAGAGTGGTCTACCCTTAAACATATTTGATGTTTACTTATCTTTTTGTAATGAATTATATTCACTGTATATAAGCAAAGTTGAGAAAAGTGTTCACAGCGTTGGTTGATGGATGCTCGGATGTGAGTCAGCGAGGTATCTTCGTGCGCGGCAAAATTGTGGTTCGTAGTGGCGTGGAGTATATTGTAACTAACTCTGCGAATTCGTGAGACTGACTGACTGGGGTTGTCTACGTTTGTTTTTATTTGGTTGGGGTTGAAAAAGTGGATCACTTGATTTGGGCGCTATCTTCATTCTGCACGTGAACTTCAGTGATGAACCAATGAGATTGTTTGTTTCGCTTTGTTCAGTTTTTATTGGTTGAGGTTTTTTAGCACGTAGGCGTACGATGTGGACTGTGCTTTATTTAGGTTGGAAAGGTAAGGATATTGGAAGAGTCCACACGTTCTCTACACACCTTCCAAAAAAGCATTCATCTTTGTTTTTCATTTGTATTCTCGTTGTTGAGTTGAACCCATTCTTTACATTCCTTTTCTATTCTATAAAGAATATTATGTTCCAAAAAGAAAACATTTGGCATTCATTGACCAAACAGCCAATTCCAGTGTTGGTTGAAATTTATAAAATGTTTCTATTAAAACAATTTTTCAGGAAAATACGTTTCTCGAGTCCAGTAGTTGTTCTTGCTCTTTCCAATCTCGACGGGAGTTTCCTTCCTAAAATTTTATTTGAAGCAGTGTGGAATGTTAACAATCATATTTTTATTATTTTCTTTTCAAGTCATATGTTATATCTATTTTAACTGTTACTGCTGCTGAAAAACCTCAAGTGATTTGGTTTCTGTTATTTGGTAAATTTCTTTGTAGCGTCAGTTCGAATAAGGCTTGTTTCCACCAAGACCAGCAGACTTCACTCGCTCAAATCTTTTTTTAATCATTGATCTGAGGAATCGGTTGTATAGAGCTGAGTGTTTAGATATTTCTGAACGTGTTTGGCACCATATGAGACTTTCGATCTGACGAGGCTATTTAAGAACATGACTCGAGTTTAAGGTTGTTTTTCTTAGCAATTTGCGGTGTAGAGCGATACTACCTCTGGCGCAGCCTGTTCTATGTTCAATTATCGTTGATATTTAGTGATCAGCTATTATATTTTTAATGCAAATCTTAAAATGGTAAAAGCTGTTTATAAACATACAGTGATCGTTAAAATTATTGACACGGTTAAATCGATTTTTTTTTGTCAGGATAATTAAATTTCAACTTGGTCAGTTATAAAGTACAAAAATATTTACACATCCATCAGTGGCGCCCAACAAAGCTCAAGTAATCAAACAAAAACGTTTTAATAAAGGCAAAATAATTACGATTAATTAATAATCAAAAGTTATCCGTTTAAGGCGATCTCTTTCTGTAACATATTTTCTTCCACCCCCCTTGACAAATTGCCCCGAGTCCTTGGAGATTCTTGGTGTTCTCTTACCTTACCTACAACTATCTCCACAAATTTTCTTCAAGTCTGGGCTTTGAGCTGCTCATGGTAAAATATATGTCCTATTACTTTCTAGGTATGAGGGTGGGGTGAAAAAGTTCATCAGCTGACTATGAAGGCGTGATGCTAGAGCTGTTAAATCTTACTTGCATTAATTTCAACTCTTCTTATCAACAGTGTGTTGCATAAGATTTCAGTTCTTCAATAACAAAATTTTATTCCAGAGAATTTTGTTTCTTCCATTCTTCTACTGTCTTGCATAGAATTTTCTCCCTTTCAACAATGTCTTGCATAACATTTTTGTTTCTTCTGCGTGAACACTGTCTTGCATAGATTTCAACACTATTTTGCATAGAATTATGTTTCTTCCATGTTCACACTGTCAGGCATAGAATTGACAAAATGCTAGGCATTGCTTCTGTTCCATGTCAACATTGTTTTGTCTAGCATTTTGCTTCTTCCATGTCAACAATGTCTTGTACAGAATTTTGTTTCTTCCATATCAACACAGTCTTGATAGAATGTTTGGTTCTCCCATGTGAACACTGTCTTGAATAGAATTTTTGTTCTTCTATGTCAACTCTATTTTGAATATAATTGTGGTTCTTACATGTCAAAACTGTCTAACATAGAATTTTGCTTCCCCCTTGTCTACACTCTCTTATGAATTTTCCTACTTCCATGTCAAAAATGTCTTACATATAATTTTGCTTCTTCCATCCACAACACATTTTGTTTCTTCCGTGTCAACATTCACTTGCATAGTATATTGCCTCTTCCATGTCAACACTGTCTTGCACAGAATTCTGGTTCTTTCATGCACAACAGTGTCTTGTATAGAATTTTGTTTCTTCCTTGTCAACACTGTCCTGCTTAGAATGTTCGTTCTTCCATGTCAACTCTGTCTTTCATATAATTTTGTTTTTCCATGTCAACACTGTCTTGCATAGAAATTGACTTCTATGTCAACAGTGTCTTGCATAGAATTTTGTTTTTTCCATGTCAGCACTGTCTTGCACAGAACTTTGGTTGTTCAATGTCACCACTTTCTTGCATTGAATTTTGGTTGTTCTCTGTCAACACATTCTTGCATAAAATTTACATCTTCCATGTCAATAGTATCTTGCATTGAATTCTCCTTCTTCCTTGTCCACAGTGTCCTGCTTAGAATTTTCTTTATTACATGTTAACAATATTTTGCATAGAATTTTGTTTCTTCCAAGTCAACTGTGTCTTGCATAGAATTTTGCTTCTTCCATAGAATCTTCAAGAATAGAACCTTCTAAAATTTTCATATTAAGTTTTTCATATATGCACGGATTTTCATGCGAAAATGAATAAAATTGTAACCGTCCCAATAATTTTTCATTTGTGTTTTATTCAAATAACTTACAAAACTCTTTTTGGATGCAATGTATTTAGAGCAAATTTTCGAAAATATAGCTTTTTCTTCTGATTTAGTATGTTGACATTTAATTAGACACCCAAAAACTGCTTTTTTATTTAACTAGACTAATAAGTGATGGTCAATGTATATCTATGAATGTTTGTAGGAAAGATGAAAATGGAATGAGAGAAAGCAATTTCAAATAATTCATTCAGAAACGCCATTTTATAATTAATTTAATAATAAATTTATTTAATAATTAATTTATAACAATTTTAATCATGGTTATTGTTCTGATGAGCTTTCCCCTTTGGTACCTAAACATTATGAATTAGGGCGTACTACTAGATTGTCGGCAAGGTGTCATCATTTTGCAGTTGAAATGCAATAACCCTAAGTTCTAGGCTAACAGTTTCTTCTCTCACAACTCTCTGGAACTCTTATGCGGCTTTCTGCTTTTTTACCAAAAAATTATCTTCAATATTTAAAAGAAATGTCAATCTTTGTTTCATTCAAATAAAACCCTGAGTACATTTTTCTTTAATATCGAATTGGCCATTGTATTCGTTTGATTGCTGAATACTGATGTTTGAAAAATGTTTTATTTCATTTTTAAGTAACTGTTTATTCATTTTTAAATAATTTTTACGGCACAATTTACACATTAAATAATTATTCAAAAGCCTAGTAGAGCATTGCATGCAGCCCACAATATTAAGAGCAATGAGATGATTGTTCGAATCTCTCAATAATTGTTTCTGTATCCAATTCATGTAACAATTCCTTTACAATGGATAACGATATGTATGATTCCAAATTCTCCTCAGACAACGAATTTCTTTATCTTGTCTCTATGGTTTTTAGCTTTGAAAATGTCCTCTCACATTGGACTTGAGTAACTGATAATGTGCAGATGACTTTATAAAGTTCTTATTCCTTTTTATTCTAAAACATTTATCCTTTTTTGTTTCTTTATTGCATTATTATTTGATATGGACGTCTCACTCCATCAGAGGCCCAGTTAACATCGGGCAAACTGACACCATGGCCAGTGAGAGACTGCCTGAAAGTAGATAAAGGCTAAGAAATTGAGTTCGTAATATAAGCAACGTGTGTGTGGTTTGTTTGATGGTTGGCGACTCAGAAAAAGAAATCGACGAACCAAATTTGAATTTCAACCAAGCTCAAGTTCATATAAATAAGCTTAGGAAACGTCAGAATCCATCACTTTTACCGTAACCCAACTATGGGTTAAATAGCACGGCTGACTGAGCTTTCTTATCTTGACGTGGTAACCAGTCCAGAAGAAAGAAAGCTAAATCCAAACCCAACCTGAAGAGAGATAAACTCAATTCTGTCATCTTGCCCTAGACGCACTACTGTTGCTTTGGTTGCAGTACATGGAGTGCCCCTATTATCAAAATGGATTATGATACACGTGATATAATCAAAAGATATACCAAGAACTAAACGCACAACGAAAACCTGTAATAAACTTTAAGAAAGGTTTTTAAAAATTTGGAATGACTGTCGCAAAATAGAAGATGCTTTCTAGAAGAAACGATAATAATAATAATAATAATAATAATAATAATAACAAAAAAAAACAGAATGTGTTTTTATTGACATGACAGTCCCAGTAGACTGTAATGTATCTTTGAAGATCTTCAAAAAAAGTATCAAATCGAAATGTCAAAAACGTGACACATGTGTACATTAACAATTCCAGTTGTATTTGGAGCCCTCGGATTGATTGGAAAATATTCCAATCGACTCATTGAAGGGATTCTTGTAGCCTCAGCCTTAAAAAATACAAAAAAATGGAATCACAAGTCCAGCCCACTCCTTGCGAAGAGGTTTATCTATGTGAAATCTGTGTGATTTTAGGTGTGTTTCCCCACCCAAAAATGCTCAGTGGAAAATGTCATGATGCTTTTTCTGACCTTAGGTCTCTGGGTGGGACCCGGAAAGAAATGAGTACACAGCAGAAATCAAAGGAAATATAATAATAATAATAATAATAATAATAATAATAATAGCAAAAACAACAACAACTACAACAACAATAATAATAATAATAATAGCAACAACAACAACAACAACAATAATAATAATAAAGAGGGAACAAAAGAAGTTTAATACCGGCCCATAAGTAAAACGATGAAAGCTGTTAATGTCGTAATAAAATACCGTCATTTTTTACACTCCCGTCTCTTTTTAAAATTCACCTTAAACATAACCCAATTCTCATGACTATTTTTATAAGTGCACTACTGACAGTGACTAAGTGTTCTCGTTTACGTGTGTTTGCTCACAGATTTTTTCCATCCTCTGACCAGATACTCTGTGTCAATATTCTTGGGTCAAGCAAAAAAAAAAACAAAAAAAAAACAAAAAACAAAAACAAAGCCATTATCCTCGGGGAGCCTTGTCTTTTATGAAAATCTAATGGAAAATTCATAAAGCCGACCACAGAATCAAAGGGATAAAAACAGCTTTTGTGCGTGTCTTCCCGTCCTGCAGCAACAGATGCAATAAAACATTAGATGTGAGAATGTGAGGCAGTGTTTCATAACCTCTGATCTATCGGCCTATGGGGGGCCCGCCAAGGGATTTCACCGAACTCTTAAATAGAGGGAAGAAAATATTTTCTTTCAATTTATTTTCACAAACTTTTTATTCATATTCAAGTTGTGAGATGGACTTATTTCTTATTTACTGAAGAAAATCGGCAATTCAAATGCAAAATTTATGTTCGTTTCCCTCGGGAGATTAAATTCACAGAGAAATTTTTGAGTAAAAAAAAAAAAGTGACTGATCTAAGAGATTTAGCGAGTCAAAAACTTTACCCTAAGACTTGTTGAGGTTAAACGACTATTATTTTAATACAGAACTTTTTCTTTTCTTTTCGCTCTTTTCAAAGACGCAAGGACCCTTTACATAACTGCATAAACGGATATTTATCCTATGCCGGTCTCACGATTGTCGACACAGAAAATAAAATCGGCATACTGAGTTCAAACTCTAACCTCATCTGTTACGTTCACTTTCACATTAATACCCTTGGCTTTGGCATAATTTTTTCTCGTTTCCCTCTAGCTAATGATTCCATAGTAGAGTAGAGCGAGCCATGAAGATTTTCAAGGCAACCAGTCTCAAAGAAGGAAAACACTGATTTCAAAATCGTGGAGAAGGCAAAAGGAAACCCAAGCCCATCATTGAGGGCGAGGTGCTAGAAATTAATCCCTCCTGATAGGTAATAAGCTCGGCTGAAATTCAAATTTGGTTCGTCGATTGCTTTTTCTGAGTCGCCAGCCACAGGTAGCCGCAGAGTGGCCAGGATGTCAGCTTGCCCGATGGTAACTGGGCCTCTGATGGAGTGAGACGTCCATATCAAATAATAATGCAATAAAGAAACAAAAAAGAAAAACTGTTTTAGTGATAAAAAGGAATAAGAACTTTATAAAGTCATCTGCACATTATCAGTTACTCAAGTCCAATGTGAGAGGACATTTTCAAAGCTAAAAACCATAGAGACAAGATAAAGAAATTCGTTGTCTGAGGAGAATTTGGAATCATACATATCGTTATCCATTGTAAAGGAATTGTTACATGAATTGGATACAGAAACAATTATTGAGAGATTCGAACACTCTTCTCATGAACACAAAAAATCCCTCTTAATATAGTGTTATTTTGCTTTTGAACACTCTGTTAATGTGCAAATTGTGCATGAAACTATTTAAAAATATCAACCAATTACTTAAAAATTAAATATTCAGGTATAACATGTAGATTCTTTTTCTCTGTGAATTGTCATGCCTTCTTGGAAAACTAAGTTGTTTCCCTAGGCTCGTCACTTATGCACAAATATCCTTAGGAAAGGTATGAATCCACCTCTTCTACCCCCAGCTATGGATTAATTAATAAGATTTGTATCATTAAACCATTATTATTAACCACAAAAAATCTAACAATATAAAAGTACTTTCTAGCTTTAAATAATCTGAAAAGGATTGACAAACCGTAAAAACGAATCAATCATTAACGATAACCAGCTATGCTCGAAAGGGATAACAATAAGCGGATTTCTCCGCATTATCTTTGATAAAAAAGAATCTCTTGATTTCTCTTCAAATGTTGATTTATTGAATATTATTATTTGCTTTAATTAAAGATGATGAAAATTAGAAATTCTATGGTTTGGCTTCAATTGAGGAAATTGTCGGCAATATCTCATCATTTTACAGTTGAAATGGCTAGATATAACCGTAAGTTCTATTCAAACAGTTTCTTCTCTTACACTTTTCGCTTGTGGAGCTCGCTTCTGGTTTCTTACATTCCAGTCAACTTTGATCTTCAAAGATTTAGATTCAATGTCAATCGTTATCGTCGGTCTTCTTAATTTCTGTTTTTTTTTATTGGTTTTGCTTTTTAATAGATTTTTTTCATTTTCTTATATTCTTTCACACCCATTAATCCCCACCCTCGCTTCTTAGTGAATTTGTTGCCTTGCTTGGGGTGAAATGAATATAAAAAAAGATACTGATTGTGAACGTCCCAAGTTTTCTTTTTATAAATATCCGATAATATAAACGGTCTTATTTCACTTGAAGCAAACTCTTGGGCATCACGTCATTTGTTATTGGAATCAAATTAACAATTCAACAAAAACAAAGATTTTTGTGTTCTTATATTGTTGGGGTACAAAGTTCCTAGTCAGATTCGGTCTTGTCCTTATTTTGTTTACTTTTGTTGCAAGGGGAATGAAAGTGACTCGTATTTCCCCATTTGTTGAAGAACAAATTGAACAAATTCTAATAACAGAACAAAAAAGACACAATCATATATAAAACGTAAGTTCAGTATTTAGATACGCCATCATTTAATACCGAATCTAAAACAAAAACACAGTAACTCTTGGCAAGTATGGTTTCATTGTTCAACACATTAGGTTTCCAATTTTAGAAATTTTGTGAAGTTGAAAATCGAAAGTTTATTTGCGAAAAGTCGCTGTTTTTTTGTTTGTTTGTTTTTTCTTTTGTTTTTTTTTCATTTTCTTATATTCTTTCACACCCATTAACCCCCACCTATTAGTTGTTATTTAATTTTTTATTATTTTCTTATTATTTAATTATTTATTATTAATCAGTTTATTATTATTACGCTTTTTGCATTTTTATGGTGTAAAAGATGTTCTTTTTATGCAAGGAAACATCTAAAATAATATTTATATTCAATATTATAACTTAACATAGGTACCTCAATGGGAATTAGTAAAATAACATAAATTTTCAGCAAATTTTTTTTTGTATGACGGACATTAATTTGAAAAATCTTGTAAAAAAAAATAATTGTCGGATGTTAATAAAACTTTCAGAAACTATTCACAAATGATGGAAATTATTATAAATATATTTTCTTTTCTTAAAGTCATGAAAAAATATTTTTTTATATTTATTACCCCCCCCCCTAACTAATTTTATGAAAACACAAGAAATTCAGTCGCATTCAGTTTAGTGATTATATTAGTTAAAAGCACAAGGCTTTGAGGAAAGCAAATCATGAAATTTTAAATTGGAATCCTCCCCCGACCTGAAAATCAGTTCTGAATTGACAAAGATATTATTTAATTTCAAATGCTTTTACTTGCTTTTAGTTGTTTTTTATGAATATGGACAATATTTTCTGAAAGCAAAAAATTTTTTGATGAAAAATGAATTTTTAATACAATTATTTGTTATTTCTTTAAGTTTACTTTTACATTTAAGTTGTTAAAATATTATAAAATTAGTTAAAAGCCGCATCCACTTTCGTAAATGTCCTTATGTGATAGATCTTTTTTAGCGCGTTGTAAATTGTATCGTTTTGACTAGTCAGAAGACTCGCAGTAATTAAGAAATTTAATTTTGTGTTTATAATCGGGCTGTAATTATTAAGTACCGAAGACCAACCAGAATACAATTAAGTTGCGTTATTTGAGTTAAACATTGTTCTTCGTTGTTTTGCGAAACACGTGTGGACAAGTTAATTTGATTTTTCAATTTTAACTGAGAAGGGTACCTACAAGTATCAGTATCATCTTATGAAATTTATATGATCTTACTTTTATATTAATTTCAGTTATGCCAATTTTCCATAAATGAAATGTCAAAATTAATAATAAAATGAATGGAAATACAAATAATAAAGTAAAATGTAATAAATGTACATAAAATTATAGTATTTTATGTACACTTCTGATAAAATTTCATAAGAAAGGTACCTATAAATTAATTAGATACCTTTCTTATGAAATTTAATCTCACTCTCAACAGTCTTATTTTAATTTCTTTATAATATATTTTCCATAAAGCATCGTAAACGTAAAGGTGAAAGCTAAGTACAAAAAAAAATTAGAGCGCTGAAAGTTTTCCTTAAAAATAACGAGGTAAATAATTTGTTCACTTAAATCTAAATAATTTCACTTCTCTCCTTCCGTAGAATAAATTATCCTCACGTAAAATGTCAATACGTCATTCAACACCTGTCAAGTGACGCGAAATGTTTTTTTTTTAATTTTCGAACTACACCTTTTCGAAGCAGAAACTAAATAATGCTTGTTTCAAAATATTTTAAATGAACATTATAATTTCTGATTTTCTTAAAATAAGTTTTGAAAAAATTATAATTGATTTTTAAAAGAATTTCAAACTGAGATTTTCATTTTTTTTATATAAAATGAAAAAAAATGGTTGACATGATTGATTATCTGTCAATTTTGCTGACTCAAAAAAAAACCAGGTTTTTTACGAAACTTTCGGATATGGTAGGAACGATTAAAAAATGTAAAAAAAAACAAAAACAAACCCCAAATACTTTGATCTTTCCTCTTAATAATAACATAAACATTTAGACGATAAAATTTTGTTTTCGTCAAGTTTGACGTTTTTTCATCATGCTATGCTCTTTTTTTTAGAGATCTCATGGAGGTACCTAAATTAACATGTTTCTGTTTGCATCATAGAATATATTTTGTTGCGTGGACGTAAAAAATGCGTGTGTGAAAACTGAATTGTCGGTGATTAAAGAAAGGGTTTATATAACAACTTAATACGAAATGCTATTCACTGTTTTTTAAGTCAAATACGTTAAATATTTTTGTGGTGTATAAAGCCTTTGAAAATTCACTGTTTTCTTTGTTAAAGATCACGGGAAAAAGTTTTTGTGTGTGCCTAAGATTTAGTTTAGAAACGTTGTCTTTGATCTACCGCAAGAGTTGTCTTGCATGCCAGTAGTCTTTCGATGGGTCGAGGATGACATTAACTCTCTTTGTGTCAACTGGCGTTCGTACATGCGCCTTTAACAAGACGAACAAGAGGATAGAATGTTAGTTTACTGGATTGTTTAATTCTCCTCCTCCTCCTCCTCCTCCTCCTCCTCCTTCTTCTTCTTCTTCTTATTATTATTATCATTATTATTATTATTATTATTATTATTATTATTCGCTTATGAAATTGGTTATTGGCAAAAAGTTTATTTTCATGTCACCTCTCATGACTTAAAAAATAAAGTGATAATTTGTTCGTTTGATTAACAAGCTGGATCCTATACTTTTCCAAGTATTGCTGTTTCAAACAAACAATCTTTATAATAGCACTATTTCTAAATCAAAATCCAATATCTGCCAGACTTTCCCTGTATTTGCTATACAACACCTCAGTACTCTGTATTGCAATTAATTGCTTTTCTAGTCCTTCCCAAACTTTTAAAAAAATTTATAAAATCATTGTAGTTGTCGATTTTCTTTTCTTTACTTTCAGTTCTCATGTTAAATAGACAGGAAACATCTATCAGGTACCAGTTTTTTCTATTATTATTATTATTTTGTAAAACCTTCAAGTGATAGATTTACTACAGCATCCGCAATGTCATTGAAATTGACAGTAAATCTTTTGGTATATGTCTTTAAAACGTTTTGGCTTTTGAATGACTCCAAATTATTTTTGTTCGTGTCGCCAATATGCTAATAGAGAGAACGCATCGCCTGCCAGCCGGAGCTTTATTTTTATATTACTTACAAGTTTCATTCTCCTAGACTGGTTGCTACTTGAAGGTAAGAGAGTCCAGTCTACTCTGCTATTTAACACATAGCCGGGTGGGAAGAAGAAGAAGAAGAAGAAGAAGAAGAAGAAGAAGAAGAAGAAGAAGAAGAAGAAGAAGAAGAAGAAGAAGAAGAAGAAGAAGAAGAAGAAGAAGAAGAAGAAGAAGAAGAAGAAGAAGAAGAAGAAGAAGAAGAAGAAGAAGAAGAAGAAGAAGAAGAAGAAGAAGAAGAAGAAGAAGAAGAAGAAGAAGAAGAAGAAGAAGAAGAAGAAGAAGAAGAAGAAGAAGAAGAAGAAGAAGAAGAAGAAGAAGAGATGCATATATTTTGTAAAGGCGAAAGTAAACCTAATGAACACAGTCGAAATTCGAACTTGGCACCTCGATTTCTTTTTCCAAGTCGCTGCCTATAGAACTACCAATATATCCACTGCTTATAATAACGTTTGGTTTGGTGATGAGAGCTCCATTAATATAATCTTTTCTTTTCGGTTAAATTTCCCCTTTGCTTTGTAGGTATGGAGAAAAATCAAATAAGATTAATGTTATCTACTCTTGGCACTAGGAGGCAGTGTCGGATTAAACTAGGACGAAGCCTTTAGCACAGTGTGATCCTTAAACTTCCCCTTCTTCGCAACCCTTTCAAACCACCAACCAGAATTGATGAAAAAGTTAAAAACAATATTGATCTCATGTTTAAATAACAAAACCATTGTGTTTCTTTAATCTTTATTCACATAAATTATAACAAAATAATGGATTACAAAAACCCAGATTAATTTCATATTAGCAAAAATAAATAAATAAATAAATAAAATGACAGTAACTTGTGGTTGTACTATGCATAATGTGTTGTGAATGATTATGGTTGAGCAACAAACTCAGTGACTTTCTTGCTGTTGTTTTCTGTTTATGATGACATCAAATCTTGCTGTCTTGCTGCTGTTATTAGCATGTTGTTTTGATCCCCCAATCGATTCCTGCTGTTGGCTTTGAGGTGAAGGAGACAGGAAAGTCCAGTTTCGCACAAGGACGTAGTCGCGAAAGGCGCCAGCACAGCGAGAGGTCATTTCTTTGCCAATATAGAATACGTTTCTAACTGAGAAAACCAGAATTGATCCAAGTGACCATAGGTGAACTCCATTTGGATTCCACGATTGTTTCTTAGATCAATGAGATCTTCCTTGATGTCGCTGTCATCATCAACACTAGAGTTTCCTTAATAAACCAACCCTAATGATTCTGTATTCTCGTACCTAATAAAACCTGGTTAAGAATCGCTGCTTAGCATATATAGGGTGACCCCAAAAAACGGGAATTTTTTAAGTGCGTATTGCCAGACATGAGCAAGTGGCAACACTGCGAGACAGTGACCTTGAGCAAGTAAACATTTCGCCATTTTAGTAACGAGAATTAAAATTACAGTATCCCAGCTGAGATGTTGCAGCAGTCAATGAGGAATCTCAACAGCAGATTTCAAGAATGCATTCGTACAGGAGGACGCCATCTACAGGACGTAATTTAAAAAAAATGAAAATTCCAACATTGTTTCTTAAATGGCATGTTTTAAGGTTTCAATTACTATGAATTAAATATTTTTCTTCCATCACTCTTGGTTTTATTGGATTGTTAAAAAGTTCCCGTTTTTTTGGGTCACCCTATATTATAAAAGAGCACTAAATTTTAAAAAATAAGCATAAATATTAAATCATATATTATTTACTAGCGTGGTGATAGAATTTATAAAACAGGTAAATATTTACAGTATTTACATTAGTCGGACTATTGTCCTCATCTTTGTCGCCATATTTGTCACAACGTTTCGGCGTACAACGTAATGTAAATACTGTACATAATACCTTATCTCAGAAATATAGACAGACTCTGAAAGTAAATATTTATAAACATCATAAACAAACCGAGAAAAAGATGAGGCAAATGATTCCACCGAGCTCTTGTGTAGATTTAACAGCATCGATAAAACTCTTACTTGAAATGAAGAATAATTAAAGACGCAGGTCCTTCAACATGTAAACCTTAATATTGCTAGATCATATGATGCCGATTTCACAGGACAGCGTGAAAATATTTAATGCAGGAAAATGAGGGCCGTAGCATTTGATACTTCAATATGAATCCTGCGAGAAGACGCAAAAACCCGTGCCTCATCCACTTTTTAGGAAGGAAATTACAAGCAATAATGTAGAATTATTGACATTTAACAACACATTTTATTGCCTTAGCAAAATAGACAGAAAGTATACAAAAGGAGTGAATGAAGATATGTTTGTATAGAGATGTCTGTATTACAAGAAATATTGTACAACTAAAAACAATATTTTTATTGCCTCAGCAAACTATATAGAAAGTATATAAAAGGCGGCAATTGGAAATGTGAATATAGCGATACCTTTTATCATAAGTACGTGACTGCAAAGTCCCATTAAAGATGTTAAAAGTTTTACATTAGTGATTTCCTTACTGGCTAGCTTGAATTAGGTATGCCTGTATGTTATCAAATAAACTTAAGACATTGTATGCAGTGTACTTTCTGTATCGTGTTCAATGCAACATTAGGTTTACAAGTGACCAAAAAGTCTCTTGAGAGGAGAAAATAAGACACGACCTATATCTAAAGCATACTGTGGGTAAAAGGGAAAGAAGAGAGAGAAATCTTTTGCATCTTTTACATTATATATTGCTCTGACAAAGCCTTTTAGTTGTCGTTAGCAAAAGTTCCCTGGAAGACAAGTGGGGAAACAAGAGAAAACATGTTCTAATGTAAAAATGAATATGATTTTGAGTATAATTATTGCCTGTATATTAGAAGGATAATTTAATTTGTTGAAAAGAAGAAAATTGCAGAATCATAATAACGATATTTAAAAAAAACTCTTTATATATGCGTTAAAATGGTATCAACGGTAAAAATGGGTTCTGATGATTCAGCTAATAAACACCAGAAGAATTAGCGTGTATATCAAGACAAGGTGTACCACATAGTATGTGAACCGGGATGAAATTGCTTGGAAGGACATAAGCGTCGATTGTGGTTGTGGAAGACAGGGCATCCATAAGTATTTTAGCTCAGTTAAGATCCCCGAGTCAGCATGGTGTAGCAAAAACAGTCTTAAGAACTATGAACTTAACAGATAGTTAAGTTCGTAGACATTAATTCTGGTTCAGTTCATACTGTTTTAACTGAGATTTTGGAGATGAGCAAGCTGTTTGTAGATGGATCCCAAGAATGTTAACACCAGAGCAGAAGCTGAAAAGGATTGACATTTCCAGGAAACTTCGCTTCCGGGCTAATTCTGAAAATTTCCACCACAGATAAGTAACTCAAGACGGAACCTGGGTTCACTACTTTGAACCTGAAGATTCCTATGCAAACAGTGGAAACCCTGATTCTCACCGCCGAAGAAGTTCAAGCAGGTGGCGTCTGTTGGCAAGGCGATGGCTTCTGTTTTTTTATTCGGAAGGTATAATCATGATAGACTACATGGAAAAGGGAAAAAACTATTAATGGACAATATTATGCATCAGAATTAAGACAACTGAAGGAAGCAATCAAGTCGAAACGCAGAGGGAAACTGAGGTCAGGTGCGTTATTGCGTCAGGATAGTGCGCCCCTTCACACTGTTCAGGTTGCAGTAGCTGAAGCGGCTGACTGTGGCTTCGAATCGGTACTCCATCCTCCTTACTCACCAGACTTGGTTCCATTTGACTTTTTCCGAAAATCAAATCCCAGCTACGGGTCCCCATTTTGAAAACAATGATGAAATCATATGTGCTGCGGAGGAATCTTTGGATAACCATGACGCTACTTTCGTTCGTGAGGGGATTGCAATGCTTAAGCGTCATCGGACCAAGTACATTGATGTCAAGGGGAACTATATTGAAAAATAGTGAAAAACTGTCTTGTTTCTCTAACTCCTTCTGGGTGAGGCTTAGAAATATTTGAACGACGATGTTTCTAGTGGATAGATTCATCAAATAACTGATCTTGTCATAAAGAGAGAAAACGGCAACCGGAAATATCTGTTCTTAGGAAAACGTCTCAAGTGAAATTCTCAAGAAAGAAAGACATGCTTCAGGACGTGGGCAATCATGACGTTCAACAACTTCCTATCATTCGTCGCCCTTCGCAATTTTTGTCTTTTTACTATCCCTTGCCCTTCCTTTTGTGCCATTCATTTATGCACCTGTCTGCTAGAGCTGCTGAACAATCGCTGTCAGAGACACCTGCTCAGGCACATGTGTGTTTGTTAGGTTGGTTATATGCTTCTCTCCTCTGTTCCTCTTGCCTTCAATAGCTCATGTGAGTGTCTAATTCTCTAAGTCCTCTTTCCTGATTATGTGTCCCAGAAAGTTCAATTATTTCATTATGATTTTAAGTAGAAGTCTTTCTTGATACAATTTTCCTCAAAACTTTCTCGTTATTCACATGTTCCGTCTGTGGTATTCTCAGCATCTTACTGTAGGACCACCTATATCTGTGAGCAAATTGCCCTGTATTCCATACCATAGATGGGTTAGATATTACATAGCAGTTCAACCGTGACCACTCGGTGGTCACAGTTCAACACTCATTTTTCTTTCTATCTAACGATATTTCCCAGTTTTTGTTTAATTTTTGGAAGGCATCTTTTTCTGTTCCAATACAACTTTGGATTTCGGCTGTTCAAAACACTTCCCAGATATTTAACTTGTATACTTATTTGATTTGTTTGAATTTTGCATTAAAAAATCCTTAGAAATCCTTTATTCTCCATAAAAAGGTTCACAAGATGAACAATCGTAATTACGACATTTACTCAGGCATAATATATTCTTCGATGAAAACTATTTCAGTCACACGCATATAGCTTTGTATGTCGGGAGAATGTGTCTCTTTAACTAAGCGCTTTTTGCTTGGTTAAATCTATCATTTTATTGAAATTTACACTTTGTTTTGAAAACTCCTTTGTCTGTTTTTGTTGCGTTCTACTTAGCATGATCAACGAAGCAACACCAGAATAAACAAACCTATATTTATATTCGTCTATGTCGCAAAACAAAAAAGAGCAAAACTGAGTCGAGATGTGTGTGTATATGTATGTATGTATGTATGTATGTATGTATGTATGTATATATATATATATATATTCTAAAGTAATGATTTTTTATCAATGCAACAGAATTTTTATCACTTAAAATGTTCTTTTAATGGAAACCCATATTTGAGTAAACGCTCCGTTTGTTTATTAAACATCATATTTACTTATTTTCGTCTACCGGTCTGAATGCTGAAGAGCGTATATTATTCTTTAATAATTTTTCTCGAATATTCAGGCCATAAGACGAAATAAATAAATAGAGACATTTTTTAGGTAAATAGCTCTGATATGTGTATGTATTATGTGTGTGTGTGTGTGTGTGTGTGTGTGTGTGTGTGTGTGTGTGTGTGCGTGCACCGGTATATTTGAGGGAGCACATATACATGTATGTGTGCACAGGTATATATATCAGAATTATGTGTATTGTGTATATATGTGTATAAGTATGCATGAGAAAAAGGCTCTAAAATGTGTATATGCGTACATATGTGTATGTATGCACAGGTAATGAGTTGGGTATGTATGTGTATGTGTGTACATTATAGGGTAGGTCGATTTTGGAACTAAAAAGAATAACTCGAGGAAAGTTGCAAAATAACGTCAAAAATTACCACAAAAAATATTTTTCTTCAAATCTTCGTATTTATTGGAGGAATCGAACTTAAAGACAAAAGAAATTGCGATTTTTATCATCATATCAGTGTCACCGGAAACATGTGTAGGTTAAATTAAAACCGAGTCTTAACGAAAAGAAAAGAAGAAAATAACGCTTAATAATGGATATTTTTGAGTTTATTATCTATTCTCTCAATAAATTAAATGAAATTACTAAAAATAAAAAAATAAAAACACTAAAATATTTAGTTTATAAAACTAACTAAATTAGTTATGCCGATTTATGGAAACATTTTAAGGATTTTATCTAATTTCACCATAAATCTTAAAGCAGTACAGAGTGCATTTTTTAAAAAATAAATCAAATTAATTTTTACATTCTTTCAAGAAAAGATTAAAAATAATCACAACTATCAATTTTAAAGCTGTGTACTGGACACAGTTAAAAGATCTGTCATTATGTGGAGTTTGTGAACCACCACTCACAGAATTTTCTGAAAATAAACTTCGGGAATAATTATTAAATGGTACGAAGCTTGACTTGCCAGATTTGCCCTCACATTCTCAAGGCGTGGACCTGGCAGTCAAGTTAACAACAGAAGCTTCCCAACCTGTGTATGGCTTTGAAGCAAGGCACCAGCACTTAATAGCAAAAGCTTTGTGTCAGAAATTGAGACCATCAATTTAGTCTGAAGGCTCTTATATGGAGCTATTTGACTCTATATATTAAGCCCTATTAAAATATTCCTTATTTTTCCATATTTGTTTGTTTGTTGTATTTTCATTCAAAACAGAAAAAAAATCAATTTATTAATGTATTCAACTAATACTGATTAATTCATGAGGTAAAAAACAGCATTTCAAAGTTGTCAGTGATTATGGGGAGGGAAGGAAGATTTTCAATTTGAAGTTTACTTATAATTTCTTCATTTTATTTAATTTTGATAAAACAAAATAACAATATTCCCTGATTTAAATAGTGAAATTGTTTTTGTTTTTTTTATCAATATTTAGTCCAAATCTTGCAAAATCGTGGATTTTTCAGTGCATTTTTGTCTACGATTTTTGATGCTAAACGCTCAAAAAACCGTTGAAATGTCAGATATAATTTTTTGTATCAGTACTTAATAGGTCTATACACAACTTTCGGTACATTATTCTTTTTGATATTTTTAAAAAAGTGAAAAATCAACCTACGCTAGTGTACAAGTACTTCACAAGATATTCGCCAACCAGTAAAAATCAGCAACAGCTGCATCGAGAACATGGCACAAATAATAAAAAAATACAACAGAAAAACAATCAATAATCTATCCGAACAAATAAAATGTGTTGTTGATTTCCTTTTTCATCATTTATTATTATTATTATTATTATTATTATTATTATTATTATTATTATTATTATTATTATTATTTCCTTTGATATCTGGCGTTTACACATTTCTTTCCGGGTCCTGCTCAGGGACCTAAGGTTAGAAATGGCATCATGACACTTTTCGCTGCAAAAAAAAATAATTACATAGATAAAGCCCTTCGTAAAGTGTGGGCTGTACTTGTCAGAACAGTTTTTTGTATCTCTTTGAGGCATGGACTTCCAGGGATCCCTTCAATCAGCCTACTGGAATCTTTTCCAACAAGTCCAAGGGCTCCAACTACAACAGGGATTGTTGATGTTCCCATGTGCCACATTTTTGAAATTTCTATTTCAAGGTCCTTGTATTTTGACAGTTTTTCGAATATCTTCAAAGATACATTGCAGTCTGCAGGGACTGCCATATCAATAAGGAGGCACTTATTTTGTTTGTGGTCTTTAATAATAACAATGTCTGGGCGGTTGGCTTTGATTGTTCTGTCAGTGTGTATTGTGTAGTCCCATAGAATTGTAACATGTCCTATCTCCGTAACCGGGTCAGGGTGGTGTTCGTACCAGCTTCTTTCAGTTTCATTCTCATAGGAGTTGCAAATTTCCCAGTGCAGATAAAGGCCCACTCTGTCATGCCGGGTTTTATGTTCAGTGGTTGCCAATATCGTGCAACCTGAAATAAGATGATCAATTGTTTCTGGATATTTATCACAGAATCTGCATCTTGGGCTAACACACTATTTTAGTATATGTGTTTGATAATTCCTAGTTAACAAGCATTGGTCTTGTGCAGCAATGATAAAACCTTCAGTTTCAGCTTTCAATCCTGCACTACGTAGCCACTGATGGGTGCGGTTTTTGTCTACGTCAGCTTGTTTGGTACGGGCAGAGTATTGGCCGTGGAGCGGTTTATCTTGCCATTGTTTCTTTATCTGGTCGGTCGCATTTGTCTTTGCATTCTTTTTTAAGTATTTTGCAGCTTCAGCCGGTGTACAGTGATTTATTTGCATTTCTGTACCCATTTGAAACTCCATTTTGAATTTGTAGGCTTCCCTTACTACAGAGTAAAGGCGCTTACTACTTTCATGTTCCTTGACACATACCATCATCCAGTCTTCTGTATTTTCCAAGTATCTTTGGAGGCCAATTGTTGTACCTTTGTAGGATAGTTCTAGTTGAACTAGTCCTCTTCCTCCTTCGGATCTGGGCACATACAGGCGATCAATATCAGCTTTGGGATGATGCATGCGGTAGCAAGTGAGGAGCTTTCTCGTTTTGGCGTCCATTCGCTTAATTTCAGCTATGGTCCAGTTAAGGACATTAAAGCTGTATTGCACCACAGGAACAGCCAAGGTGTTTATGGCTGATATTCGTTTTTTTTAGTTTAGCTCGGTATTTAGTACCAGGCGTACACGCCTGTAGTACTCTTTTCTTACCTTCTCTTTCATTTGGGGGTGTTGTATGCCATCTCCCTCACTAATTCCTAGGTACTTATAAGCTTCATCATGCTCCAATTCTCTAGTCTTCGTGGCAAAATCTAAATCTATTAAGGTAGGTACCTCCACGAAATGTAAACAAATCAGTATAGCTTGACAAGAAAGGCCTTAAATTTGACGAAAAAATTTTTTATCTGCTTAAGTATATATATCATTATTAAGAAGAAATACCGAAATATTTTTTGAGTATTTTTAAATTTTTTTTACTCATTCTTAGCATGTCCGAAATTTTAGTTAAAAATCTTGTTTTTTTTTTTCAGCAAAATTATCGAAAAAAAATCGATATCAGCCATATTTTTAAAATTTTTTAAACTAAGTTAAAATCCGAGTTTAAATTTCTTTTAAAAATAAATTATAGGTTGTTCAAAATTTTTTTAATGAAAATTATCTAATTTAAAGATTATTTAATATATTTCTAAGGAAACTTTTACTTACTTTCTTCGAAAAAAAATGTGGTTTAAAATAAAGGGAGGCGATCTTAACATCTTTCGCTATTGACAGGCAATGAGTGATGTGTTGTCATCACATATCGTCAGCTAACGTGAGATCCGAATGATCATACGGAAGGACGTAAATGACGTCACGGTAGCCTCCTAAAGTCAATACATATCTGCTTGGTAAAACATTTCTATCCTAAGTAAAAATCATCACAAACATATCAATAGTTATTTTGTTACACTCTGCAGCCTATTTGCCCTGAAATAAATATTGAAAAATAACTTATGTCATCATCTGAACAAAATATCAAGGAAACTTTTGATCTGCACTCCATGAAACTAAGTATTTCCTGAAAGCAAAGAATGCTCTTTCATTTCTGAGTGAAATTGGTTGGTGAAATGAAAATGATTATAAAAATTTTTTTCTGGGCATAAAATATGAAAAAAAAATAGTTAAAATTACTATATCTGAACATTAGAAACCAGTTTGTTTTTTTTTTGCATGTTTTTTATTTGAAATCAGCATTGAGGAAAACAGTGTTGAAATTAAGCCCCCAAAAATGACTTCGACATTGCTGGGTCAAGGGCCAGCCAGCCAACAATAACAAGTTGTCACCACCTTGTAAAAAAACCCAATTTTTTCTTTTTTTCTTTTTATAATTTAAGTTTGAGAAATGGCTTGATGTATTTTTGTTTTTTAACACATTTTGAGCAGGGTGATGACAATGAATTTTTATGAGCTGTAGACAGAATGTACCAAGGACTCGGAGGCAATACTGGATAGTTTGTTTGAATTCACAATGATCACCGAGATAGTTATATGTTGTTCTTTATGTCTAGAAATGAAACAAACTAATAAGGAGCAAAAAAAAAAAAAAAAAAATTGTAAATTTATATAGTATTTTGATAAATAAATGATGATGACAAAAATTAAATAATATCAGCTATTGCTAGGTAATTTTCTTTTCTTTTTCTTATTTATATGAAAAATATGTAAATGAAATGAATTAAAATCTCAATGAAGACTATTAAAACTAAATCAAAAAATATAAAAAACGAAAAAGAAAAAAAAAATCGTCGAAAAATATCTGAGTGCGCCAAATTTCAGTGCTCGGTTGGATATGTTATCTTTCTTATTTCATAACAAAAAAAAATATACATGAATTAAAAAATCTATAAAAAGAATTTCACAAATTCAAGAAATATATTGAAAAAGTAGCTATATAAAAAAATTAAAAATAAATCAAATGGTACAGTATGAAAATGAATCGTAATTGAAAAATTGACAGACGGCTCACTGAAAGAAAAAAAGTGAAAGCTGTAAAACAACTTCAAAACATTGAAATTGCAATGAAATATGTAAAATGATAAATGAAATAAATGGTATTTTTAAAAATGTAGTAATGTTGATGGTGAAAATGGCTTAGGATGATGTTCAAATTTTTGTAATGAGTAAAAACCGCTAATTCAAAATGCACAACATTTGTCTCGCTAAGAATTTTTAACGCCATTTAAACTCAAGTCACATGACCTTTTATACTTTTGTTACCTCTCATACATTTTAATAACAACCGTTTTAACTTTTTTTTTTAAGACAAAATTACATTTTTTAAGTACGTGTGGAGTTCGGAGTAGTCAAAACGATACAATTTATAAAGCACTAAAACAAGATCTATATCATAAGGGCATTTAGAAAATCCGACGCGGCTTGTAAGTAATTTTAAAATATTTTACCAACTTAATGTAAAAAATGTATTATAGTTAAATAATTAAGAAATAACTGAATAAAAAATTTATTATTCATCGGAAAAATTTGTTGCTTTCAGAAAATATTGTCCATATTAATACAAACAACTAAAAGCAAATAAAAGCATTTGAAATTAAATAATATATTTGTTTTATTGAGTTTTGTATATTACAGTTCAAAGCTATTTTTCAGGTACAAGTGGAGTTATTACAAAAAAAACAAAACGTGATTTGCATTCTTCAAAGCCTTGTGCTTTTAACTATTGTAATAACTAAATCCGATGCGAGCGAATTTCTAGAGTTTTCATAAAATTAGTTATGGTGGGGGGATAATAAATATAAAAAAAATATTTCTGCCATGACTATAATAAAAAAAAACATATTTATAATAATTTCGATCATCTGTGAATACTTTCTGAAAGTTTCATTAAGATCCGACAATTATTTTCATTTTTGCAAGATTTCCAAAAATAATGTGTGTCATACAAAAAAAAAGTGATAAAAATTGTATATGTTATTTCACTGGTGACCGTGACACAAAGATAAACAAAGTTTTTTAATCAAAATTTAGAATATTCTAAAAAGAAGGAAAATTTTTTTAAAAATAATGAAAAAAAACTTTGTTCTTTCCTCTTCCACATAATATAAGCATTTAAAAGATAAAATTTTGTTTTCGTCAAGTTTGGCGTCTTTTTAATCATGCTTATGCCATTTTTTTAGCGATATCGTAGAGGTACCTATATTAAGGGTTATTATTATTATTATTATTATTATTATTATTATTATTATTATTATCCATATTCTTATAAGGAAACATTTCGCCTTCACTGAGAGCCAGGACAGCTTTCGGTTGAAATTTATGAAAACTTTCTCTTAAAACAACTTTTCAGGAAAAGAGATTGCTCAATGCAATAGCGGTTATCAGTCTTTCCCGTATTGATGGCGTCTTCCTTCCTAAACTTTTATTTGAAGTAGTGTGGAACGTCAACATCTTTATTATATCATTATTTTCTTTTCACTTCATGTTATATCTATTTTAGCTGTTAATGCTGCTGAAAAACCTCAAGTGATGTGGTTTCTGTTATCTTTGTGATTGTGTAGCGCTAGTCTACAAGGTTCAAACAAGGATGTTTTCCACCAAGACCAGCAGGCTTCACTTACTCAAAGACATTTTAATCATTGATCTTAGAAAGCGGTTATATACAGCAGGCAGTTTAAACATTTCTGAACGGGCTTGGCACCATACATGACATCCAGATGAAAGTTTTGATCTGACGAGGCTATTGAAGAACATGACTCGGGTTTTCAGGTTAATGTTTTCGCTTTGTAGCAGTTTGTGGTGTTGGGCGAAATAACTTCTGGCGCAGCCTATTCTATGTTCAATTTCCTTCTCCGATACTTAATTTGATCCATACATCGAGTTGTTTAAAGTGTTTGGTATATACTAATTTCACTGACTGGATTTTTGATGAATTTAGGGTATGTGCCATCACTGCTTTCATTCCAATTCCAGATAATGATTTCTGTTTTGGAAAGGTTTATCTTGACTCCTATTTCTTGAAATATTTGATAGAGGATTTTCATTTTATGTTCAAAAACTACATTGTACATTTCCAACAGCAGTAACAACAAAAATGAGTAAGGGATATTCATTTTCCACACTATCAAAATCAAAATGTTTGTAATCAAACTCTTATCAATATTAGAAAGAACTATAACATTTAGTGCACTTGAGAAGTCTATTTAAAAAAAACTGTTTAATTCTACTTTTTATAAATTTCGACCGAGAGTGGCACTGTTCGAGCAATAAATGCTGAATGTTTACTGTAAAGCTAATTTCGTTATTCCCATTAATGTCACCATTACCATTAATTTTACCATCCCTATTAATTTCCCAATCTCATTACCATACCCATTAATTTTACCATTCCCATTAATTTGACCATTACCATTAATTTTAATACCACCCATTAATTTCACTATTACTATTCATTTTAATTAATCATAAACACGTTTAATAGGTACAAAGTGATAGGTAAAAATGGCTAGTCACCTATATACATAATCAAGAGCATGTACGTTATTTTTGGTTCCATTTCCTTTTGGGGTAAAGAAAATTTTAACGACTCCAAATCGAAACTGATGTCTTTTAGTCATCTTAGCGAACCATATTGTTTTTCAACTAACTCATTGTGCTTTCTCAAATTGAAAGAAACGAATTACAAAGACCCACGCAAAAAAGTCCCACAAAAATATTTTGTTTTTGTTTTTACAACACAACAGAATTATTGGCGTTAGTATAGAATGTGCATATTTAACGAAAGAATCAAGTATTTATATGGTTTTATAAATGCGTTTAATTTTCTAGCAGTAGGATATGAGCCCTGCATTATTACTACAACTAATATTTTGTTAAAATAACTCCGTTCGTAAGTTTTTTACGTGTTGTTTACTTTACTTTAAAATTGCGAAGGTTATTGCAAGAAGTTACTCAATAAAATATGTGAAAGGCTGAGATTATACGAAAGAGTATAAGAGTAATCAACACAACCCTGATCAAAGGTTTACAGAAAACTGAAAACTGACTTTGTGAATTTATGCGTCGATATTTATAACAGAGTATAGGCTCCATGAAGCTAAAAGTTAGATTTACTAATCTCAAAAGTTGATTGGTTAATAAATATTATTCTCAATTTATAATTATCTATTTTAGGAGGGAAAATATTGTTAATCATTTTCTAAAGTGATCTTTCAAATTTCGTAGCAGAAAGCACACGTGGGATCTTCTTAACAGTGTTTGAAATAACATCGCTGATTGATTAAAGTAGAAATTCAAATTTGGAGCCTACATTTAGCACAAAAAATGAGTCAATAATATTTCTAGTGATATTACTTAAATCTATTGAATTTTTCTACAATTTTTAACGGGATTCCACAGAACAACTCTATTGAATCTATTTCTAGGTCTGCTGATAGAAAAGTTGGTTCACCGAGACGGGCCAAATAATTTTTCTCGCTAGAATACGTCTCGCATGCTTATAAATCTACCAGTCGTTTGTGCATTGAATGTTGCTGACGCAACTGGTCTGGTGATCTTTGACAAAAGAAGAATCTGCAAAGTTGTTTGGCCTGGCATCTCAACTTCAGTCACTTTCCCACTGTCATAAAGTGGCTTCCCTGTGTCTTTTCTATAAATATTGTCATGGCAATTTTTACTTTAATGTGCTTTCTCCTTTAGTATCTCATCCGCATGAATTTAATCGTACTATTATTTGGTCAACTATGTCTCATCATTTTATTGTTGAAAGATGTAACCGTAATAATAATAATAGTAGTAATAATAATAATAATAATAATAATAATGATAATTTTTTCTCTTGCATTTTCCACCTGTGAAACTTTCTTCCGGTTTCTTGCTTTCATGTCAACTACGATATTCAAAAATTCAAATGCAAAATCAATCACCATCTTCTGTCGTTCTGAATCCTGTTCTTTTGTCATTTTTTACTCATTAATATTTTCTCATTTTCTTTCACTCTCGGTAACCTCTTGCGTCTTAGTGGAAAATCTGTGAAGTAGAAATCGCTGCGTATTCGGGAAGACAAGCGACGAAAGAAGAAATATGCATCTCTCTATATATATTGTATATTTCTGTTATTAAGTTTGCACGTATTTGTATTATTGCAAACGCACACACACTCACACACACACACACACACACACACACTCACACACACACACACACACACACACACACACACACACATATATATATATATATATATATATATATATATTGCATAGGATATTTATATCGTTTAAATATGTTCTATAGAATAGAACTAAAAGGGAAATTCTGTTGACTTTTTCGTTAACACTACAGTTGTAAAAAGACGATTTCAAAAATTGGACGTTCTTTACATTAAGAGATAGAACCTATTATCAATAAAATTTGTATAAATCTTGGCACGCATGTATTAGAAGGTCGTTTTTGTCACTTGATGCTAAAATATATTCTGCAGTCATCACAGTATAAACACTATACTGTCTATAGTATTACCTTCTTTCTTTGAAAAGAATCAATGACGGTGGAAAGTGGTTGGAACACAATATCGGAAAGTTCCTTTGCAAGTTTATTATTACGACTTATTCGATAGCGGTGAAAATCACCAAAAAAGCTGGACAGACATTACCTGTCCATTCTAATTAATAGAATATATAGACACACATACACACATCCAGACTTAGGATGCTCCGAATGTATTACCTTTTTATTTATTTTCGCATAAGCTACAAGAAGAATTTTAGATAAGAGAAGTTTTCTACTACAAAATACTATTTTCATCATCAGGGCCTGCGTGTACTACCTCCGAATCCTGTGGGCGGGGGCTGATTGGAGTCCCTGGGCAATGCTTTGTGACCTTCGCTAACTTATCAATATTTACTTTTTTCTGCCTACGTTTATACACGCTACAAATTAAACTAAGCACAACTGACTATTAAAAGGATGATAAATTTTGGCGTCATTCTAGGATCTTTTTATCCAAATCCGTGAATTTGTTTTGCTCATACTAAGTCTCGAAAAAACACTATATAAAATTCACTATTTTTATCCATAATGTTGAATGTGTTAAAATTCTTCAACTTTTCAATAAGAGAAATCTCAAGCTGACGTTAAAATTGCCGCAAATCATTGTTGATTCATTTAAGATGGAATGTCTCTAATTTGTTTTTGGATATATTGTATTTATTTTCAATTTTTCTAGTTGAATTGTTCACCTATCTTGCATATGATCCATTATTGTAGATAATTAAGTTACAATAAAATGTGTATTTTATATGAATACAGCCTTTTATGAAAATTGAGATGTATCAGAGTGCGGGGGGGGGCGTATTATAGATTCAGGAGGTGTATCATAGATTCGGGTGTGGGGTGGGGGGGTAAAAGACCCTTGGACCGGCCCTGCTCAGCATAGTCACTACCAATGATTGAAGCTTTAATCAACAATAAATAAAAGTCTGAATTTCTTCTTTTATGTACCGTGTCTTTTCAGGACGTGGGTGATCACTGCTCTCCACAACTTCCTATCCTTCGTAGCCCTTAGTAATGTTTGACTTTTAACTATCCCTTTTCTGTTCTAAAATCCATTTGCACAAATTCTTTGGGTATGTGATTATGGCTCTCCGCAACTTCCTATCCTTTGTAACTTTTAGCAATGTTTAACTTTTTTACTCTCCTTCCCATTCTCTGCTCTGCCATCCATTTGCCCAAGATCTTTACGTAGGTGATTATGGCTCTCCCCAACTTCCTATCCTTTGAAACTATAGGCAATGTTTTTCTTTTTACTATCCCTCCCAGTCTCTGTTCTGCCAGCCATTTGCACACGCTGGTTAGGTAGGTGGTTATGGCTCTCCACAACTTTTTATCCGTTGTAGCTCTTGGCAATGTTTCATCCATCATTTGCGTTCAACAAGTGTCGATGATTGTCAATGGATCTCATCTTTCCGAATCGAATTCAAACTCCCACCATTCCTTCTTACACACTTTCATGTCAGGTGTCATTTTACCATGCTGCTATCTGTGACAAAAGAACAGAAATTATGAATTATGGGCGAGATAGTTTGCCCTTGGTTGCCATACCACCGATATTCGTCTATGATATTGTGCGCTAACATAAAAAACAAGAGGCATTACTTTCAGAGCAGACCACGTGTGTATGTGTTTGTTTAAGTTTGTATTATTGCGTATGCCTGAGTGTGTATGTGTATGTGCCTGAGAGAGTGTACATATGCGTTTACTCGTGCAACTGATTAAACATGGTTGAATAGAGAGAGAGACAGACAGACAGAGAGAGAGAGAGCGAGAGAGATGGCAGGAGGCGTCTATTCAACAAATACAAATGAATCTATTATCCATTTTGTTCTATTTCCTTACTTTCTTATCTAACTGGACCGGTTTCAGCTCCTTCAGCTTTTCACCCCTCAAAATGCCTCATCGCAATTCTTTGACAAATCTATTTTTAGCCCGTCAGTCACTCCAGTCTACGTTTTTGTTTATGTACTCCAGCTCGCCGGGCAAGCATGCCATTTTACTGATTATATTTACACTTAGACTGACTGCTGTACATTGTGGTGTATATTTATTGTGTTATAAACTGGTGTACCATTTTACTAGCTGAATTTAGGATTGTAGCGACTCTGACCTCAGTGGAAGCCAAACTATGGTTTTAACCGTGTAAAATAGATACCATAAAAACATAATACTGATTGGGTTTTTTTTCAGTATCTCCATAATTTTATTCATAATGTTCCTTTTTTTAAGATCTTAAAATCTGTTTAACATTAAATTAAATAGTTTCTTTCCTTAAAACTTGCGTGTTGACTTACGGCGTGAACATGCAAAATATAAAAGAACAATAATAATATATATCCGTTTTTCTCGCGAGATAAAAGTAGCACTCTTTGGTGGGGAGACTGGAGTGATAATAATAATAATAATAATAATAATAATAATAATAATAATAATAATAATAATAATAATAATAATAATAATAATAAATGCTGCAGCATGTATGGCTCTTACGGCTTCTGAACTTAACTGGTTGGAGGCGTTAACATGTACATGTTTTAAACTTGGTAAATTAAGATGGGCTACAGTAAATATCCTGTTCATTAGCACAGATTTGCTGGTCAGTTGCCTGAGCCTAATCTGTTGTTGAGTGGGTGGGGGGGTATGCTGAAGGAGTTTGCGCATCTCTGTTTGTGAGTGAGAAGCATCATGTACGAGTGCCCTGACAGTCACAACTCGATATTAGGAAACACCCTCAATCGAAGACCGTCTAAGCGGACTGGGTTTCACGATTTTAAGCTATTTCTAACTGGGTCCCATCTATAAAACTATGAGTTGCTTTTACCAAAACTTTTCTCCCTATCGCGCATATTTGGCTGGGATTCATGTGCTTGATATACACTTATCAGATTGGAGTATTATGATAATTCACATAATTATAATCCAGTGTCACGTTGTTGGATGGCTGCTTTCTCACGCAATAATAATAATAATAATAATAATAATAATAATAATAATAATAATAATAATAATAGTTAAGAGACGAGCGCAATTTAAGAAAAGAAAAAGAAAAGAAAAAACAATGTTTGAAAATTTAAATAATATTTCAACAGAATATCCGTCTTCTTCCAATTATATTTCTTCTTTAAGTTCAAAGAAAAAGAAAGAACTTTCGACCCTTAAAACTCATGAAGATAGTTACGTACACAAATTACTAACTTCCCAACCCGAGGAAATGAACAGAATGACAGTAGAGTTCTATAAGGTTTATACTAAGCTGTTTGATTAATTCCTCTTAGTAACTAATCAACTAACGGAAAGTTCCAAAATAAACAAGATCATCATCATAATAAGTAAGTTTCAGTTGCAGGATCTCACGCTGGCGGTGTTTCATTCGTTTTGATGCGTTCATTACCAGGGCAGCCATTTTTTTTCATTACAAGACCATCGGTACCTGGCTGCTGTCCTGCAGGCCGCCGGATTCGAACCCAACTCATGTATTGCTCCCCTAGTGCCGTGGTGCAGGTGAACGAAAGCGGTCACGTGCTTTTGCGTCAGGGTTGCCCGCTTTTGCTCCTAATTTACATTTTGGCGTTGGAGCCTCTCCTTCGTCAGTTGAGAGGGGCGTGAAGTCTGGCCCCACGTGGAATCACTGCTATTCGGGGTTGGAGCCAGGGTTTCCGCGTACGCCTATGACGTGTCCACTTTCGTGTCGTCACGCTACGACATTGAGGTGGTTCTGAAGGCGCGTGAATGGTACGAAAGGGTCATGGGGGCAAAGATTAACCGCGACAAGGCCTTCCGGCTTGTGGTTAGGTGCCTGGAAGGGGCTCGATCTTCCTTTTGTTTGGACTGACGGGCCCGTCGGCATTCTCGGAGTGTGTTTCGGGCTCGGACTCCAACTGGAGATGTACAGGCAAAGGTCGGCGCGTCGGCCGAGATTTGGTTCCGAAGGCGGTTGTCCTTGAAGGGTAGGGCTGAGGCGTATGCCACTTACGTCTTTCCTCTCATCCTTTACCGGTTGTCTGTACGGAACGTAAGAAAGCGATCGAGTGTTTGCTCCATTCCCTCTTGTGGGCTGGCGCAAGTATCACAGAGACAGAGATGTCTGTGCCCAACGTCCATGTCATGGAGGTGGGTCTGGGAATGCCACACTTGGCGAGACACCGACACGCCTCGAGGTTGGCTTTGCTAAGCAGCGCGTTGACAGGATTCGATCTTGAAGGGGAGTGTGAGGGCCACATTCCCTCGACTTACCATCACTCCTTCTGCTTCTAAGGTTGAGTGTTATCGTAGGCCCCTGGATTTCCTCCTCGAGTGTCGATCGGCCTTAAGGGTCATTCCTCGATTCTGTGACTTTTCTCGGCCTAGTAGAGTCATGTATCTAGTTACGCTCCTTCTGGGACACCAGCGGTGGATTATCTCAACAGCCATATATGTTCGCCTTACCTGGCGATTGGTTCCGAATAGGCTATCTTTCAATGACGTAGCTTTCAGATGGGCTTGGCGGATTTGCCTGACTGTCATCGGCTTAGAAGAAACGGCCTCCCGCGCCTTCTACCCTTGTCCTTGGGTGCGCCATCTCTGGGACTATGTCGGTGAGTTGACGGCTCGTATCGCTCCCAAAAAACTCGTGTTCATTAATCGCGCATACGCCTGTGACAATGTGTCGCCCCTGTATTCTGGGGTGAAACGGGTGGTGTTTCGGACGTTGCTGGTCACGGCTAGAATGGGGATTTGGACGACGCGGATGGAGGAAATCTTGCAATGTGATCGCTATTCTCATCAAGATTTGATTAGATTCTTTGAGCATCAGCTCAGGATGAAGATTAGAACTGATAGAAAGCGGTTGTTATTGACAGATTTCAGCGAAAGGTGGGTAATTGTGGCGAAACTGGTTCCCGTGAATGGGGCTAGCTTTGATTATCTTTTTTTAAGTCCCTCTAAATCACAACAGGGCGATTTCCTGTGGGCCCTCATCTCATAAGATAGACTCGTCTTGTGTACCTAGTTAATGTGTCTGACTTCTTCCAATGACCCAAGTCGAGATTCCCAACCACCCAGTTTTGTTTTTTTTTTGGCCTGCCCTTTTCATTCCGACTGGGTCAGTTTTTTAATTTTCTAATGCTCATAATTTTTTTTATCCTTCCCCCCTCCCTTAGAAAGATAGAGAAAGTCTTTTGATTTTGTTGGAAGACAGCGGCAACTCTTATTTTTAAGGAGTGGACTGGTCTTATTATCAACTTTCTTTTTTCAGTTTGTTTTCGAGGTCATTTAATAATCAAAAAGAAACTGAAAGGAGAGCGGAGACTGTCGACGTCGCTATACAGGTGAAGAAGTCGTGAAACATAATGGTGGAAGTTGTGTCAGTTGATTAGAGGGAATGGTTTCAAGAGACACGGGAGGCGAAAGGAGGAACTGGATATTAGAAGAAGAGACAAAACCATCCAGACGACAGTATTACTGAAAAAAGAATACTAAGAGGACAGCGGTATTTGACGATGAGTTCTGTCACTTAACGTCACTCATCAATGTAGGTTACTAGTTACAACTAATGACAACACTTCAGGAGTGAAATAATAATAATAATAATAATAATAATAATAATAATAATAATAATACTAATAATAATACTAATAATAATACTAATAATAGTCCGCTTACTAATTATGGGCACGTGGTCGAGTGGTTAGAACTGTAGCTTTCTGACCATGAAACCCATGAATTGATTTGTCAGTAAGGTGACTTCTTCATGTTAGTAGGCCTTGGGGAAGTGCCTGAAAACTAGTTGACACAAGCCTTGTGAGTGAAATTGGGTAGACGGAACCCTTGGAAGCCGTCGATGGTTGTGGTAGTCATCGTGACCGAATGTTTGAACGTGCTGACCTTGTTCAGACTGTTGATCACGCTAGATAACGCGCATTCTCCCAGAAACTTGTAACTAAGCATAGGTCCTGTGGGTCTTGAACACAAATGTGCCTGCAACGAGGATTCTCGGATAAGAGTGGTTGCGCTATTTTTTTATTTTTATTTTTTTACTAGTATGTAATATATTACTGATGGATGGTACTTAAGGCCTCTGATCCTAATTGGTTGGAGGTGTTATCATGTACATGTTTTGCCTTGATGAATTAAAATGGGCTACAGTAAATATCCTGTTCATTAACACAGATTTGCTGGTCAGTTGCCTAACCGTAACCAGTTCTGCCCCCTAGAAGACGATGCCTCACAGTCAAATGTGCTCTTGATACCCCTATATCGATGGATACATTTGCTTTTATGAAAACATGCCTCCCCAACATGTTTTGATAAAATCATCCAGGTGGGGGCCCAATTAGAAATACATTCAGATCACGTAACGTAAACCGCTTAGACGGTCTCCGATTTCGGGTGTTCGCAAGCATCTAGGCGTTACACCCATGTCGCCTTGGCTGCCTCGACATTTGGCCATGATGCTACTCCCGCTTTTTAACAGTGATGCACAGTGCGTCATCCCCCGAGTACATGGCCAACTGGTTAAGATCAGCCAATTGAGAACATTTATATTAATGGAAGGAATATTTACTGCCGTCCGTCTAAATATACCACTACAAAATGTATACCTGTTAACAATGAATTACGGTTAGAAGCCACAAGAGAGATGAATGACTCATCATCGTCATCATTATTATTTTTATTATTATTGTTGGTATTATTATTATTGCTGTTGTTGTTGATGATCATATTGTTTTTTTGTTGATGTTATTATTATTGCTATTGTTGTTGTTGATGCTGTTATTGTTATTATCATTTGGTGTTGTTGAAGTTATTATTATTGTTGTTATTGTTGTGTTGCTGTTGTTTATGACATTATTATTGTTGTTTCTGTTGATATTATTATTATTATAGTTGCTATTACTGGTGTTGTTATTATTGGTTTTTTTTGTTGTTGATGTTATTGTTATTGTTATGGTCGATATTATTATTATTTTTGTTGCTCTTGATGATGATAATATTGCTGTTTTGTTGATATTATTATTGCTGTTATTGTTATTATTGTTGCTGTTGATGATGATGATGATCTTATTGTTGTTTTGTTGATATTCTTGTTGTTGTTGATGTTGTTATTATAATCTAATTTTTAAAAATCTCGACTTCGTATCTGACATCATCGAGTGCAAAATGAGAACATTTGTTCAGGTTAAGCAAAGATATTTATGAAAGAAGCAAAAGCGAAACCTTCTTTTGTCAGGTACTCTGCTATGATTAACATCAATACACGTCTCCTTATTCCATCATTCTATCTGCATTACACACACGTTGTCCTCTATTCACGATGAATCATCAAATGATGGTGCCTGACCTCAGTGGCAAACGAATAACTGGCCTAGCTAATGACTCACTCTCGTTTGTAAGGAATAAAGACTGGATCACCCACTCACCCCTTCGCTCAATCACTGACTCAAACGCTCACTCTCATTCTCTCTTTCTCTCTCTCTCTCTCAGTCTCTGTATTCATGCATGTGTCATGTCCCTTCAAGAAGAGGCCGATCATTATTATCCACGACTTCCTATTTTTGTGGCTAGAAAAAAACTTATTCTTTCCAAGACTAAACAAAATAGTAAAAAATGGAAAACTTCATAAAGCAACAAAAAAAGAATGCTGAACTCTAATATAATATCTAATCTCTTATATGGCAGTAGGTTCAGGTGGTGTAATGGATAGAAGGAATGAGAAGACGAAGAGTCGTTCGAATTCCAGTCGAGTTCGTTAAATTCACTTACGAGCAAATACCATTGTCGGTGCGTAATGTTGTTGAGAGCTGTGGTACCCTACTCCCCAGAAAGACAAGGGGACACGTGTATATTACAGTGGATGCTGAACGATTTCCTCACAGATGGCAAAGACAGTTGAAGCAAGAGAAATTTGGTTCCACCGACGAATGTTGAGAATAGAATATATTGATAAATAAAAATATTTCATTAGAAACATAAAAAAGGAAATCTGATCTGTTACAACAATGATTCTCAACTCCGTGCCGCGGCACACTGGTGTGCCGCGCGATACTCTTAAGTGTGCCGCGAAATATTTTCATGACATACATGTATATGTGCGTGTGGAAGTAGTAAAGCTGCACAAATAGTTGAATAGAAACTTTGAAATAAAGTAAGTTAATATTTGTATGTGTATTTAAAAAAACATTCCATGTTTTTTTTTAATAACATTTAAATGTATAAGTGTCTTGCGAAGTGTGCCTTGATATTTTCATTTACTCCGAGGTGTGCCGTTGACCAAAAAGGTTGAGAAACACTGCGTTGGAGAAATGTCGTTAGAAACCAAGAAATGTGTGCTAATGATATTACGTGATATCTGTCTTCCTCTAAGGCGGCGAAGACTGGGGAATCTCCTTAAAGATGAAGAAGAGACGGGAAGCAACAGAAATATGATTCTACTGAAGGATGCGGAGAATACTATGGACCGAATATGTAAGTATCGACGAAGTTTTAGAGAAAATGGAAACACAAAAGGACAGTTAAAATTTCTAGGCCACATGAAGAGGGCTTGGAAAATGTGATCTTCACAAGAGAGATTGGAGGTTAGATAGACAGAAAAAACAACATAGCCTACCTAGCGAGTTTAAGTAAATGGATGGTAGAACAGGTTTTAGGAGAGATACCAAAAAGCCAAAATATATTGAGAGCTACAAAGGACAGTTTAATTAACTGATTGATTCGTTTTAGACAGCTTATCAACCCTTTGCAGGTTATTTAAAGCCAGAAAATATTTTTAGATTGTAAGATTTTTTTTAGATAATAATGGTTTAGTGATAAAAATTTTATTAATTAGCTGGTGGATACATACCTTTCCCACGGGTATTTGGACGTAAGCGAATACATCGAATCCAGCGGGAATTCGAGCTCGAATTAATTATATCATTAGACCACGAGCTCATCCAAGCTTACAGCATCTGTGGCTCTTGGGCCTTGTGAACATTTTTATAAAAACGAAATTACACCGAACGTAGTACTTTGTATCGGCTTACTTTGTTGATATCAATCATTGCCACAGAAAACATCAACAAACAAATGATCATAAAACCTAATTGTAGCGAAATTTCATTGGTGAATTGTAAGTTCCATTTGAGCAACTTCTCCACACGAGCCTCAGCTTCATGGAACCGACTCGCAAGAGGATGATTTCTTGATCCCTACAATCTTAACCTGTTCAAGTCTAGAGTTAACGGTTATCTTCCCCATATATACGTGTAAACAGTGCCTCTTTCTTTGTAACCCTATACTTCAAGTGGCTTTTGGGACTTTTACATGATGAACATCACTGTAAAAAAAAGAAAAAAAAAAGGATATCTAGTTATCTTAGTTAACTCAGTCCGCTGAATAAATAATTACTTGCTGTTCGCCTCTTTAGATTTCAGTGAATTCAGCAAATGCGTTTCTTTATCTGCATGAAGGTAATTTTGAAACCCTTTCACAAAAGGTGTCTTGTCGCATCTACAAGGTGGGTTACAGGCACTCGCTGTTTTTCTTTTTTTGCTATTGCCATTTCGCTTTCGAGAAAAATCTTAATGATACTTTACAGTCGCACACTAGTGTCAAATAATAAAACAGGTATATTTTTAAGAGATAATTCCCTTTAAAATAGACTTCCAATGCTTATTTTGTCTATAATTGTACTTCTCATTCTATTTTTTTGTGTATGTACATAACACGTTCTTTCCCGCGTGCAAGTTGTTTGTTTCCATTATATATTACAGGTTATCTGAATATCATGTCCATGTAGAAACTGCTCTATTTTAATCGTCTGAAAGAACTCTTTCTGCTTTCCACCAGCATGGCTGATGCTAACCTCCAGGAAAGTTACCCATTGCGCCTTCTCGGGATAACATTCTCGGATGACATGAAGATTATATTGAATCAATTTCTAGGTTTGCTGCTAAGAAAGTTGGTTAACTGCTTCGTGCTAGACAATTTTTCTCGACAGAATCTATACATATTTATTAGTCTATCATGCGTCCATGCTTTGAATAGAGCTGCCATATCTAGTCTTGTGCTTCTGCTACATATTTAGAGATTCTTCATGAAATGCAAAGAAAAATCTGCAATGTTATTGGTCCTGACCTAGCATCTCGACTTCAGTCACTTTCTCTCCGCCGTAATATAGCTTCCCTGTGCCTTTTCTTTAAATACTTTTATGGTAATTGTTATGAACTTTACTCTATGGTACCTAGCCCGTATGAATTTAAGCGCAGTACTAGATTGTCTGCAAAGTCTCATTATTATACAGTTGAAATAGCTAGATGTAAAATGTCTAACAGTTTCCTCTATCGCTTTTATTGCTTGTGAATCTCTTGACTTCTTGCTTTCCAGTCTTTTTGCTTTCCAGTCAACTTTTTATCTTCCAAACTTTAAATGCAATGCCAATCGTTATCTTCTGTCTTAATTCTTGTTCTGTTATTGTTCCCTCTCCTTAATAGTGTTTTTTTTTTCTCATATTGTCTCACACTCAGTAGCCCCCACGTACGTCTTAGTGGTTTTACTGCCTTGCTTGGGCTGAAAAAGATCAAGCTTTCCTAACATTTGAAGCAGTTCTTCATGTCTCGCTCTGATATCATCTCTGTTACAATCTCATAAGATTCATCTGATTTTGCTGGTTACAATCTCGGGGAGTTACTGCTAAACTCCTCCATTCACCTTATTTATATATGACAAGGCCTACAGACGCATGCTGGATTTATCCCTGGATAATAAAAATGAACGTTTCTCACACTTTTTTCTTTCTTGTCTTGAAGACAGAAGGCTATGAACATTTTGACTTTATTCATTTTGTGAACTGTTTTCTTTGTTACTGTCTTATAGTTGCTTTGCCTTGCCTTGCCTTATATTGTCTTGTCTCGAATATGTTATCCTCTTATTTTCTTATTGCGAATTTGACGCATAATAATAATAACTGCATCCTCTAAAGCGTTTCTCCGTTTCATCTGGGCTATTATTGCCCTAAACTGTGATTTGGGTCTTACATGTACTTCCATATTTTTATATTCAGTTTTGTTCTCATATAAGAGCTCTTTTATGTATTAAATCTGTAGGGCAATTATAACTCTGAATAAATATGTATAAACACCCTAACATTTATATATATATACAAAAATACTCGTAAAAATGAGAAACAGCAAGACGTGGAATTAACAAAATGAGTATTATTTATTATCTGGCTGTTATGTGGTGTTGGAGACAGGAGAGACAGTAATACTGAGTAAAATTGTGAGTTTAGGATCAAATATGGATCGGAAACCGACAGAAGGATAAGATAAAGTATAAGCAAGTATATACAGTCTTTCTCGTATGTTTTTTTTATATATATAGTTGTGTGTAATGAGTATCGAAATAATTTAGTTGGAAAACTACAAGAAGTGTCTGGGGTTTTCTTACCTCATATTTTTGTTGAGTATTAAGAGAGAGAGAGAGAGAGGGAGGGAGAGAGAGAGAGATGTTGCTATTATGGCCTGAAAAAGGAAAAAGAGACTTTTCGTTGACGCATGTGTTGACGAGCTGTCCGTGTGAACTGCTTGCCCGATAGTGAGAATGTCACGAGTTTGTGCGTGTGTAGAGGAGAAAAGCGGGGTCGATTCTCATTAGTTTAGAATGAGTGAATTAATGATAATTATGATTGTTATAATTATTTTATGATAATTATTTTATACGCTATAATTAATTCTTATTTATTTAATTTTTTATGGACATAACACAGTGAGAATATAATATTTTTTTATTTTTGTATTCCTTTATGGAAACGACAACTCCATTTTTGTAGAATCTTTTCTTTTTTCAACTGGAAACAACATAAATTTTTGTTGTAAATAAGTAATGCTATAAGATCTGATATATGAATGCATATATAGTAATAAATGAACTCAAATGTTCATTGATCTTATCCATACTCTTTGATTCGTTGAGATTACATCCAATTACCATGATCCGGTGCTTCTGCTATTTATCAAGTCCTTGATAAAATCCAAAGGAGAATCAGCAATATTATTGGCTCCGATCTGGCGTGTCAGCTTCACTTTCCCACCGCCATAAGGTTATCTCCCTTCGCCTGTTCTATAAATACTTTCATGGTAATTGTTCGGATAAGCACTTCGCTATGGTACCTAGACTATTGAATTTAAGCGCAGTACTAGACTGGCGTCGATATCTAATCATTTTAGAATTGAGCTGACTAAATGTAACTGTAAATTCTATGTTAACAGTTTCTTTTCTCGTACTTCTCGCTTGTGAAGCTCCCTTCCGGCTTCATGCTTTCCAGTCTACTCTAATCTTCAAAAATTTAAATGGAATATCAATCGCTATCTACTGTCCTCCTGATTACTTTTTATTCTCACTCCTTAGCAGTGTTTCTGTTTCTAACTCTTCCACAACCAAAAAGCTCTTGTGTCTCAGTGACTTTACTGCTTTGTTTGAAGTGAACTCGTTTAAAATACACACACACACACACACACACACACACACACACACACACATATATATATATATATATATATATATATATATATATATTTATATATATATAAAGATTAATATGACATAGCTGTTCAGCACTATTTTGTCTTTGCTTTGTTTCTAACTAAATATTCCTATTCCGCTTTTTGAGTACTTTTCTCAGTCTCTTCAGTGGCACCAGTTTCTACGCTCCATCTGATTTCTATCTCTCTCCGCCGTTTATTAACTACACCAACAAGATAAAGTGGATCCAAGAACACTCTTACTTTCCAATAACGATATGACAAAAGTAAACAATTGAATAAAAAGAAACATATTTCAACTAGTCAATTTTTGATAAGCTGTCCTTGGGATCCCATCAACTGACATAGAAAGATTTAGCAGCTTTCTATCTTCACCAGCGTTTTTTTTTTAACTATATCGTGTCTGTCCATCAGCTGTTACAGACAGTTTAGCTCAGTGCAAATTGCAATTGTCTCTTTTCATCATACAGGCGATCATATCCGGGTCCTTCATTTTCTCTACGTGTTTTCCTGACCTACTTGTTAACTCTCTCACGAACACCATTGATCATTTAGCTTTATTTTAACACATTTATAAATAGCAACAATACACCGATCTTCTTTCTCTAGTTCATTTGAACCAACGATTATAAACAAACATCAATTCACATTATCATAACCTGTAATACGTGTTCTTAGTTAATCAGCCATTGATAACATCGATTTTTTAAAAATTGTCTTTTAAAAAAATATTTTATAATTTTACAGAAAATTATCTGCTTATAAAATGTGACCTTCGTGCTCATGAAAACAACTCAATGACTACAAAAAAGTACTTTTTAAATTCTTACTGCCTGTTCATATAAATTTGGTATGATATATGCATTCTGGGTTTCTCTGTGCTTTTTATATTTTTATTATTCCCCGAATACAAGGCTCTGGAGCCACTTATTTTCATCACTTGAGCATACGAACTTTAAGTAGAGGTTTACAGCAAAAATATTAATGATGAATTAGGTGTGTGATATGAATAGAAAAGAAAGTGATTGAACATTAAAATTATGAGGATAATAAGGGTAAATAACGATTAACCTTTGACTTGAAAAGGTTAAGATTGTAGTTTTCGAGAAAGCCTCTACACATGAGTAAGTTTCACAAAATAACAGTTCTTGGGAAAAAGTGAGACTTTTCTTCTTACCCTTGGAACATGGGGTAAATGAAATTGATTCGACTCTGTGAAAATGTCATGGCGTGCCCTACATGTAAAGATCTGAACTGGTGGCACAAAAGAGTACAACCCTCTTAGCAATTTGCTATGGAAATCACTATAGACTAGTGATAGACTTTCAACTTTGCGACTGTGTGAAAATGGGTTGCAGAGTGGGAAAGAATTTTCCCCGCTCCGACAAGACCGCTTAAACAATATTGAATTCAAGGTTGGAAAGTGAAAACTGAGAAGCTACAATCTAGATATGGCAGTAATATTCCATTTTTGGTCTAATCTAACTCTTGTAACGGATGGCTGAAGGAATCGGATACTTCATGGGACGATAGCATAATCTATTTTAAATCTCACTATTTTACAAGTACGTGAATAAGCAAAATACTTTGAGTTTGAGAATAAAAAAATTCTAGTAAGGCGAAGAAATACAAAATATAACCGTAGAATATCTGCTTTCCACCGATGACACTGATTTGGTATTTACATCATTCATTACGTACTCTCTTGTTATCTCGTTAAATGCAAAATCAAAGTTTCAAAAATGGGCCACTTGGTGCACAGCTCTTACAACTATCAAAACAACGTCACACCTTTTCAGTATTGACTTGTCGAAAGGTGCGCCAATACAAAGTGGCCAAGCACCGAGTGACAATTTATTAATTTCCAATTCCCAGGTTAAAGACAGCACGTCAAATTTAAACGAAAAAAAAATTTAGTTAGTATAGAAAACATTCAGCTTATGGTAGCCAATCGATATTTAATTACCACACAAACGAAATTGAATGCGCAGTTAAAAAGATTTTATACACATTTTTTTTGTTGTATTAGAATGTTCAGAGAGTTGGTTGGTTTGTTGGTTTTGTTTGGTGGCATATTAACCTCTACAAGTTATTTAATGCAGAAATCTAAATATTGTGAATACAATTTTATGGCTTCAACAAAATATATTTTGAATGTAATTATATGCCTTCAACTACAGATTAAATCTAATTGGTCATTTTGCTATAAAATATATTGTTGGTAATTCTGCTATAAAATTGTATAGCTGGCCATTTTACTATAAATAGGTATTGTTGGTAATTTTTTTATAGAAAAATGTATTGCTGGCAAATTTAGTATAAAAATGTATTTTATACTTAGTATTTTATTTTTCTTTGGGGATTCACTATTTGCCCATAATTGGAACTCTAAGAGGTTCTACCATCGAGGGTAAGAGTGTACCTGGGAACAACAACAATTAATAGGTGGTTTCACGCTGCTCAAAATCTCCAATCTCCCGATCAGAGGCCTTGCTGCCGGATGTAGTTTATCGTCATACCCAAGACTATCTCTTGTTGTTGGGTGTACTCAGAGCGTGATTACGTTTTACCAGAAAGGATATAAAACAAATGTTACATTTATTTAAATATTATTTATCGAATCTATAATCACATCCATTTTTAATGACTGCAGCCAAACGGTAGGGAAGGAAATTTTCGACTCTATTCTTAAAGAAATATGTGTTTTATATTGAAATTTTTTTTTGTTTTGTTAACTATTTTCAGTTTTTTCTTTGTTTCTGAATATTCATACACTTAAGAAATATTCTAGTAATCGAAACAGATGAAAACTTTTTGATGCTGAATCTGGTGAGTGTGGAGGATTTCGAAGAACCTCCAGTCCTGATAAAATTATTTCTACTTGCGTTTGTTTTGTAGAGTGACCTTATAATGTCATGCTGAAGAATAACAACTTTTCTCTTTAATAAAGCAGGACACTTTCGTACTAATTCTTTGTCCACCCAGTCAAGTTGCCGGCAGATCTGTAATCTTAGACCTTCCATGTTCCATTAGTTCGTAATGAACGAAACCTTTCATATTTCACCAGACACAAAGCAAGGACTTTTGTGGGTGGAATCCTAGTTTTGCTATAGGCCAATCGTTTCTTATTTGGGGATAACCACTGTCTTTCCGATTTTTGTTGACATGCAAAAAACATTTTTATTGTTTTGTTAGAAAAGTAAATAAAAATAAACAAATAATAACAAGGAGATAAAAATTTCACTATCTCTAAAAATAGATGTATATTCAGAATCGCTAGGTCACGAAATCATATTTCGACCAACCTATCAGAAACCATCCCGACCAGAATACGAACATCAGAGTCCATCAGAAGAAAGAGCTGTTCCCACCAGGATATATTGTGAGCCAATCAGAAGCCAAGTGGCAGTTTCGAAGCAGATCGCTAGATATGTATGTAACGAGATGGAAAGTCAACTCAAATCAAAACCATTTGGTTAATCTTATTCATTCTCCGATGCTGCGGTCATCGTAACATAACCCGGAGACGAAATGGAGTTCATAGATGCATTCAACAACTACCACCCACTAGCGACAGTACACCTACACGTACACCTACACACAGAGAGTCTTACGTTGACGCTAAAACATACACGCGTTCCTTCAGCCACATTTTAAGTTTGTGACTGCTACATTTGAATACATACATACATACATACACATGCATTCATACACATATATGGATATATATTAACATTCGCCCGCGCTCTTTGTCTCTGTCTCTCTCTCTATCTGTATCTCTCTCTCGTATTCACCAGGACATTTACATTTAAACTCTTGAGCCTCCAAATTTTACGCTAACCTTCCGTATATATTCGAGGGTAAGTAAAAACGCATCCGCATTTTCACCGTAACATATCTTCACGATTGTCACACTTACCTTCCGATTATGCGTGCTTATAGTTGGTACTATTGTGGTCACATGATCGAAGTTTATTCCACCTTGGTGTAGACTACTAGCGAGGCGGCCATGTTTACACTGTAAAAGCAGCAAGAAAATTAGCGCGATCAAGCTCAAAGTTTGATCAAGTGACTACAATAGTGTTAACATGAGCCAAAGGCAGTGTGAAAAACCTAAAGATATGTTATGGCGAAAGTGTGGATAATTTTTGAATTAACTTTGTATATATATATATATATATATATATATATATATATATATATATAATAAAAAGACTTAAACATTAATATTCCATGGTCATAATTTATTCCATTGGAATCGTAAAAACGATCCAATTCATCAGACCTACAGATTCAAAATGAAAACGGAAAAACGACTCCGGGAAAAATTGGTGAGAGTATGTGTGATAGTGTCGGGGGTGGGGGCGTGATCTATATAGAGGGGTAATAGACGAGATCACGGGTCCCCCCACACTATCACACATACTCTCACCAATTTTTCCCGGAGTTGTTTTTCCGTTTTCATTTTGAATCTGTAGGTCTGATGAATTGGATCGTTCTTACGATTCCAATGGAATAAATTATGACCATGGAATATTAGTGTTTAAGTCTTTTTATTATATCCTTACTCTGTCCTGGACATTGAGTTCTACCTGGACCATATCCTCTTGGAATTATTTTTATACATAGATGTATGTGCATATATAATTGCATATGTATGTGCATATTCACCACTAATATTGTCAATATATATATATATATATATATATATATATATATATATATATATATATATATATATATATATATATATTCAAGTATGTTTCATTAAATAATATAGATATATTATGTTTATTTTTATAATAATCCTTTCTAGTTCTCTAATTATCTTCTTGGTGTTAAGTTGAAATTCCACAAGGAAAGTGCCTTATTTTTGTTAACCCAAGTACTTTCGATCTCCTCCAAGATCATCCACTTGGGGTAAATTGCAGAGACAAACTTCATGAAAGTGTAATCGTCTTCGCAATTCAATCTACTTAAGATATCATATGCACAGATTTTTATTAATCACACATTGAAAACAGTTGTAAACTAAATAAATTAAATTAATTTAACAACACACATTGCTTTTTTTCTTATAGTTAATTTCTGCATGCCTTTTACAGTGATAGAAGAACGCATATCTTTTTGTTTCCTGACGCTTTCTGTCTTCTTTCCCCAGTCATTTTCAGGTCTACTCTGAAATAGTAAGGGGATGTACATCTAGTTCTTGCCAGTCCTCTCTCTCTCTCTCTCTCTCTCTCTCTCTCTCTCCTCTCTCTCTCTCTCTCTCTCTCTCCTCTCTCTCTCTCTCTCTCTCTCTTTCCCAGTGACCTACTACTTATCATTCGAAAAATATTAATGGGCTGCTGTGCAAGAAACGCATTTTCCCCATTATGGACATTATTATATCCATGATATAGTAACACCTTAATACACAGATGGAACACAATATCTGAAAGAAAACATGCATTGTTCTCCGAAGAGATTCTTATACTGTTAAGTCATACACAAAATTATATGAAAATATTCAAACTTGTCACACACAGAAAAATTATAACACATGTATACAATGTATCCTTACAATATTGTTAGCAAAATATTCGTTGTCATAGGCATAAAATAAGTAGGAAAAAAAATTCGCAACACAGAAATTGGATATGTCGTTATTATGATTAGTTCAGGCAAAGAGTATGTTTACCAAGTTTAGCGTCAATTATTTAAAAGGCTGATAAATTAGACGTACAATTCAAATGAATGGGTCCATCTCACACAACTCTCTGTCCCCCTCTGTGTGTGTGTATGTGTGAGGGCTCTCCCTCACAAACACACACACACACACACACAAACACACACACACACAAACACACAAACACACACACACACACATATGAATTACATATAAATTTAATTCAAATGGGGTACAATAGAATATATTGTATATGTAATTCATTTATATGTTTTGTAATAAATATATCGAGATCTATTTTGTGGATCAGTTCATTTTTATGTTTTATTTTTATTTTTTATATTATTAGGATTCACTTGGATTACTTACCCACGAATTTTTACCTATATATATATCAGGGACGTGCTGTCTAAAGATAGACAATCCTTACCCTGAATAAAGTTTATTCAGCAGCTAAATTTTCCTTTTGAGGCACAATATGCGCTATCTATCTCTCTCTCTCTCTCTCTCTCTCTCTCTCTCTCTCTCTCTATATATATATATATATATATATATATATATATATATATATATATATATATATATATATAATGGCACGTGCCGTCAGTCCATGGAAGAATATTTATATATCTGATTAATGTTCGATAATTGAATGACAAAATGGAAAAACTCTATGTAACGAGTTTCGTCTTTAAAAAAAAAAGGACTTCATCAGACTAAAATAATGTTCTGGTTGATCTATATATATGTGTAAGTGAAGATGACGCGAAAATAGGAACAAGACTTCTGTTATAATTATAGATGGAAAGTGCACCAAAAATGTACAGATGTCATAGATTAAATTTGGATTTTAAATTTTGGGCGTCCGATGCGCCTAAACGTACCAGATTATGGGATGTAAAGTTGACAGATGTGTCAACTAGACCGCTGGGAATAATCCTAAAAGGCCCAAACTAGAAGAACTGGAAGCCCAAAGATAACCAGAAATAATCCTGACATCGGCATTACTAAAATCAGGAAGAATATTGATGAGGGTGCTGTAGTGCTGAGAAGGCTTGCTCTCACTTGATCTCCAGTGCAACCCAGTATTTATGATGGTTGTGAAAGTTCAATCATCATCCCTCCTAAGGCGTTATGATGGTTCATTTTAAGAAGCAACGGCGTGTACGTGGGTAGATTTTCTTTAGTGGTACGGAGTTACGCAATCTCCCCACGGATGAGGATAAAACTAGAGGCATCAGAAATGTAAGTTAGCAACAAGGAAGTCTTAATGAAAATGGCAACAGAAAGAACTCTTAGAATCAGAATCAGAAAAAGACAACTGAAATTCCTTGGACACAAAATGAGGAAAGGTGGCTTAACCCTCATTGGAGGCAAGAGATATAGGGGAAGACATTGAGCCATTTACTCTGATGAGCTTGTGTGAGTGGATGGCGGAACAGGGAGGCAGAGCCACAAATGATATGAAGTTGTGGAGAGTCATGATCACAGCACACAGAAAGAATGGAATTTCATATGTCTGGACCTACATTCCCAACAATGTGGGACCCAAAACGGCTGATGTTGGTTCTTCTTCTTTATGTGTCGTGTCCCTTCAGGACACAGGCAATCATGGCTCTCCACAACTTCTTATCCCTTGTAGCTCTTAATAAACTTTGTCTTTCTGTTATTTCTCCTTAGCTCTCTTCCACCATTCATTTACTCAATCTTATTAATTATGTTTATGTGTTGTTTTCCTGTCCTGTGCGTTTAAGATTTTACAAGCCTTCTTCCCTCATTATGTGCCTCAAAACCTCAGTTGTCTCCTCCTGATGTTAAGTATTAGGTTCTTTTTTGTTTCCATTTACTCCAAAACTTCGTCGTTACTCAGATGTTCGGTTCACGGTATCTTCAACATCCTTCTGTAGAACCACATTTCTATTGCTTCAAGTCTCTTCTTTCATCTTTGAGGCATTCACTGTGAGATATCACGTAAAAGTTTAGTACATTTTTCCTTGTATCTAGCGAATTCGATGTTCTTAGTACTCTGGTTAGATTTTGGAATGCTTCCTTGGCTATCCTAATACGCCTTCGGGTCTCAGTGTCGCTCTTTCTGTCGTCTGTTAAAACACTTCCCAGATATTTAAATTTCCGCACTTGTTTGATTTTGGTACCTTAGATTTGCACTTTGCACTTTGGGCTCATCAATTTGCTGACAACCATGCATTTTGTCTCCTCTTTTTTTCTCGTTTTCATTCACGACCTTCTGTGGGAGTTTTTGTAGCTTTCACTCTGTGTCTGCTGTCAAACTGTGTCATCTGCGTACCTTATGTTGTTAAGTTTGTGGCCACCAATAATGAATCGCCTCGCTGTATAGGCTGAATAAGTCCGGTGAGAAAACACACGTTTTTTTTCTTACACCCTTTCTATTTTTGTATATCTGCTGAACGCATTTTCTATCAGTGTGCAGGCCGTTTGCTGCAAGTATAGGCTCTTGATTATTATATCCCCCAAATATGCTGAGCAGTTCCAACAGATCTTTGTGGCTTAATATATCAAAGGTCTTTGTGTAATCTATAAAACACAAGTACACGTCCTTCTGCTTTCTGGGCATACGTATGGCGTTCCTTGTTCCGGTGTCTTTGACGAACCTGCAGTGTTCTTGTTCTAATTCCGGTCTGAATCTGCTGCGCGCTTTATTCATCAGAATTCGAATGATCATTTTCGTTATATAACTCATTAGACTGATTGTCCGTTAGAGTTTGCATTTGTCTGCACCTGGCTTCTTAGGCAGCGCTATGAAAATAGATCTACTAAGGTCTTCCGGTATATCATCACTGTTGTAGATTTCATTTATTATTTCTGTGATCCTGTCTATGCCGAAATCGTCTAAGGACTCCAACATCTCTCTTACAATTCCGTTTGGTCCTGCCGCTTTGTTTCTGTTCAAATTGTCGAGTGCTGCTTCCAATGCAGATTTTACTATTTCCGGTCCGTCGATATTTCTGTGTATTGTCGGTTGTTCTCTTTCGTCGTGGAAGAGTTCTCTGATATATTCGTTCCATCTCTGAAGTATTTTTTTCTTTCTCTAGTATGAGCGTTCCGTCCTTGAACTTTATGCATCCTGTTGATGAGCAGGTCTTTTGCCCTGTTAGTGGCTCAGCTGCAGTAGATAACCAGAAAAGGCTTCCATAGGAAGAATGCCCTACTCGTGTTTCACTGCACTGGATTGAATTCAGAGATTTCCTTCTCCTAGACTGGTTGTAATCCAAGTCAGAGCAAGCCAGTTTGCTTTGCTATTGGATCTGTAACTAGGGGAATAAAAATTCGTGTCTTTTCCAAGAAAATTAATGCGAAGTGAAAGTTTTGGCCAGAATTTGAACTCGACACGCCATTTCCACTTTCTACAGCAATATCTGTTATGCTACCTGCACGTCAGTAAAATAATAGTAGCAGGCACCCATTTTTCTTGTTAGGTAAAGGTAGTCCCCTCTTTGGTCAAAATCCACTCCTCTGGATATGACCGCAAGGTAGCGGAGACTTAAAATTAGGGTTTTCCTTCGCCTAGGTGAACTGCCTTCATGGCCTATCAAGCTCCATCTACACAAACAGCTGGCTATGAGGCGCCAGTTGTTCGCCTTCACTCATTCTCCAGTTTGGAACGGGACTTAGGAGGGATGATGATTGAACTTTCACAACCATGCCACGGAAGGATTTTATAGAGAGTATATACAAAAAACGTTAATTTTTTGGAGCTTTTAAAAGACGAATGTGTATAATATTTATATACGTACATGATATATGCTCTAAAGTTTGTCATAGTCGGGTGTGATAGAGAGAACAAAATCCCACTGTCTACAAAATGCTTCTGTGGCAAACATAAAAATAATCATAAGAAAATGTTCTGGTAGTTTTTTATACTGTACGCGAATATACTTCGAATATAAGCACGACACAAAAGTTAATTATTTTCAATCGGTTTATTGTAAACTGTTATAGGTCCTTACCTATAACTACAGAATGAACTCTTCCTAACACTATGTATACTACGCCTCTCAAGAGAGAGAGACGAATCGAGTCGAGCCGATAGTAGTTCACTCCAAACCAGACTGACAGTCATACTAACACCTTCCACATCTTGTATTATTATTCCGTGTAATATATCTTCGTTATTTCTACTCTTGTGTTCGTGTTGTTCTTCCTTGGTCCTAACTTGGACCATAACATAAACTCTCTATGTTATTTAGAGAACATCAGTATACCAAACAAAGTTATAGTTGCTGAATTTAACGGTATTTTTTTTTAGATCTTTTACGCTGGTTACAAAAAAATTGTTATTGTTTGCACTATTTATATTCGGACTATCATTCTTATCTTTGTTTTCTGGCTGGTTTTTATCACGAAGTTTCGTCCGTTGTGTCTTTCGGCCTTCTTCAGACATATGGGTAACCTACTGAGCCCTTTATTTAATTTACGGGTGTAGACTGTTCTTGTTCCATTGCTCATGTCTAGGGATACGCTCTAATTATTTAGTACTGTTCAGTTATTGCTCGCCAGTTTCCAGAGTACAAGTAAACACTGCCCGACCCAATTTGAACTTACAATCAAATTCACCAAACCAACGCTTTTACCCAATAGTGTCATGGACAATTTACTTGGGTAAACTGAGTTTTAAACCTAACTTTGCTGCTGATTAGGGTGTCACTACTGCTGTTACTGCTGCTGCTGATGGCTGTCATGTTTTGACTGCTGATATGGTTGAAGACCGGCTGTTATTTGTCTTTCTTTTTTAGCGGCTACCATAATGTATCAGTGTAACCCGGATATAAGATACCCTGATATAAGAGAAACCCGGATATAAGAGACTTCTTCTCCGGTCCCGACAACTCTCTTATATCCGAGTTACACTGTATACATATATACAGGTTATACGGGTTACACTGTATACATATATACCTTAGCATATATATATGCTAAGGTAAGAGTCGGCAACCATCGGCCCCCTGGCCAGATCCAGCCCGCGAAAGATTTTTATCAAGCCCCCCATCTTAACAACTGGACAATAATTATGTAATTAATTTGTGAAGCAAGTGGCAGCAAAATATCAACTGGAATTAATTGACTTACAATGCGAGATTTTTTTTTAAATCAACGTTTAATTCCGAAACCACTGTTGATTTCTACAAGGAATATGTTTTGGCAAACGGAAAATATAAAAGCCTATTGAATAATCTGAAAACGATGGACTCATTATTTGAAAGTACGTATGCATGTGAACAATGAAATACACTAAAAGCCGTATAAGAACAAGATTGGGTGATGACCACTTGAATGATATTTTGTTCCTGTCATCGACAAATATTTCACCTGATGTAGAGAAGTTATCAAGCAATAAGCAGAAACAAGTAACTCATTAAACAATTTGCCGTTTCTAACTGTATTTCGTTTGTAGTAAGGATTTTTCATTTTTTGTTGATTGTATTAGTTGTTAACCTGTTATTCCTGCAGTAAAATAAGGAACCTTGTTTCAATAATATAACATTAATTTCGTTGTTTTTTTCTTTAACGCAGATTTCTGGACGGAGCGGTCTGAGATCGAGATAATTTATTATAGGACATTTGATATCATGGCACTCGTCGGAAACACTGCATAGCTGTCTGGCTCGCTCTCTCCAAAAGGTTGCCGACCTCTGTACTAAGGAATCCTCATAGCCTAGCATATATATAACTAATGTAAACAATGATAACTCCCCATCCCAGAGATTAAAAAAAAAACAAAAAAAAAAAACTGTTATATTACTAATCGGGATCATTGGTCGTTGGTTCTCCGGACGATCAACATTTAATTTCGTGACATGAATATCTGTAAGAAACTAAACTGCTAATTCAAAAAGCGGCTGAACAAAAATGTGACATTTGTATTTTGATCGTAATGTTCGGGCTGTAAAATGCGTATTACGTTATCCCAACAACGGCATATCAATTGAAAAGTGTTGAAACGATAGCGACCTGAACAAAAGACTCGGATTCGAATTTCACTCCCGGTTGATTAGTCAAGTAGGTGGCTTCTTGATACTATCGGCCGGGGGAGTCCGACACTGTTGGCAAGTGTGTGAAAACCATACGACAGGTTGATGTAGGTGCGCAGACGAAACTGTCCAGAAGTTATCGATGACTGTGCTAGATTATGCACTTTTCCCCAGAAACTGTAAATTTGCTCAGCTCAGCATAGTTACAGTAAAATCCACTGGTTGACTCAGTAGGTGTTAAAGGTACAAAAATGTGCCTTAGCAGGCGTCTGCATCAGGGATTAGATAGCCACCTAGCAGAATTGTATGCTAGGAAACCAAAAGCTATTATTATTATTATTATTGCCTGAGAAAACTAAAAGAATGCAAAGATATATTTAAAGATGTCCTTATAGTAGGTACGTACAAGTCCCTACGAAAGATGTTGAGAAAATTGAATTTGAGAGGAATTCTTTATTTGTTGGTTTGGTAAAATTATTAGATATTCTTGCATGTCGTCAATTAAGCTTAATACATTGTATACTATGTATTATTCTGTGCTCTGTTGAATACGCAATGAAGTTCGCTGAAGACAACAAGATCTCTCAGTGGGAAACGAGACACGTCTTATTTTTAACGTATCCTGTGGATAAAGGATGATAATTTTATGATTTCTTATTTACTAGAGGTCGTTGTTTTTGGCCGACAAACGGCCAATTCCACAGTTGTATTTTAACAGTCTTATTTATCTCCATTTTATATGGTGAGTGTTGCGAAAGATGGGCTACGAATTGGAGACATTAGATGGAGCTATCAACTCCATCCCTTTCGATAGCATGTAGGTTTTTACGGGATAGAGTTGATAGCCCCATGTTCAACCAGTTCTGAAAATGTTGTGACCAAGTAAATGGTTAAGAAATAACAAAAACCAGGATTGCAGACATATCATATATTAAACAGAAAGAACAGCAGAAGTGTATTACACGACTAGCAAGTGGGTGCCGGGTCAATATACTCAACTGTTATATTTACCAGTCTCCCGACGATGTAGGATGTGGCACAAGGCCGAGTTTAATGTGGGGCAATCCAAGCCCGTAGTTTGACCAGAACAGTTGGAACAGATCTATTCGACTGTTAACATTTAACAGCCCCCCACACCATCACCACGAGGGATGTATATGGCACAAGGCCGAATTTACCGTGGGTCCTCCGAGCCTGTAGGCTCGGCCCAAAATATTCCCTTAGAACCCGCATAAACGGGTTCAGGGCCTGTCTACATCCCCAGACGAAACTTTGCCCTTCGGCAAAGCCTCGTCAGAGTTCCTCTCTGCGCAAGGCAGAGAGTTTGACAGTAATGAACAATCTATTCGACTGTTATATTTAATAGCCCCCCTCCACGAGGCATAAGTGGGTCCGGGCCTGTCTACCTCCACGAACGAAATTTTGCCCTTCGGCAAAGCCTCGTTCGGGTTCCTCTCTGCGCAAGGCAGAGAGTTCGACAGTTACGAACAGTCTGGTCGACTGCTAATATTTAACAGTCCCCCCACCACAAGGGATGTATGTGGCACAAGGCTGAGTTTACCGTGGGTTCTCCGGGCCAAAAATATTCCCTTCGAACCCGCATAAATGGGTCAGGGCCTGTCTACATTCACGGACGAAACTTTGCCCTTCGGCAAAGCCAAACAGAGAGTTCGACAGTTACGAAGAGTCTAGTCGATTGACCCCCCCAAGGCCTTCTCTCTTACTAATTTTATAGTAGGCGGAAGAGTCCAACATTGACTCTTTAGAGGGAGGACACACCCTACTTTTCAGCCTGACTCAGCCTGACTTTTTTTTATTATTACCACACAATACTTTTTATTCGACCAAAAAAAACAAAAAAAATAAAATAAAATAAACCAGACATAACCACTTTGAAAATGTATACAGGAATTACGTTCACATGTTTTTTTTTTGTTTTATGATAAACATTTTATGTGTTAACAACAGTCCCTTTTTATTAAGGTCTCCATTCATTATTCCTAAATAATGAAAAATTGGATAAGTTTATCGGTAAATTATAATGTTAATAATTTCCAGTAATCCAATGTGCTTTTCTGATAATTCAAAGTTCATAAGTGAGGAGATGGGTTTTTTATTCATTCTTTTCCTTTTTCTGTAGACATGGTATGAAATGAAAGATGTTCAATATATTTTCCTTTTCGGGTTAATTTCTAAAGGTTCCGTAAATTTCCTTTTTCTTTTGGGCCTTCTGAACTCTGGAACTGATTGCGGTATTGGTACCTCAAACGTGTCAAAGACGGCGTTCATAGTGTCATCATCTACTACTGTCGACTATTCTTTCATACCATCTTCTGATTTGGTTTACATGACGTTTGTGTATAAAACTCGGTCCCTGAACCATGTAAATCATGTTACCAATTTGTCTGTCTATTATTCCTATCTCCCAGTGAGCTTTATTATTTTTAAATACACGAAAAAAAAACCCCCAAAAAACCTTTTCACCGATCTTAAAGCACTTTTTAAGCACTTTATTCCTATTTCCCGCTTTGATTCCTCATCTTTGCAGTTTATTAGCAGTATGTGTTGGCAGACTCTTTTTGATCCAAAGATAGTAAGGTGTGGACGATGGTCTGTCTTCAACACAAAGTACCTAGCATGAATAAATCTATGAAATTTATTCACCGCAAAAATGATTCCTAAGGCTTCCTTTTCTATTTTCGAGTAACCCCTTGCAGCTGGTAATAGCGTCCTAGATGTATGTGCGCGTGCGTGCGTGTGATGGTGTGAGTGTTTGAGTGTGTGTACTTGATTGTGTGTGTGCTTGATTGTGTGCATTTGTGTGTGCGCTAGATTTTGCGTGCGTTTGTGTATGTGTGAGTGTTTGTGTCTGCTTGATTGTTTGTTTGTGTGTGTGTTTGTGTGAGTGTGTGTATGCAACCCACGACAGAAATTATGGAAGGTTCACTTAAACTTTTTTTGTCTCGAAGCAAGTAAACATATCACATATATGAAACGAAACAATATTTGTTTAAGAACCAGATATTTTGAATTCATGAAATATAATTTCAGATAAATTTGATTAACCTATTAAAATTAATAGTATAGCACTTCGGTTCAAATTAAAGAGTCAACTTCTAATTTTTATTTCTTAAACAAATACAAGCAGAGGCAAATTAATTAATTACAGTTAAGAGAAAGTTTTTGCAGACCATACGAACTGTTCAGCTTGGCTATTTAAAAAGAAACGCGACTCCAAAGGAGCATTAAATTCAAAGGAAAATGGCTCCAGTAAATGAGCTGTTAACTGGAAGGAAACATGGCTCCAATAGGAGAGTCATAAAAATGGCAACTAGATATTCAACAAGAGAGATGAAAATATAAAGAAAACATCATTCCAAAAATATAATCATCAACCGAAAGGAAAAATGGCTCCAACAAGAGATACTGTTGGAAAGATTGAAAGAAAGGAATAAATGTAAAAAGAAAGTTGTCAATTGTCAAATGGGCTCCAACAAAAGACCTATCAATTGAAATGAAACAATGATCCATTAGCGATCTGTCATTTGGAAGGAAACATGGAACCAAGGAGAGTGCTCTCAATTGAAAAGTAAGGCTCCAACAAGAGAACTAATAACTGAAACGAAAATTTCCTGTAACAAGAGATTTATCGATTGTCTGGAAACATGGCTCCAATAATGGAGCCGTTAACCGAAAGAAAACATGTCTCCAGGTGAGAACTGTCAGTTGTCTTGAATCATGGTTCCAACATGAGTGCAATGAAGTGAGAAAAATATCGACAAAAAGATCTCAGTTAAAAGAAAACATTGCTCCAACAACAGAACTGTGCATTGAAAGGAAAGCTGACTTCAGTAAACTGTCAACTAAAACTTTACTACTTACCCATGCTTAGAATATCACTGCCACATATAACATCCAAAGAATAATCTGCAATATTATTGGTCCTGATATGGCTGCTCAACACCAGTCACTTTCTAACTCCCGTAAGGTTGCCTCTCTATGTTTTTTCTATAAATACTTTCAATGTAATTGTTCGGATGAGGTCTTCGCAGTGGTACCTAGACTTTATGATTTTAAGCGTAATACTAGATTGGCGTCAAGTACTCATTAATTTACAGTTGAGTTGACTAGATCCAACTGTAAAATCTCTGCTAGCAATTTCTTCTCTCGCTCTTCTCGTTTGTGGAACTTCCTCCGGCTCCATGCTTTCCAGCCAACTTTAATCTGCAAAAAATGAAATGCAATGTCAATTGCTATCTATTGTCTTCCTGTTTACTCTCTTCTCTTTCTGCTCATCATTAACGCCTCTGTTCCAAATTCTTCCACACCCAGTGAACCCCTTGTGTTTGAGTAGCATTACTGAATTGCTTGTTGTGATTCCGATTTAAAAAAAAAACTATTGCAAGAATTATTAAACTTCTTCAAGAATGAAATCCAACAAAAGATTTCTGTCAACTGAATGGTGATATGAAACCAACAAGAGAGCAGTCAATGTTTCTGTATGTCTGCTAATCGTGAGCATCAACAGCGTTTTTCGTTTTAGTCATTTCATGTCAAGCAAGACGATAAATCCACGAAAACGCAACGAGTTACTGAGGATGAAAGAAACTGAGAAAGGACAATAAAAGTACAGGGTTTAAGAAGGCAGAAGATAACGATTGACGTTGCAAGAATCAAGGCATTAGAAATAAGAAGCAGAACTATCCAAGACATCGCCGACGTAGACCGCATCATCAATAATACAGTGCGAAACATCACCAAACAAGCTATTAAATAAAATATCTTTATATTTTATTGATAAAAATTGATAATGTCTTCTTTCACGTGATATCAGACAAAAATGGCGCCGTGTTGAATATTATCTTAAATTTAGCCAGCCACGATCACTGACCAAAACAAACTATACAATATTCCTTGCACCAAAGTACCACATTCTTACTTACCATTCTTACTACAGCGACCATAATACCTCAAAGTCTCTATGAAGTCCTAACTAGTCCCAAAATGTACAATTTGTCTGTGGGGAATAAAATAACAACTTTTAAAAATGAAATCCCATTGGATATTTAAATTATGTATAATAATATATACAAGAAACTAAACTAAATGCAAAATTTATCAAGGTAATTGCGATGATTTTATTTTGTTACAAATATTTATATACAAGAGCAAAAATGTTGCTGGTTTTTCAAAATTCTTCCTGTAAGTGTTCTTCCAACTCTCTTACCCCCAATATGCACATTTGCCCTCACAATCTGTACATTGGACATTGACAGCATAATTACAGCGAAGAATCCAAGCACCATAGGCATCTCCTACGTAGACTGCGTTATAAATGACTCAGTGCGAGACATCATCAAACATGAAACATGTCCATTGCACGACCTTATCACCACTGTCAAGAAACATTGAAATGATATGGAGACGCTGTAAGAAACAGTAAATCTTTCCGCTGTTACCAACTTGAGCAAAAGAAGAGGCAGACAGAAGAAAAAGGATTGACAACGTTACTTAAGGGGCTAGTGGATCATTCACAAATAGTCAGACATTGGCACGCTACCGTGACATAGGCAGCTGGCCATGTGCTCAGCAACCCTACAATTACACCCAGTCATGAGACAGATGATGATGATGATGATGATGATGATGATGATGATGATGATGATGATGATGATGATGATCGTTCTGCTTGATTAAATGCGGAGAGAAAGAAAAGAATAGAGACACTGCGTAAATAAGCTGTGACCTCGAAGGAATAAGGTAATAAAATATAAATTGAAAATAATAAAGAAAAAATTCAAAATGATTGCTCGTTATAACCCATGTTTCTTAAGTGATTCGAAAATGACGTCAATGAACAAATAATCTCATAAACTCTGCTGTAGGTGTGGATATCTCATAATGGCTGAAATTCAGGCAAAAGGAAAAAAAAAAGATAACTAGCTCCATCGATTGTAAGTACAACATAATTCCATATGTGAAATCTGAGAATTAGCGCTGAAAGCAAATCCTTTTCTCGGTTTCATATTTTCCTATTTCTTTTTCAATATATAAGCCCTGTCCATATACGTTTAGACATAAGTGTTCTTAGACCCGTTTTTTAGATAAACACTACATCCACAGGAAAAATGACAATAGTCATGTCTAAGACGTAATTATGTCACTGATTGGGTACGTGTGTGAGAGAGTTCGTGTGTGTGTGTGTGTGTGTGTGTGTGTGTGTGTGTGTGTGTGTGTGTGTGTGTGTATTTGAGAGAAAGACAGAGAGACAGACAATCGATACTTGACAAGCCCAAGAGAATGTTTGCTTAATTACTATTTCTGTAGCAAGATCTGTGGTTATGAGTTGATTTTGAATTGAAATTTATATTGTATATTTTTTTATAAATTGTTCGCCAAATAGAAGGCATAAGAGCCACTCAAGATAGAGGGTTACAGAATGAGATTGTATAGACGGAAAACAGTGGGTAAGAAATGCATATTATAAAGATATGCGGGGAATGATAACGGTCGAACATAGAACATAGTGGTTAAGATTGTAGCGATCGGGGAAGTATCCACTCGAAGGTCAGATCCACAAAGTAAAGGTTCTTTTGAAGAAGCTGCCCAAATGGAACTTTTTTATACTAATGGAATACTAAAAGAATGAGGATGATCTGTCCCAGTATACGTGGAAAGGCGGGTCGTAGTTGTGAAGGCATGAACCTGTGACACTAAGGAATATAGTTCAATAAAACATTTTTTAATCAATTCACCCTAAGCAAGGGGTTGCTGGGAATGAAAGAAGAATGAAAAAACTTTAGGAGAAACCTAGTTCTAAGCAGGAAACAAGAGATAAACCTGTACTCCTGTTCCACCCATTTTATTATGGTGTCGGTATATCACGACTTTTAATGTGGAAATAGTCCATTCCAGACTTATTCAACAAAGGTTTGTCCTGAAGGTCCTCAGATTTCACCCAATTTTTCACTATTTGTTAACATTCATCAGAGGAGTTGATCCTGAAAATTCCAACATGTTATCTCATGTCAAACATATTTTACGCCACTTTGAAGACTATGAAGATATTGAAAACTTTGAAAACATTGATTTTTTTTTGTTTTTTAGAGATCTCTCATTGAAAGCATCTTTCATTGGTTGTCTTTGAAATTCTTTTTCCTTCATCACAACCATTATGACTCTTTCAAATTCAATCAACTAATAAGACTATTCTGTCACTTGTTGCAAACATCCCAACTGAAAACTCCTTTTACGGTTTAAATCCTGCATAAAGACACATACAAACCAGTTCATTTTCTCTCATCATGCAGTGTGTGTGAAAGACTTCACCAAAGAACAATAAAAACAGATTCCCCATGCTGCATTTCTGAGTAACAAGTCTGGTTGCAACAAATTTTGTGGATACAGAACTCCCAGTTGAAAAGCAAAATGAAGAAGTACAGACTGGAATTCTTTTATGGGGATCAGAAACTATGCTGGTTTCTTTACAGGCTCTACAGCAATGCCCATTGCCTCTCCAATATGTGACAAACTGTGCAGGGAAACATGTTGTTGTCTGTAGAATGCAATTTTTTCATTTTTCAGCCGTTGTAACACATTATCACTTGGTTAAAACCATGTAAAACTATACATTTTCTGAAAGACAATGTGAATAAGTGTGCAGAAAAGCTGAAATAAAATATCTTAAACCATTGAAGGAAGGCATAAGCATGTGGCGAAAATGGGTGAAAATGAAATTTGTCCAATTTTTGAGGAAAATCAGAGCCTCAAATATCAATATGCGCCATTTAGGAAAACCTTTCAACCTATAATTATTTGTACATCAACCCAAATGAAAACTAGAAATATTCTCTCTTTCCTAACATCCTAATCGTTAATAGAAAACTTGAAAATATGTCTGTGAACAAATCAACACGAAGTTACATAGAAAAATATGTTATAATTAACATTCTGGTTACAGTGATTAAACAAAGGTAAATAAATAAATTGTTATCTTCCTATATTTAATCACCAAACTTGATCGTCATTTTATGTGGCATTTTAATGTTATCAATGTTATGTTGAAATTATACTGAAATCTTTATATGGTAACTATGTTAAATACTATCATTGAAAAAGATTAAAACGGAAACCTTTCTTGACAGGCTAATTTTTTCCAATGAAGTAACATCTATAGACGTTTGGATATGAAAGCAAGGGCCTTGAGCGTGCTAAAAAGGCTGCTGCTCGGCTTGACACTTGGAGGCTGACTGACTGAAGGAATGCCTGATTGCTACTATGCAGTGACGTCAATAAGCGGACGGCATGCGACTTACGTGACTTCATCGCTGCTAAAGATCGCCTTTTGTATCCCATCCCCCAACATATATATATATATATATATATATATATATATATATATATATATATATATATATATATATATATATATATATATATATATATATATATATATACATATTAGTGGACATTGAAGTCAACGCAATCGTCAGGTCAACGCAGTCGTCATAACCTGACGATTGCGTTCCGCATGAAACAGGATGTCGCCTCTGGGTGTTGACGCCAATGTCCACTTTTATATTTATATACCTCTATCCTTGATATTGAATGCTTTAACCCATAAATATAAAATACCATAAAACTATATTTTATCATGTATATATATATATATATATATATATATATATATATATATATATATATATATATATATATATATATATATATATATTCAAATGAGGAACTGTCTTCATTTTTTAATAATTTCTTGCCATTGGTTTAGCTTTAAAATAATTGTGTCACTTTTATGTTTTCATAAATATTATCGATAATCACGTTATTATGGACAAACACATTTATCAACAAAAAATGAAACTCCTTTTTGAAGGCGATAATATTTATGAAAAAATAAACGGAATCAATTTAATAAAGGAGACACAGAAATTTAAAAACGAAACCAAGAAATTATTAAAAAAATTAAGGCAGTTCCTGGTGGAAACTTACCGAAAATCCTCTTTTCTCTACGGATGACCAAAAATACATAAGCCATTATTGTCTGTTCATGTCTATGTTTTTGTATCTCTCTTAGTTTAATAAGTGTCTATTATATTCATACACATTGCACACATACACAAACATGCACAGACAAAGATAAAAGAAAAAACATATCCAACCGTCTCGCCAATTCAACTTTCACCACAAAATCCCAAGTAACAAAAATATTTTCTGCATTTCTTGTGTTTTATTTTGGTTCCATCTTTTGCGCAATTGCCGACCAAGTGAAAAATATTTTTTGTTTTTTTCAAATTCGCAAATTCACTAAAATTTCTCGCCGGAGAATTCACTAACTCACCGAAATAGTAATCATGCAATTAATCGTTATTTTTCTCTTTTGTTTCTATTTTCTGTCAGTGACAATTCACTCTCTCTCTATCTCTCTCTCTCTCTCACTCTATTTCTCCCTCTTTCGATTTATCACTCAATCTCTCTCTTTCTCCCTCTCCCTCTCTCACTCCTCCCTCTCTCCTCCTCTCTCTCTTTCTTCATAATTAGCCATCCAGATGTTCTTTTAATTACACAAAATACATTTATAGATGTGTTTTAAATTTATTCATTTTGCTCACAAAACTATTTCTAGGAGTGAAGCAAAAAATCTTTCTCTTTTTCCATCGACTGCTTGATCATGTTCACGTCCCAACGGCATCGAGACGGACGAGTATATATATATATATATATATATATATATATATATATATATATATATATATACGTATGTGCATCAGTATATCTGAAGCAATGCGCGCAGTTACACTGATGTGGTAAAAGTCACGGGACAGATGCCTATATCGCGTACGAACGCCTCTAGTCCGGTGAACTCGATAGATAGTGAGCCACGCCATGACAATAGTATTTATAGGACGTGTTCAAACGGTCTATTTGTCTTCTACCTCTCTTTAACGATGTACTAGAAGCTCTAATCGACTCCGAATCGGTTAAGCATCTCATCTCGCAGGGGCTTTTTCCAGGCACACAATATGGTTTTCGGTTCTCTAGGTCAACGTGCTGAAGTGTTGACAGATATTGCCGAAAGAGTTTGTCAAGCTTTAGATGAGAACGTTGAAGCTCAGGCTGTTGCTTTAAATATATCGAAGTTATTTGACAAGGTTTGCCATGCAGGTCTTCGTCACAAGTTGAAGGGTTATGGTGTTTCTAGTTAATATCTTAATTGGGTTCAATGTTTCTTATCAAATCGGGTAATTAAAGCGGTCTTGAACGGACACTTTTCTAGATCTTTTTGTACGTTTATAATTCGACCATCTATCCATGCATTAAATATCGCTGTCACATCTGGTCTAGCGTTTCTGGTATATATCTAGAAATTCTTGACAAAATCCAAAGAAGCTGCTGCAACATTATTGGTCCTGTTACGGCATCTCGGCTTTAGTCACTTTCCCACCGCTGTAACATTCGTGCATTTTCTATAAATATTTCATGGTAATTGTTCTGATAAGCTTTCCTCTTATATATCTCGACCTTACGAATTTCAACGCAGCACTAGTTTGTCTAATAATTTATTTGTTGAAATTGCTAAGTTCTATGCTAATAGTCTCTTCTTCCAGATTTCTTGCTTGTGGAACTCACTTCCGTTTTTTTTGCTGTCAAATACGATCTTCAAAAATTTAAATGCAACATCAATCGTCTTCTCTCAGAAACTTTGTTTCATTTCATTTATGCTATTATTTGATTAAATATTAGCGAAAGTGCTTTCTTAAGGAATTTTTTGTTTATTTTTTTTAATATCGGGCCATTTTTTCTGGTTTCGGGTACAAATTTAAATCTAAATTGTCCGACGTTCGAGTATGTTTAGTTTTCATGAAACATTATCAAACAGATTTTGTTTTTTTATTCCATGTCAGTTTGAAGGTTTTTCAAATATTTGTAGAAGACAAATACGAGGAAGCTACGTTACAGCATTTAGAAAGTGACGGGCAGGACCAATAATATTGCAGATTCTATGTATATCACCTAGAATCTCTAAGTAAGTAGCATAAGCAGCGGACCAGAAAAAGGCACAGGGAAGGTACGTTATGGCGGTGGGCAATATAAAGTTATTAAATTCCAGTTCTTCTTATTGAGATGGTAAGTTTGATAAAAGGTAACAACGTGTAAATGCGGGTGGCCCAAAAGTTGTCTAGTTCCCTTGTCATTTCTCTTTTGGGAGACATTTCAATTATCTATGACTAACTCTGCCGCTTCTCTTAGTGAAATGCTCCTTCCTAATAAAAAAAATGTCCATCGTTGCTTCTTCCCAAATGAACGTAAATTCATTTATTGGTGAAATATTTGTATTATTTCTCTGAGATTCACTGTCATTGGTTTGCGCATGCGCCTTGTAGCTATTATTTGAGTTGATTTTATTGATACTAACAAAATAGACATTCCCTTCTTACCAATAACATAATTCTATTTCTCTCCGCTGCCGAAAAAACTGTTTCACCATCAACAAAAGATTGTAAACGCAAACTATCAACGACCGTTGCTTTCCAGTACAGATTTAAGAGGAAATTTGATATTTCACTATGGATTATAGCGGCAATTTGAGCTGACCTTCCAAAAGGTTAAAGCTTTGTTAAACACGGGTATGGAGATTATAAATACACATGAACCAGCGCACATATACACTTATACTAAGACTTAAAGGAGCTAATGGGAGTTAACGAGAATGTGAAAACTTTAGAAAGAACCGGTCCTTAACAAGAAACTTCAACTCCTGTTAAAAAAAAACAAAAAAAAACGGGCTAGCCAAACGATAGGCGAACCTATCTATTCCTACTGAGGTAAAAAAAAAGAAATAATTAAATAGTAAATAACATTTCAGACTTTAAGCAGAGACGTTAGAAGTATAGATTTGAAGTAGACTTTAGAAGGAACCAGATACCAAATCCTAAAAAGGAAACAAGGGATAAACTTTCCTGTTCAAAAGACCGTGGAAGAGAGTGAACCGGACAATAGGCGAACCTCTCTACTCCTATTGAGGTAAAAAAAGAAGAAATAAATAGTAAATAACATTTGGAGTTTTGTAGGAGACGTCAGAAGTATAAAATTGAAGTAGAAATAACCGGAGACTCAATCATAAACAGGAAACAAGGGATAAACCACTAATCCCTTTCAAAAGATCGGGGAGGAATATGAACCGGACGATAGACAACACACACACACACACACACACACACACACACACACACACACACACACACACACACACACACACACACATACATACATACATATATATATATATATATATATATATATATATATTTATATATATATATATATATATATAAACACGAACACCGGCAAAAAATAAACAGACTCGAGAGACTCTCCGAAAATAATGCCTCTTCTTGTCGCACGAAAGTGACAACAAATATTGGGAAGCACACCGTTGGATAGAAAAGTAGGTCTTCAGCTACAAAATACTATTTTTCAGTATTTGGTATTTTTCGATTATCGAGTATCATATGAATTTAACCATGATAACTTGCGAGAGCGTGATTGCTAGCAAACTTGTCTCCTCGACGAATTTTCTAGTGTGTTGAGTTCAATTCTGCGTATGTATAGCCTTGTAAACTAAGCTTAATTGATATCCATAATTTTACAGACTGGCTCTTGTTTCTTTATGTAAGCCTATTCATTTCTAGAAAGGAAATTCCGTTTTCAGAAACATGGGTTGGTACAACAAGACATGGCGGCCATTAGATAACCGGTTATCATTGATTTACGGATGTTTTGAAGTACGTCGTTTCAGTCAAACGAACCAAGAATAATCGAATCGTCAAAAATCATCCCCCAAAATGATTGAGAAATAAATGTTTTAAGGACAACATCAAACGGGCACAAAAGTACAATATTGTTTTTGCATATCACAAGGCAAAATGTTTCAAACAGTTGGTATTTGTCTCCAGAAAGAAATATTTACGCATGGCTAGTTGTATGCTGCATGCCCAAGGGTAAGAAATCCTGAGAATTTATTCTTCGCTGCTAAAAAGGAAAAATGATTTTTCTTAAAAAAATATTGTTTACCATGAAGTCCTATAAAATTGAATTAAAGATATTATTAAACTGCGAAGTAGGTTTTTGTCAAAGTATTTTTTCTAAACAAATCCGCTTCTTCAAATTTCATCGATTGGTTTGCGAAATTGAACGAAACGTAGAGTTTGCAAATCTCGACAAAAATGTCAGCGATAATTTCAACAATGCTAAATACTGTGAGGATCTCAATACGCGTTAGCGTGTTGCAAAAAGTTCTAGTGAACGGAGAAATCCGAAATTCCAAACCTAGTTCACAATATAGTCTTTTTCCTTCTCATATGTGAGTATCGTCCTTTGAATAATGTCATGTATACTCGCCTTGTAGAAATGTTTTGTTAGCTTCCTTAGCTTTGTCTGGTTTGAGGTTTGTCTGGCTTACCATTACTATTGAATAGTGTATTCAATCCGCAATGGACGCCTCATACAAAATTCGATAAAAAATAATCCTACATAGGCTGCCATGTCATAAAATCAATCAAACATCTATCTATCCATCTATCTTTTGTGTTTGTGCTGACTCTTCAAAATTCTTGCGGGGCAACTATTGCTTCGCACCGTTTTACTCTTATATCCAAAACTTAGACAAATGCAAACCATCACTGTCAGAATTCCACGACCACGGGGTCTTCTGACCAGTAGTTTGCTATCCCGGTCCAGCCTCTGCTTTCTATAACAATTTTCTAAGCGGCCATCGTGTATTGAGACTGTGTAAATACTTATATGAGATGCTAATGTATCTTTTGTATTCAAGACTGCTAGATAATTTGCCGTGTGAATATTTATGAACACATCTGTGTCCGTTTATGAGGATTTTTTAAAAAAATATTTCTTAGCGAGAAATGCATAGACTCTGATTTGCATAAATTCATATGTGAGTATTTGCAGGTGCGCGCATATGTTTATTACATCGTTAAATATGGTTCGTTGCTAATTTCATGGAAAATATTTTCTTGAATAACAAAAACAATGACTATCAGTGGAAAGAATGAGGGGAGAAGAAAGAAAGAAAGAAAGAAAGAAAGAAAGAAAGAAAAAGAAAGAAAGAAATATTTATAAAAATAGCAAGAGTAAATATACTAGGTAAGCAAGATGGGCTTTGTTTAGAGACGAATAAGCAAAAAGATTTTATCTCTCTATTCCTCCCTCTCTGTTTCAATATCTGTTTGTCTCTATCCCTCACTCCCTTTCTGTCTCTTTGTGTCTGTCTGTCTCTTTCTGTATATTCCTCCCTCCCTCCCTGTCTGTCTCTCTATTTCTCTCTGTCTGTCTGTCTGTCCCCCACCTCTCTCTCTCTTACACGCACACGCATAGACACACACATTATAAGAAAATTAGTCTCTGGATAGGATGATAACGCTGGAGAGTCCCTCCTCTCTCCATGGCCTCTGATCATTGAGCAACCAAATGAGATTACACTAAGGTTTAGTCCCTCAAAATCCAAAGTTATTTTTTTTATTTTCACTCAGATCAGTTACAAAAAAAAAGAAAAAAGAACAGAATAAAAAAAAATAAAAGAATGAATGTGAACGTAAGAATTAATGTCTGGATAGAAAGATGCTTAATTCATGCTCACCCCCAAAATAATCTGCATCGACAAAAGCAATTCCCGACAATTTCACGTGACATAATCTCTTTTTATACTTCTCCTTTAATAGCAATAACGCGTTGAGTTGTTTTTGTGATTTTCCAGTCTAATAGAGAAACTATTTCCCCCAGAGACACATAATATACAGATTACAATGCTGTAACGTAAAATCCAAAGAAGAATCTGCAATGCTATCGGTAAAGACCTGGCATCTTGGTCGCAGTCACTTTCCCACCGCCATAACGTAGCTTCTTTTTTCTATAAATATTTTCATGGTAATTGTTCTGATGACATTTCCTCTTAGTTTAAGGATTGTGGGATTATCCATTACTAACACTATTTGGTTTAGTTTCTTGTATATAAAATATACTCATTGTAAATATTCATTGGGGTTTCATTTTTAAATGTTGTTATTTTTATTCTTCACGCCCCAGACAAATATGGGAACTAGTTAGGACTACATAGAGACTTTGAGGTCTTATGTTGGTTGTAGTAAGATTAATAAGTAAGAATGTGTAGGGAATACTGTGGGATATTTGGTTCAGAAATCGTGGCTAGCTAAGCGTAAGATAAAACAAAAGACCTGCCTTTCCCTATCCCCCTTTGGCCTTTTGCCACATTTTTGTATTTTTTAAACTAAATATTGTTTTACTCTGAGTTACTTCGACTTTATTAAATAAAACATGTGCTAAAACAAATTGCAGGTAAAAATTTGAAAAATCCGTATTTAATTGCTATTTTGTTTTCTTGCCAAATATATATATATATATAAATATATATATATATATTTTTAATGCAAAAAATAGCTAAAGTTGAATGGCAGAGTAACGCTCTGGTCAGTGGGCAGAGAATCCTAGGCATACAGGGTTCAAATACAACCGGAATTATTGCGTCATCTTTTTTTTTTCGATTGTTTTTAAGGTCCGGCTTAAAGTCACATGAAATCGCTTCCCCCAATTGGGTTTATATAATTATTAGACTAATCTATTAATTACATGCGGACTATTGCCTTCAACTTTGTTGAACGTTTCGGCAGTTGCACCCTCCGGCCTTCATCAGGTGCTTACCGATCCGGGTGACTTTCTGAGAATGTTGAACTGAGCTCTTTATTTAATCTGCGAGGGTAGATTGTCTTCATTCTGCTGACCATGTCTAGGGATATCTATAGTTAGTGTTCGCCCCGTACACACTATCCGGTCCAAGGACTGAACTCGCAATTATGATGTCACCAAATTCACAAACCACCACTTTAATCAACTAGGCTATTGTCCCGTAGTGGAGAACCTTAAACCTAACCTGTCTTCCGATGAGTGATGCTACTGCTTTGCTTTTCTGCTGCGACTGCTGCTGTTGAAGCCTTGTGGTACTTTTTTCATTCATTTACATTCCCTGAAAGTTAACCAGATCGACAAATACTTGATGAAGGCCGGGGGTCACAACGGCCGAAATGTTGTGATAATTAAACCTCCTCATCTCAGACATAGATTGTCTACTGTCCTCTTGACAATACCACTATACTGCATGTTTTACGGTAAATAGAATTTAATTAAAATTTCTTCTGAATTCTTAAAAGGTCAAATGTATTTTTACTGCTAATATTTTCATATTTTTATGATTTTTTATGCCACGTTCCTTCAAAATGTAGTAGATCATGGTTATCCACGCATTCCTTTACTTTATTATTTTGGGAAAGATAGTGGAGTGGTTTCTCGTTATCTTCTCCACAGATTCTTTTCATTTATTATCTGTGAATTACCATAACTTCTTGGAAAAATAGTGGAGTGGTTCCCTGTTGTCTTATTGACGGTTTTAATTTCATAGTTCTTCTTTTGTTAGACGGGATACCATCCAGTACACACTGCTATTTAACCCATAGCTAAGAGGAGAAGAGATGAATTCCTAAATTTCTCCAAGGGCAAAAGTGAAAAGTCTGTTGTAGATGAAGCCGGAATTTGAACTTGGTTCGCATGATTACACTTTACTCGCCGAAAATCGCTAAGCTACCTGCATATTCTCCATTTTTAAAATCTTTTTTCGAATTAAATAATGCATTAAGTAATTATGGAACAGCGTCAAAATTTATTTCCCTAAAAAGTTTAAAAGACAAAGATGCAAATATATGCCGAACAGATTATTGGCTATGAACCAAAAAATGGTTTGCTTCTCGGATCTCCGCATGGCGGCTTTGTTCGCCACTAAATCGAGAATGTGTTAGCTTAAATAGCTAATCATAAACATTTGGATGCACTTATTAAATAAATCTTACCTGTAATAACACAGGTTACTTGATAAGCTAATTAACAAATGCAGCGTGAACAGCTCGCATAGAATCTTCATGTCAAGTAAGTTTCAGCTGTTACAGAAATGCTAATTTTTGTTGTGAATTTCTCTGTCCTTGGGAAAATATATACATACACCCATACATATTCACATTCTTTTGTGTGGGGGTATACAAAGTGACAGTCCTTAAAAAGACAAAAGCACTTATAAGCAATCAATATTACATAAAGAAAATAGAGACTTCATTGATTTTGATGGGCGACTGCAGGTAGTGCGGTGGATCAGGCAGGTAATTTACTCCACCTGGACCAACAGAGCACCATCTGCGTAACCCAGTGGTTCATACTCACAATACAAATAAAGCTTTTTAACACTTTCTACCGTGTAACTTGGTTGGCAGTAAACTCTATTCTGAATATATCCTTTTGTCCTGATGTTTGGAAAACGTAGCAGCGGACGCCAATGTCAATTTTGTTAATATTAGGATGTTCGGAAACTAATTTTATCCTTCATATGAAACGATATAAAAACAAATACAAGTTATTTTATTTTTTTATTTTTATTTTTTATCATTTCACCCCCAAGCAAGGTAATAAAGTCACTAAGACGCAAGTGTGAGAGAATATGAGGAAAAAACATTAAAGAAAGAGAGAGAGAGAGAGAGAGAGAGAGAGAGAGAGAGAGAGAGAGAGAGAGAGAGAGAGAATAAAAGAATAGTAATTAAAAAGACAGAAGATTGACGTTGCAGTTAAATTTTGGAAGATCAAAGTTGACTGGAAAACACGAAACCAGAAGAGAGTTCCACAAGCGAGAAGTGCGAGAGAAGAAACTGCTACGGTTACATCTATCCATTTCGACTGTAAAATGTAACTGCCAATCTAGTAATGTGTTACCTATTTATATAATTTATTTAGTTAAATATTACATATCAAAAATGGAAACACGTTCATCTTTAACGACTGTAGCCCAATGGAAAGGCAACTTTTTCGATTGCAAAATTTAAAGAAATCTAGGTTTTCCCCGAAAAAAAAGTTTGAAAAACTGTTTTCAAGTTAATCATTGTTCTGAATGTTCTGCACTTATGAAATATTTTAGTGAAATTCTATAGGTACAAAATCTGGTAATCACGGAGGATGTAGAGTACTCTTCCCATCCTAATGGTCTTTTTGTCCGCGTTGTCATGATGGACAATAACACTTTTTTCTGTTTATCAAAGCAGGACAGCTTCAATGTATTGCTTCATTTACCTGATCAAGTTGATGGCAATATATGCACATAGTGATGGTTCTTCCATGTTTCGCCTGTTCGTAATAGACAACATCTTTCATATTCTATCAGAACCATATATGGATGGAATCTCGGTTTTGGTGTTGGCACTGGTTTCTCATTTTGAGATAATCAATGTCTTTCTCGTTTTCTGTTGACATGCAAAACCCATTTTTCATCACGCGTAAGGAGTTTGGGATTCCTAGTCGAAAGACTACTGCAGGTAGTGGTTTAGTTCACAAGTGGAAGCACGTGAGGAATTCAAATTCCCAATTCGCTTTGCATATTCGTGAACAACTGAATATGACATTTATTTTTGCGCCAAATCTCCGGAGCTTGGACATGGTTCCAATTCAATAATCTTTTTCAAAAATGATAAAAAGGCTTGTCGGATATATTACAATTAACATTTGTAAATCTTTGAAGATACACCGGACATCTCCTTATACACTGCATAAATGATTTAGTTGTTTCACTGTACATCTGTAGTCAGTTTCTTTGTGCTTGGAATGAAGTTCCCTAATCCGTTTCGTTCACCAAACAGCGCCGCATCAGTCAACCAATCTAACACACGTGCCTTCTGTCTACTATCACAATCACACCCCTCTATCACCTCGTCAAGCACTATTTGCAGCTTCAGTGGCCTCATTTCCGATATTATCATCCTCTGGGTCTGCAGGCGGACTTTCCGACACTATTCTTAGGAACAACAAATTCATTGAGTCACTCTCAGACACGTACTATTTCCGCCGTCTTCTGAAACAGAAGATTCGTACCGAGGTCTCAGGTCTATCACATTGCGCGGCATTCCGTTAACCAATACTCTTTGGGGGCTAACTATCCCATCGACTCGTCCTTTACCGAATCTGCTGGTACATCGGCTGTTCGTACTAGTAAATTCCTTTGGCTGGTGCAGTTGACGGTGTGGAGTCATCTTTCGGGATCACATTCTACCAATAGACAGGTTCTTGAAGGAAGCACGATTCGAGGAGCACAGAAACAGCTGAGATGCTATCGTAATAAGCTGGGTCATGTGGCGCCGAATTGTTCGTGAAATGGATCCGGGGACAAAGTATTGTCACCAACCTTGTCCTCTGTAAGACATTAAACGTACCATTACCTGGAGTCGGCGTCCAGGTAGATGGTAAACAGTGTTCAGCACTTGTTGATGTTCCCGGTCAATAATTAGTGCATATCGCTGTCGATCGTAGAGGAGGCAACACGTAGATGTTGTAACAATCAATGGTGTGTCCCGAGCACGCGTTGGTGTTGAAGTTGTTACAATTCACACAAAACAAGGTAACCGTGCTGAAGTTGGCATTCTGGTCGTGCAAGAAAAAAACCTCTTGGCTATGATCTGCTGATTGGGAAGAAGAATCAGCAATATTATTAGTCCTAATCTGGCGTCTCGAATTCTGTCACTTTCCCACCGCCCCAAGTTTGCCTCCATGTGCCTTTTCTATAAATACTTTCAATGTAATTGTTCGGATGAGCTCTTCGCTATGGTACCTAGACTTTATGAATTTAAGCGCAGTACTAGACTGGCGTCAAGATCCCATCAGTTTACAGTTGGTTCGATGTAACTGTGAATTCTATGCTAACAGTTTATTTTCTAGCATTTCACGCTTGTAGAACTCTCTTCTGGTTCCATGCTTTCCACTCAAGTTTGATCTTCAAAAATTTAAATCCAATGTCTACTATCTTCTTCTAGTGTTCTTGCTCCTTAGTAATGTTTCTGTTTGAAATTCTTTCACATCCAATAACCCCTTGTATCTTAGTAGCTTTACTGCATTGCTTGGAGTAAATCTGATTTTAAAAGTGCCTCTGTAGTAATACTACCATTTTGGAGATCATACAATAAACAATGATAAATGTGTTGCTTTTTCAAGTTATAATCTTCCATGAGATTTATCTCTGAAATTCACTGTAAACGACACACTGTCGGATAGAAGAGATGATAAACTACTTCTGAACTCTGTCAAAACAGGAAAGTGAAGATTGGGTAGCTCCCGCTCAGATATAGCAGCAGTCCTCTATTTTTGGTCTGACCTGGCTCTTGTAAAAGAATATCAGGAAGAGTTAGGTACTAGTGGCAGAATATTGAAGTATAAAAGCAGAAATTGCTAGGATACATAATGAGGAAAGTGGGTATGGCGAATTTAACATTCCGAACACATGTTGAAGGCAAGAGAAGCCGAGAGAAACAGCAAGTAATTTACTTAGCAAGTTCATGCAAAAGGATAGCAGTAAAGACAAAAAGTGAAGGTAAAGAGTTGTTAGAGCAACAAAAGGTTGGAAACAGTGGAGAGCCATGATCACCCACACCCTGAAGGGAGAAGGCACATAAAAGAAGAATAAAAGAATGTTTATTCTTTTCTTCGTTTTTTTGACGACAAGGGATCACGTCAAAACATAAGTTTTTTAAGATGCTGAGAATAAACATTGAAATAAAATTCTTCATACTGTTTAAATAAAATATGGAAATGTTTGAAATATTCGTCAGGGTAACTTTCAACATGTGTGTGTATGCGCGTGCATGTGTATGCGTGTATATATATATGTATGTATGTACACGTGTGTGTATGTGCATATATATGTGCGTGTGTTTATGTGTATGTATGGGTGTGGGTCTAATTTGTATATATATGTGTGCGTGTGTGTATATATGTGTGAGTGAGTGTATGTGTCTATATGTGTGCGTGTGTGTGTATATATATGTGTGCACATGTGTATGTGTATTTGTGCGTGTGCATGTGTGCCTGTGTGTGATTTTAGGTGTAACTTTGCATGGGTGCTATTTTGCGCACACCTCTCAATATCGGAGTGTGTGAATATTCATGCAAGCGTCATGGTTCAATGTGTATTCTCTTAATTTTGTGTAAGCTAAGCATGTGCGTTACACATTATGCGTTATACATTTGTGTATATACGAAAATATGCAAGTGTATGGCGGATGTATATGTATATACGTGTACATATAACATGTGTGTAGACACGTATTTTTGTGTGACAGTATATTTGTTTTTTTTTCTTTTTAGTTTTCTATGTATGTCATATTCTTTAGACATACACAGTGACAACATTTTACCAGGTCTCTCTGTTTCTCCAGGCCCCCGTAAAAAAGGGGTCACCACATTCTTTAGCCTCGTAATTTCTCATCCAAGTATCCTAGGGTGTGTTCTTGCGTGTGATTATTTAATAAGTAACTGACACCGAACGGGAAACATTTTCTAGCCCCCCTTCCACTCCCTCTTTCAACTTCGCTAAAACAACATGGCCCGTTTGCCTACTTTTTGTAAATCGCTGTTTTTTGACAGTTTCTCTTAGTTTCGAAGTGCAAACTATACATTATTTAAGCGTAACATTAGACTCTTGTAGCTGTTTATAACGTCACAAATGCTGCCGAAACTAAAAACTGCTATGAAAAAATATTAAAAAAATGTATTAATGCCAATTACGGGATGCAACTTTTGACATTTAATCAATATTCGATAAATTAGTGTAAAGATATTTTGATATTAAACCGCGAGTCTGTCATTGTCTTTTATAAGCATCCAAATATATTACCAGGCACAAAAATAAGTATTTGATGGAGTGTTCAAAAACTGACACAGACACCTCGCCGTGGAGTAATGGTAAGCAAATTTGTCTGGTTCGCCATGACTACTGATTAGTTAGTTCGATCCCCACTAGGTGATTCATACTTGCGGTTTTTTGACAAAAGCTTAGTAAATTAGGGGTGAGTGCAATCTTCATTGGGTGCCTTACATCTGTGACCTTTGTCAAACTCTATGTTTAGTAAATTTGGGGAGAGTTCGTTCCACACTGGGTGCACCATACAATATTTGATATTAAACTAACAAAATATTCCATGACATTTGAAATTGTTCATTTTTCATTATTTATCGAGACACTTGATGATATTCAATACCCAATGGTAATTCCATTTTTTATTTTTATTTTTGACAATAAGGTTCACCCTGTACAAGCCCGGGGGCCACTCGAGGTAGAGGGTTACGTTAGAAGGCCATTTGTACGTATAGAAGTGGGAGATAACGATTAACCCAAGCCTTGGACAGATTAAGATTGTAGTGATCGGGGAAACATCCTGTTGGGAGTCGGTTCCGCAGAGCAGTGGTTCGCAGGAAGAAGTTTTTAGAGTGGAACTTACTTCTCCTCGATGGAATACGGATGGAATGTAGGTCGTTTACTACTATGTAAGTGGCATGGCGGATCCTAGCCGAGAAGTTTCGGCCTGGTGGTACGAAGGATTGTAGTTCATCCGAGCACTTTACACGGAAGTAGCGTTTTCGGCGTAAATATTTTATTGGCCAGCTAGTAAGAGATGTCTCAAATCCGGACTTTTCTGTTGCGTTCACTTTCGCACAAATAATTTTCAGGAAGGCATGAGTCCGTCTCTTCCCCCTGACAGCTATGGCTCAAATACAAGATTAGACTGGACTCTCTAACCTGGGTTGGCAACCAGTCTAAGAGAAGGATAACTCTGAATTCAAAATACCAGAGAAGGCAACAAGAAACAAGTCCCCTATATTTCCCAAGAATGCATGACAATTCACAAATGACAAAGAAAAATCTGTAGGACGTGAAGATCGCCTAGCGCCAAAAAGTGGGATGACTTGTCCGGCATTAATGTTTAGTAACTGTACCAGGATGAGATCGATTCTCTTTCGGGGCCTCACAATTGTGTTTAACTGGGTAGTGGTAATGTAGCTGGGACAAGTTTTTTTTTGGTTTTATTGATTGATTCGTTTGCAGATTATTTCAAGCCAGAAAATATTTTTGGGCTGTAAGAATTATTTATTGGATATAATAATAGTGTAGTGATACAAGTCTTAATAATTAACCCATAGCTGGGTGGAGAAGGGGGGATTCATACCTTTCACAAGGGTAATTGTGGGTAAGTGAATATAACGAACCCAACTGGAATCGGAATCGGCCCTCCGATTAACAATTCCGAGCCATCATCCATTATGTCAGCCATCCATCCAAGCTTACACGACCTGGTATTCCTAAGTGGTCCAAACTTGACGTTGCTTAACTTCGGTGATCATACAGGAACCGGCGTTTTAACGTTATGAATCCCTAGCAGGATTAGCGATGCTATGTGGTAATAAATAAAAACAAGACATAGAATATATTGTATCCAACGTTAAAATTCCAAAAAGATAGTTCGCGTGATAATGTGTTAACGTTAAAAGATTTTACTCCAAACCATTCGAAAGAAATACAAAAATCTGAAAGCTTTTATTAAACTAACAAGACAAGAAAAAAAAAGTTCCATGGCGGCTTATTGCGAGGTCTATATTTATATTGGGCCTGGTGAGTGGGGGTGGGTCACTAGATTGAGATAGGACCTTTGGTATCTGGCTGCATGTTTCAGCCAGATACCAAACTCACGCGAGGGGATAATGTTAACACTGCACCACTAGGCGAAGGACCTCCTCGACAGGGCGGAAGGGTTCCTCAAATGAACTAAAACGGCCACACGTTCGCGACCCAGGCGAGCCACATAGCTACAGCTCATCGGCTATGGTCTAACATGAAGAGGGATGAGTGCCGTAAAGTTAAAACGACCAAGACACGCCTCATGATAACCACACAATTAAACCATTAGCGAAGACCAGGCTCTGGCACACGATTGTGAGAGATGGAGGAGAACGATGGAGAGCGTCGGTGTCGCAACGATTCGTTCCGGATTAAGGGCGAAAGAAAAAGAATATCTCTATATTTATTGATTGATTGGTGACGTATGTTCAACAAGGACAAAGAAACTTTTTTCAAACCGTTCTTATACTTATAAAGCCAAAAGGGTTAAATGTAAACTTCACTACCCTATGAACCGGATGATGTTTTATACAGTATAACAGATAAATATATTTTTAACAATCTTCTTAAAAGATAAATATATGTTTTACGTTTTCTGATGATGTTCTTAGTGAACAAAACATTAACAACAGAATACAATTTTAAACGTCCAACCGGTTTTTCAAATATTGCATCTTATATATTCGGTGACGTTGCAGACGGTTGCTAATGTAGGAGGGGGAAGTACAGAGAAATGTGAGAATGGAAGACATTTTAAATTTGTAGAAACATGTTTGATGATGACCGGGCCCAACTTCTTGATTGTATGCCCGTAAGACTCAAATAGTCGGGTGGATATAGAACCTAGTACTGAAAAAATATGCGAAAGGAAGACATCTTAAATTTGTCTAAAACAGATGTTTGGTGATGCCCAGGGCCAACTTCTTCATTGTATGCCTGTAAGACTCAAGTATTGGGTGTGGCTATAGGACATAGTACTTACAAATACATAAAGGAAGGCGTTTTAAATTTGTAGAAACAGGTGTTTGGTCATGTCTGGGGGCTAACTTCTTGATGGTATGCCTGTAAGACTCAAGTAGGTGGGTACACGACCTAGTACTGAAAAATATTACAGAGGAAGACATTTTAAATTTGTAGTAACAGATTTTTGGCGATGCCTGGGGCCAACTTTATATTGCATGCCTGTAAGTTTCATGTAGTGGGTGTGGCTTTAGGACTTAGTACTGAAAAAATATGCGAAAGGAAGACATTTTAAATTTGTAGAAACCGATGTTTGGTGATGCCCGGGGCCAACTTCTTGATTGTATGCCTGTAAGACTCAAGAAGTGGAGTTGGCTATAGGATCTAGTACTGAGAAATATAAGAAAGCAAGATTTTTTAAATATTTATAAACAGATGTTTTGTGACGCACGGATTATATTGGAGTGACTGAAGGATTTGGAAAGCAAAGTGATATGACGGCCTTTTAATATTACAGAGTATGCAAGTAATAATCTCTAAGTATTTACAACAAAATAATATAAAATATCAGGGTAGCTGTACCTCAGTGCCCAGATGGATTATACTGATACGATCAGACCCCTGTTTGGAGTATATCTGCTTTCTCTAAATAAGAAATTGTGTATCCTGTAATTTAAGGAGTAGAAAAACCACCTCAACAAAGAACTGAAAGATATCGAAGTTTAGACAAGAGAATAAGCGCTTTCTATCTCATTAACCCAAACAACGGTTGCATTAAGGGGTGGAATTCATTTCTATAGCAGTTGGGATGAGCGTGCTACTAGATTGGCATCTTGGCTCTACAAGCTGCAAAACTTTAAATGCCGCATCAAGCCCCATCTTCAGTCTTCTTAAACGCCGTTCATCTTTTGTCCTCTCTCAGTCCTCGACATATTCAGTCTTTTCTCTTAATTTCACTCCTTGTATCCGACTGCATACTAGTGAAATCCCGTCTTTTTTTTTGGGGGGGGGTGAAATGATTAATATATATATATATATATATATATATATATATATATATATATATATATATATATATATATATATATATATATATATATATATATATATATATATATATATATATATATGGCCGAGCGGTTAAAACGTTCGCATTCTGACCATGAGAGTCGGGTCTGAATCTCACCATGGTCGATTTGTCAGGAAGGATTGGATTTGAGGGGTCGATCCCACCTTTGGAAAGTGCCTGAAAACCATATTACATGTTAACCCAAGCCTTGTGAGTGAAATTGGGTAGACCGAACCATTCGCTGCCGTCGATAGCTGTGTTAGCACAAAGTCACAAGTCATCGTGGTCGAGGGCTTGAGCGTGCTGGCCTTGTTCAAATTGTTGATCACGCTAGATAACACGCTCTTTCCCAGAAACTGTAACTAAAGTCTGATCGGCATAGTTGCAGTATAAACCACAGGTGGGCTCCGTGGGTGTTGAATATACACAAATGCGCCTGAGCAAGCGTCTGCAATAGGGATTGGCTAGCGGCTCTAGTAGACTGGTATCCTCGAATACGAGTAGCCACCTATACATACATACATATATTATATAGATAATATATATATATATATTATATTTATTATATATATTATATATATTTATTATATATATGTTATATATATAAATATTTATATATTATATATATATTATATATATTATATGTATATTATATATATATTATATATCTGTATTATATATATTACATATAGATATTATATATACATATACATACATATATATATATATATATATATATTATATGATATAACGATATATAATTTTATATATGAAAAAACATTATTTATAAATATATGACAAATTGGAAAATTTCTTGTCATGCGTTTCAGTCCGATAAAATACTAACGGATGAAATGCGTCACAAGAAATGTTCCAGTTTGTTATATATATATATATATATATATATATATATATATATATATATATATATATATATATATATACGAGGGTCATTCAATAAATAAGTTGAATTTTTCGGTATAAGGACTTCTAATACAGATAGAAGCTTACTCTTTTTATTTTTTTTTTGTTTTACTTCTTTTTCACGTGAATTTAATTTCTTTTGCAGACTAAAAAAACTTTGAGAGTTTTGGCGATTAACAAAGATGGCCGACCAAGAAGCATGCCCCAGGATTGAACAGCGGTCAGTTATCAAGTTTTTGGTTGCTGAAGGGTGCACACCAGTGGAAATTCATAGGAGAATGTCAACTGTGTATGGTGTCACATGTTTCAGCCAAAAGAATGTCTACAAGTGGGCTAAGTTGTTTAAAGAAGGACAGAGCAGTGCTGAGGATGAAGACAGGCCTGGGAGGCCTACAGAAGTGAAGTCTCCTGAGGTGATCGAATCAATCAATGACCTCATTCAGTCTGACAGAAGGGTGACAGTGGATGACATTGCAAGTTCTTTGAGCTTATCTGTTGGAACAAACGCAGGGGTCATCAGTCAGAAGGCGTCATCTTGCATCAGGACAACGCAAAGCCTCACACAGCAGCCCAAACGGTGCAGACCATCAACGAGCTGGGCTGGGAACTGCTCCCTCATCCTCCTTACAGCACAGACCTTGCCCCTTCAGACTTTTACCTGCTTGGTCCCTTGAAAGCGTTCACGAGAGGCACGAAGTTTAAAAGTGACGATGAAGTCAAAAGTGTTATGAGCGACTGGCTGAGACATCAGTCCAAAGATTTTTACGTTGAGGGAATACGGAAGCTTGTGCACAGATGGGAAAAGTGTGTGACAGTGCTGGGAGAGTACGTTGAAAAAAAGTAAGCTTCTATCTGTATTAGAAGTTCTTATACCGAAAAATTCACCTTATTTATTGAATGACCCTCGTATATATATATATATATATATATATATATATATATATATATATATATATATATATATATATATATATATATCAAATGAGGAAAATATTCATGGTTTATTTTTTCAATAGCTAATGATTCACCTGCGAGAACCTTTTAATTAGGGTTTTACTGCGTATTTGGGCTTACGGCTATATGACGTTAAAATACCGTTTCTCATACGATCACAAGTTAAGCAACGCCGTGCCTTGTCACTACCAACATGGGTAAGCGCTTGGGAATAATCGTTACGGTAAGCTTTCTATCTGTTGGTAAATATCTTACGGTCATATCACGTTGGAACAACGTTTCTTGTACGAGCACAGAAGTTAAGCAACGTCGAGCCTGGTCAATATCAAGATGCTATTAGGAATAATAGGTACTGTAATCTTGGTATCTGTTGGTTCGTATAAAGAGCTTTCAGCCATATCACGTTGAAACAACAGTTCTTGTACAATAAGACAAGTTAAGCAACATCGATTCTGGTTAGTACCTAGATGGTAAGCAAATACCAGGTGTTGTAAGAATGGATGCGCAGCTGGTAGAATTGATAGCAGCTCGAAATTGGAAATCGGAACGTTTCAATTCCAGTCGGTATCGTTATATTCACTCATCCTCGAGAAAGATACGAATCCACCTCTTCTCCCCCAACCCCAGCTATGGCTTTGTTTGTTTGTTTGTTTAGCGGCATATCAACTCCTTTTCGGTCATTTAATGGGAGCATTAGTATATTTTTTTACAAAAGATATTGCTGTTAATTTTTTCAGTATATTGCTGATAATTTTTTTCGCTATAAAAAGGTATTGCTGGTATTTTTACTATAAAATATATTTTTATACTTCCATAGTGTTTTGATCCCAGTTTGGGGGTTCACTATTTGCTCATAGTTGGGACCCTAACAGGTGCTACTACCCTTTCAGAGTGGACGTGGGAACAACAAGGTGGTTCCACGCTTCTCAAAACCTCCTGATCAGCGGCTTTTCTGCCGGATATAGTTTATAGTCGTAGACAAGAATACCATGGGTTAGTTAGTAGGACTTGTATCAGTGTATAATGGATAATGGCTGGGAAATGGAACTCAGCTCCGATTTCCAATTTCAGTTCACTTATGCCCAAATACCCTTGGTAAAGATATGCCTCCCCCTCTTCTCCCCAAGATATGAGTTAATTAGCAAGACTTATATCAGTAGATCATTATCTCCAAAATCACTTACAATCTGAAAATATTTTCTGGCTTTAGTCAATTGCATCATCCACCGCAAGGAAAGTTGGCTCCCTGTGCCGAGCCAGGAAATTTTTCTCCTCGGAATCGATCCTCCAAATCCATAAATCGACCATTCGCCCTTGCATGGAGTATTGCTGCCATATATGGTCTGGAGCCCCTGCTGTTTGCCTGGGGGTTCTTGATAAGATCAAGAGACGGATAAGCAATGTAATTGGCCCTGATCTGTCATCTCGTCTGCAGTCGCTTTCTCACAGACGCGACGTTGCCTCGCTCTGTCTTTTTTACAAATACTTTTACGGTAATTGCTCCGAGGAGCTCCTTTCGCTGGTTCCTAGGCCTCGTGAATTTAAACGTCCTACGAGGCTGGCATCCCGTTCCCACCCCTTCACCGTTGAAACTGTTAGATGTAGACGTATCTTCTACTCCAATAGCTTCATGTTTCGCACATCTCGCCTGTGGAACTCCCTTCCTTATTCCTGTTTCCCTGAAAAATACAATCTCCAACTATTTAAGTGTAACGTCAATCGACATCTCCAGTTGCCTTGATCTATCCACTTCCCTTCTCCACATCCTTTTACCTTTCATTCCTATCTGCTCTCGCTCCAAACCTTCTGTAACCCCCTTGCCTTGATCGATCCACTATCTTTCTCCACATCCTCTCCTTTACCACTCCTATCTGCTCTTCCTCCAAACCTTCTGTAACCCCTTGCGTGCTAGTGGCCTCCAGCCTTTCTTGGTGTGATAAGCTTAAAAAAAAAACAAAAAAAAACATGTAAATGGTTGATAGTCCGTAAAAAACAAATTAATCAATCAGTTAATCATGGTAAGTGTGCATATGTTGGATAAAACATTAACGGTTGCGGAAAAATTGTTTTGTAAAATTGTTCAGATACTGAACAAAAAAATATGATTTCTCTTCAACATTTTGTCTCTGGAAAATAAAATCGACAGAGAATGCAAAGATTTTATTGCCGACAAATGTTGAACGAAAATGCTTATAATAATTTTTACTGCTGGGTAGATATCATTGGTGCTTCTCTTGTTGGATGGTCACATCAGGTTACAAGTCACGTAAACCGTTCGGGTTGTGCAGATCCCACATATACTGCAGCGATAGCAGCAGTCGTGTGTCTAGGACACGATAACTTTACGGAGACAATTCCTTTAAAGGCTGGTTCTGAAGTCAGAGTTTTTCTTCTCTTCAAAACAAGAGAGTTTAGTCAGCCCTGTTATATAACCATTAGCTTGGGGGTGGGGAGGAAGAGATGGATTCACACCTGTTCCAATGGCATTTTTGCGAAAATGAACGTAACATAATCTGCTGTAATTCAAGACTACTTCAACTCTATGTGTTTGACGTCACCGTCTGAACTCTGAAAATTTATTTACTAATTATTTTTTTAATTTCTTTTTTTCTCAATAGAAGTAGATAGGTTTGCCTATCGTCCTGTTCAGACTCCTCCCCGTTATCTTGAACAGAAATAGAGGGTTATCCTAGTTTTCTGTTTAAGATTGGGTTTCCGGTTTCTTCTAAGTTTTTTCTTTCTCTTTCTCTCCCAGTAACCCCTTGCATCTTAGTGGCATTATCGCCTTGCTTGGGGTGAATTAATTAAAAAAAGAAACGCATAATCCGAACTTGGCGCGCTTATTTTCTGAATCGTTAAGCGTTGCACTAGCCACAATACCGTTTGCTGAGCTAAACCCCGAACAACCCAAGCAAAATTAGACCGTGAAAGAACATCCAGTTTTTAATTAGAACGTCTACTTATGTTACTCGAAACAGATTTATATACTTTTCAAAGACATTCATGTAAAGGGATGGGAGAGAACACAAACATTAAGGCCAACCCTTTCGGAGAGGTGAAAAACTTGCCTCTAGATTCGAAGACAATCTTTTCTCGTTTCAAATTAGTGTCATCCGTTATGGTTAATGGGTCCCTTTTTTGTGTGTATATTTCCATCTTTTCTTATATTATGCTTAAGTTGATTACTTTTCTTAAAACTGATACTAGACAGTTAACAGGCGAAAAGATCAGTTTAACAAAACTCTTTTGTCGTTAGCTACTCGACCGTAATACAAGATATATTTTTTAAAATATTTTTTAAAGTGCAAACGAATCCATCTGTTGCTTATTGGTCTGCTTCCTACATTTTCCCTTGATCCACAACCCCAGTCCTATTTATTAGTCTCCACTTCTTGCCTAAGCCCGTTTCACTACAAGCATCCCTATAAATAAATAATAAATACTGCTTTTCCCTTGTTCCTCGTTTCGACTCAAAGTTTCATTTCACTCACCGTACTGCAGACTTGAAGGTTTAACGCGGATCATATAACGCGCACCAACATTTCTATAGCAATTGACTTAGAACGATGTATTCGTGCTTTACATCACATGATACTTAAAAAACTAATCAGGAAGAAACATTTATCCCATCTAATGTCTCGAGACAGGAAAATTATCGTTGGAAAAAAAACTGGACTGTTATTTGATATCTGTATTCCTGTATGGCAGTGAATGCTGGACAATCTCCTCGGTCATCTCGAAGCAAGAGAAATGTGGTTCTACAGAAGGATGTTGATAGAAATCATGGGCCGAACATGTGAGCAAGGACGAGATTTTGGAGAGAATGGAAACAAAAAGGTAACTTATACTCAACATCAGGAAGAGGCAGTTGAAATTTCTGGGGCACTTAATGAGGAAGGAGGGCTTGGAAAATCTGATACCCACAGGGCAGATTGCGGGGAAGAAGGACAGAGGAAAGCAGCGCATAACATACTTGATGGGCTTGAACAAATAGATGGCACAAGATGGTTTGGGAGAAATAACAAAAAGACAAAACTTATTTAGAGTACAAGGGACAGAAAGATGTGGAGAGCCTCGAGTGCCTACGTCCTTAAGGGAAACGGCACATAAAAAAGAAAATTCCTCTATATCCGTGTAAAAATCGAATTTATTCTTTGTTTTTGAAAATGTCGACCAGCTGTAACTGATGTTGTCTTTCGGTAAAGCTGTACTTGGTCGAGTTTTGTATTTACAGATTTTCCTCAGAATAACCCAATCTTATTACAACCATTAAAACAGACATTTTTAAAACAAATAGAACAAGTAAAACAAATATAATTACTGAAGTCAGCATATCGAAAAGAAAGAAAATAGAAAAGCTAATCGGCTCTCATTCTTCGCTCTTCAGAGCTCAATCGAGGAGTGAATATAACGTCTATTGGGAATTGGGAAATTATCCGTTACCATACAGAAAACATTCCATATTCATTGACTGAACGGTTGGCAATACTGTCGATTGAAATTTATAACGGTGATGGCAATATTAGCTGTTTCCCTACAAGGAAACATTTCGTATTCACTGACCGAGCTGCCAGTACTACTGTCAGTTGAAATTTATAAAATCTTTTCCTTAAAACAATTTTCAGGAAAATACGTTTCTCAAGTCCAGTACCTCTTATCGCTCTTTCCAGTATTGATGAGGGTTTCCATTCTAACCTTTTACTTGAAGTGATGTGGAATGTCAACATCTTGGTATGATGGTGAAATTCACCGTTTTCATACAGGAAACATTCAGTTCAGATGTTCGCAATTTTTTTTTTTTTTTTTTTTTTTACATATAGACCATTTTTTCCATATAGACTTTTTTTTTTTACATATAGACCATTTTTTCCATATAGACTTTTTTTTTTTACATATAGACCATTTTTTCCATATAGACTTTTTTTTTTACATATAGACCATTTTTTCCATATAGACTTTTTTTTTTACATATAGACCATTTTTTCCATATAGACTTTTTTTTTTTACATATAGACCATTTTTTCCATATAGACTTTTTTTTTTTACATATAGACCATTTTTTCCATATAGACTTTTTTTTTTTACATATAGACCATTTTTTCCATATAGACTTTTTTTTTTACATATAGACCATTTTTTCCATATAGACTTTTTTTTTTACATATAGACCATTTTTTCCATATAGACTTTTTTTTTTTACATATAGACCATTTTTTCCATATAGACTTTTTTTTTACATATAGACCATTTTTTCCATATAGACTTTTTTTTTTTACATATAGACCATTTTTTCCATATAGACTTTTTTTTTTACATATAGACCATTTTTTCCATATAGACTTTTTTTTTTACATATAGACCATTTTTTCCATATAGACTTTTTTTTTTTACATATAGACCATTTTTTCCATATAGACTTTTTTTTTTACATATAGACCATTTTTTCCATATAGACTTTTTTTTTTTACATATCGACCATTTTCACTAATTTTGTCGGGGTGGACCGGCATAACCATTCAATGAAAAAAAAAAAGGTTATATTTTTTACTAACGGATAAGTTTACGAATTGTATTATAGAAATAGTAAATGTATATGCTTTATATTGAAGTAAAACTAATTTAATGAAAATAAAGATGTTTTTAATAACTAAATTCTATGGAACATTTATACACTATTAAAATAACTCATAATAAATAATACTGTTAATCCTTCTTTTATATATAACCCTTACATACTTTATACTAAATTAATTCTATTATTAATATTTTATTTTTTATTTTATGTTAATTTATATTAATATTTTTTTATTTAAAATTAATATTATAATTCATTATTGATATATTAAATTAATTTATATAATAAATTATAATCTTTATATAATTTTCCTTTTTATATATAATCCCCCCTTTATATATCCTTCTGTTTTTAATCAACTTTAACAATCAAAACATCCAGGCTTTGCTAATAAAATTAAATTTTATCAAAATTCATGCCATTGTAAGAGAAAAAGATTAAACAAAAATATTTTAAAAACATTTAATTGACTAGTTTTAGGAAATAACTATGAAATCTATTTGTTTACAAAAGAAATGAAGAAAAACAGATTGACACTTGGAAATCATAAAGGTTTTCAAACAGAAAAAAGGAAATACGACATGATGTCTGAAAAATGAAAATCTATTTGTTTCAGTTTTCAAAAAAAAAGTTTTGTGGTAAATTTAAGTTAACAACAAAATAGCGAGTAAAAATAAAAAAAATAGTTGGTAGTTTCGTCTTAATGTGATGAAGTCGGATTTTTCTAATTGTTTTCTCTAGTAAGCCAATACGACATTCACGAAATAAGTTGTAAACAAGAAAAATGAAGGAAGACCTTTTTTAATAAATAAATTTGTTTTTTTTTATCTATGGAATGTACCTAAATTAGATATTAAGAATAATTAAAATAGCTCTTAATTTCACTTTTAAAATGCATATATTTCTACATATGCGAATCTCTAGAATGTAAAATTGTTTGTTTGTTTTTTCTACAAATAAAATTGTTTCTATCTAGCGAATACACCTAAAATTAGATACAAAAAAATAAAGTAGTAGTTTCAATAATTTGAAAGTTTTTTTCAATTTGTTAATAATTATGGTAGTTATTTATAGTTGACAATTTATTCGAACGTTTAATAAACTTTAATCCAAGTTATGAATTCTATAACTAAATTACCTTTAAAGCCTAAAAACTGACTTTAGGTGAACAATTCCTATTTTATTACCCACTCTGATTCGCGGTTTTCAATTCCAGTGGTCTTTAACGCATGTCTATAAATTTTTATTACCCTGTGGGGCGCTAATGGTGTTGGTAAGAAATTATCAGGTTTTTGTCGAAGGTTGCGTTTTGAGATTTAACACTCCACATTTAATTTGCAAAGAAAACACAGAAAAGAATAACAAGAGATGATTGAAAGATCAACAAGTAAAATGTATATTGAAACAAATATATATACAATGACAATAAAGATTAAGTCGTAAAAAGTGATTTCCCTTGTACCATGTGGGAAATACAAGTGTATGTTGTAAGGACTTTCTTTGTTGATATTCGTTTAGTGTTTAAGAATGTTTGAATTTGAAAGTTAGATGTTTATGCAGAAGAATGTTAATAGTTCTGAATAGTTCACTTGGCTTTGATAACAGACAGTTCACTGTGTGTGTGTGAATGTAGTTAATGTCTGTGTGTGTGTTTGAGTAGAAGATGGAGAAATACACGTACGTGATTATGGTTGTGAAAATTTATAATCTACTAAAGTTTCTTCTTTAAATTTCTGCTTTATATACAAGTAAGGTAGGCTCCAAGAACGAGCGCGGGAAGAATATAGGAGAAAGTGTCAATTTATGTGATTGGCCAAAAATCGACCAATTGTTGATTTTTTACAATAGCAAGTTTGGTGAAACAAAACACGAGAAATGTTTAATCGACTCGTGCGATGCGTAAATTGTCTTTACGAAAAGTACTGTTTATTTATTGTCCAATTGCTGTTGAGTAATTTGTGGGCGTGGTGTGCATAGGCGTCGCTACAACCCTTTAAAACCAAATATTGACCCCTTACGCACCAGTTAACAGACTTCCACAATGACAGACGTTTCAAAAAACAACACTAAAGCTGAAAAGTATATGGGGCGTTTATTTTACGCGACAAGACAGTATTTTCAATAATCTGAAAGTTTTTACCACACATACTATCAGTTAATCTTTTTTTCTTTCTTTTTTTAGCTGCTTACTTTATAATTTTTGAAGGAATTTGCTTTCACGTATCAGAGAAGAAATAAACATCTTCCTGGTTCAAGCTTAAGGTGTCTTCGAAATTAGAACATTGAGTGTACAATTTCAAGAATATTGATAAAGACTGGTCACATTGATTTTGCGAAACAAAGTAACGTGTAAAATTTAGTCTAAAAAAAGCATTTTTGTATTTTAGGCTGTTCGAAGCAAAATACCGTTTTAACTCGCTGTAAAAATATAATTCAATGAATAAAATAAATACAAATTACATAATTAGAAAGATTATGTTATTTTCTTTCCAGTCATATGAATATTTTTAAGATTGGACCAGAAACACATGAGAGTTTACGAGTTGCAAATTTATCAATGTCAAACGAAATCAGATATTGACTGGAAATGCTATCATTACACAAGAAGAAAATGAATGGCTTTCTTAGAAAGCGAACATACTAAATTAAAAGCCAAAAACCTGAATCGAAAACTGCAATATCAAGGAAAAAAACGGAAACCGATACCAAACCAGAAATTGCAAAACCGACCAATTCTAGTCTAGAAATGGTGCTTGATACCAAAAAAAAAAAAAAAAAAAAAAGATAAAACCAATTCACCAGCAGTATGGACACTCATTTGGCCTGAAAAAAATCATAATGACAATGACTGAAATATTAAAACAAAAAGGAAATAGGCCACGAGAGGTTGCAGTGTGTCGCAGATGCAAACGAGTGCAAATTGAATAAATACACCTTAAAAAATTAAACCGTATTAAATTCTTTGCCAGGGATACAAAATAAATCCCTTGTCTCTGTAAAAGCATTTGCCCAAGAATAATTGTTTAGACTGATCGAATATTACTTTTTATAATTCATCAAATGTCTTTTTCCATCATCAACACACAACCCCCAAATTCTCTGTCATGACTAATGGTACCCTGAACATGTTCTTTGCGTCATGTCTCCTCAGGACATAGGCGATCATGGCTCTCAACAACTTCCAGTCCCTTGTAAATTTTGCCTTTGTTCTCTTAAATCTGTTCCGCCATCCATTTACTCAAGCTGAGTAGGTTAAGCATTGTATTCTTGTTCCTCTTGCCTTCCATCAGTCCTGTGAGTATCAGATTCTCCAAGCCCTCCTTCCTTATTATGTGTCCCAGAAACCTCATCTGTCTCTTCCTAATGTTAAGTATAAGTTTCCTTTTTGTTTCCATTTCCTCTAAAACTTTGTTGTTGCTCACATGTTCGGTCCATGATATCCTCAGCATTCTTGTATAGAATTGCTTCAAGTCTCTTCTTCATCTCTGAGAAGATTGTCCAGCACTCACTGACATGCAGGTGAACAGATACCACGTAACAGTTTAGTATTATTTTCCTTGTTATTAGCAAAGTTTTTCTATTTCTTAATATTCTGCTTAGCTTTTGGAATGCATCTTTGGCTGTCCCAATACGTCTTCGGACCTCAGTGTGGGGATTGATTTAAAATTTATAAACTAGATCCTTTCTTTGTGTTCATTCTTTTTAATCATTTCACCCCAAGCAAAGCGATAATGTCACTAAGACGCAAGGGGTTACTGGGAGGGAAAGAGAAGGGTTTTATAGGAACCAGAAACCCAATCCTAAACAGAAAACAAGAAATAAACATCTACTCCTGTTCAAAAGATGAGGAAGGAGTATGAACCGGACAGTAGATGAATATATCTACTCCTTTTTAGATGAATCTTTTTAACCATCTAAAGTAGACAGCATTCTGAAAAATTCTTAACCAGAAACTAGCCATAGCCTTTTATATAGTTGTCCCCTCACACACACACAAAAAGAAAAATTATCAAGACTTTAAAGCAATCATGTTGTGGTTTTTACATTTTGGTTAAAAGCAATGGTCTCCAGGGGTCCATAAACTTTAATCTCTCAGTGACGGTCATTCACTCATAAGTCCTCAGAAAAGTTCAGTTCAGTTCAGTGCTATTTTTATATTTGTTGGTGCAAGAAAGTTTCGGAACAATGTACATTTCAAAATAATATGCATACTTGAGACTTTTATGAGATTATCCCAGATATTTAAATATGATTCAAGTCTTCATGAAAGTGATGATTTTCAAAAATGGTATGATTTAATAGATACAAATCTATGATCTCAAATTAGAACAAAAGTCCTGTTTTTTTGGACTTCTGCAGGAACTAACTTAAAATCATGCCTTACATAGAGTGGGTTTTCAGCTAGCATAAAAAGATCTACAACTTTTATATTCACTCCCCCACCCCCCAAAAATTGTTTCTACTGTAGGCCAGGAAATACCAGAAATTCAAATCAAATGTAATGCCCATCGTGGACCTAAGAGGAGTTGATTTGTGGTGACCCCAATATGTATCAGACTCAACCTAAGACATATGAAAGTAAGCTGTGTACTTTGTGTCACATCAAAATATTAAAAGATCCAGGTGCCACCAAGTGCAGAATCAAGCCTCAAAGGATCTTGGCTGGTTCATTGACATAAACAGATAGGCAACCCAGATGAACATAAGATAAACACACAATTGACAATCGCATGACAGGAAATGATAAAAATGTCTAAACCCAGTGGGGGGTAGGTAGAGTCCTTCATATCCTTGCAAGAAGATCAAATGTTAGAAAAAAAGTCCCTGAAAACCACACACCCTTTACAGGCAATATTAATTTGACAGAGTCCAGAAGTGAATAAACTATAATGTTACACATTAAAAATTTGACAATTTTTAACCAACATATCTGCATAATAATAGTGTCAAAAATTTATTTATCTACCACTTTTACTGTATACTCCATGGCAATGTTTATTTTAAAAATCTATATTTAGAATTTTAATAACAGTAATAATATAACACACATTTAGTTGTTAGATTATTTACAAAATTAATTTTATATTTACAAGATTATAAAAATACATGACTATTCGAATGGATTGTTAATTAACCAATATTTTGCCAATTATTCCGAAGCACACAATTCACTGGCTTTACTAATTGATTTGGTCAAGGTGTTTAGTGTCCATTCTACATTTAAGATTTTTTCATCAGTCACCATGTTGCTGACAATAAATAATCTATATGCAGATTTTCAAATATTGTTTCATGCATATTTTTAGAAAAACTAGTAACAATTTGAAAATGCTTTTTTTTTCAAAATTATGTTTTGAAAAAAAGAATAGGAAGGGTGTTAGGCATCCATGATCTGAGATCATGATTATAAAAAAAAAATTTAGAAAATTAGAAGTATTCTGAGATATTTTTTTTATCATTTCTCCCCAAGCAAGGCAGTAAAGCCACTGAGACACAAGGGGTTACTGAATGTGAAAGAATAAGAAAAAGAAAAACATTATTAAGGAGCAAGAACAATAAAAGATCATGTGTCAAGAAGACAGAAAATAATGATTTAAATTTTTTAAGAGCAAAGTTGACTGAAAAGCAAGAGTCCAGAAAAGAGCTAGACAAGTGAGAAATGCAAGAGAAGCTATTATCATAGAACTTGCATGTTGATTCTAACCAGTTCAACTGTAAATTGACGAGACCTTGTTGGCAATTTAGTATTGCGCTTAAATTCATCAAGTCTGGGTATCATAACAGAAAATTAATCAGAACAATTATCATATAAAATAATCTGAGAAGAAAACGTATAATGTGTTGAAAAATCATGTTTATGTAAATCTTCTTGTTATATTGTCCACAGATGTTTTATAAATTTATGATTAAAAAATTGTTATTATAGTTCTTCTTGTCTCATAATACACCAGAGGGTTGTAGGGCACTGCATGGTGACTCGCTTAAAAAGAAGCCATCACTTGGTCCAGTGAATAAGGATCACCTAAGTTTAAAGTAAAACTTTCAACAGTCCATTCAATGATACCGTCTGACCATCTTTCTTTGGCTTTCCCTTCACTATCCACCATTCTTTGTAAGATGGTCTTGGAGACTTCACAACCTGATTACTTGACCATACCACTTCAGCTATCTCTTCTTTATGGTGGTTAACACATTATGGCTATTTATCTGATGACTCACTCTTCTGTGTACCTCTTCCTTGTAAGATGGAGAGTCTTTATGATCTGGTTACCTGGCCATACAAGTTCAGATTCTTCTTTATGGTGGTCAAAATGTCATTATGGCCATTTATCTGGTGACTCATTCTGTTGCACACCTTTTCACTGTAGGATGGTTTTGGACAGGCCTTGCATTCTGGTTACATCGCCTCTTCATTTGCAACAAAATGTAGGACAGGTCTGGATGTGGCCCTTTACATGCATCTTGGCAGCTCTCACAAAGTTTTCTATAGCCGTGGTATATTGAGAATTTTGTCTATGTAGTAGAAACTGTTAGAACTTATGGTTACAATTAACCAATTCAACAGTAAATTGATGAGACCTTGCTGCCAAACTAGTGCTGCACTTAAATTCATAACGTCTAGGTACCCTAGCAGAAAGTTTATCAGAACAATTACCATGAAAGTATTTATAGAAAAGTTACAGAGAAGATACATTATGGTGATGAGAAAGGGACTGAAGCCGAGATTTCTTGTTCTATAGCTCAGACATTTTTTAATAAAAAAGTTTTGTCTTCACATTTCTTTATAAAATGGTAATTGATAAATATTGTATTGTTGCTGATTCACATATTTTATTATCTTCTAAATATAAAATTAATCTTGTAAATAAATAAATGATCTAAGTACATAGTGTGTAACATTATGGTTATAAAAATTCTGAACTTTTTAAAACAATAAACATTGTCAAGAGACACTGCCTTTTTGAGTGTACAACGGTTAAATTTTGCCAAATATTTAGTCATTTAGTCTTATTTTTTTTAGATCAATATCAACCCATATGAGTTATTCAATGCCAAAATCTAAATATGAAAATTCAAACTTTGTTATTAAGAGAATGACATTATTTCAAGATGAAATTTTAACTACTTAGCACCATGTTTTTTTTAACCAAATAATCTTACAAAATCAAACAAGGAGTGAAAATTTGTTACTGCTGATAAAAAAATGAGATTAATCATAAGAAATTGTTTTTTTGACAATGTATGCCATGTCTTCAATTTGTATTAGTCCTTTTTTTGTATTGCTGGTAGTTTTACTACAAAATTGTATTGTTAGTAGTTTTTTTTTTTAATATCAGCATTGCTGATATTTTCATTATAAAACAGGTGCTACCATCCAGTTCACATTTCTCCCCAGTCTTTTGAACAGGAGTAGAGGTTTATCCCTTGTTTCCTGTTTAGGACCGAGTTTCCAGTTCCTTCTAAAGTCTTTTCATTCTCTTTCGCTCCTCATGGCACCTTTCCATCTTAGTGGCATTATCACCTTGATGAAGCAAATTGATTAAAAAATAAATAAATAAATAGAAAAAGAGAAGCCAGATTGTAAATGAGTGAAAGCAGTGCCAACACCGTTTTTTTGTTCTATTTGGTTTTAATAAATATCACATAATGAAATAATTTATTTCCACTCAGACTATTTTGAGATCATGTGACATTATTCTTTCATATGTCATTCTTTCAGGACATGTGCGATCATAGCTCTCTGCAACTCCCTGTCTTTTTAAATAACACTTTTTCTCTTTAACATCTTTGTTTTGGGGATCTTTATCTCTGCCACACGTTCAAACTCATCAAGTAGTTTATTCACTGTTTCCCCCTGCTTCTTTTGCCTTTAATATACTCTGTGAATGTTGAATTCTCCAAGCTTTCTTTCCTCATTAGAAATCCCAGCAATTTGAACAGATTGTTAACAGCTTGGAGTTCCTATTTTTATTAAAACTTGCTAATTTCTAACATGCTCCGACCATGATATTCCTAGCATTCATTTGTAGGACCACATCTCTGTCGCTTCAAGTTTCTTCTTTATCTGTCAGAAGATTGTCCATCTAGAAGATCATGTAGCATAACAGAAAAAGAATCTATTTCTGATGTCAATGTGCTCAGTACCAAAAACATGTTATTCAATAACCAACTTGTGTGTAAAAAAAAAAAAAAAAAAAGTTGACTTTTTGAACAGTTAATATTGATCATCAAAAAAAAAAAAAAAGAGATTTTTTTTTTAACTGAGAAAAAGATTTCCATGAGGTATGAAGAAGAAAATTAAATTTAATAACTACTTAAATTCTTGTGACCAATTTTTTTCTTATTTCTTACAAATTTTTATTATATATATATATATATATATATATATATATATATATATATATATATATATATACACAATATATATGCAAGTTTTGTTTTTTTTCTCGGCTATTTATATATATATGGGTCAGTGGTGCATTGTGGGTCGTCTATTTTGTTGGCCATACATCGGCCAAAATAGACTACCCACAATGCACCACTGACCCATATATATAAATAGCCAAGAAAAAAAAACAACACTTGTGGCCTGACGATTGCATCTACCATGAAACAGGCTGTCGCCTCTAAGTGTTGACTTCAATGTTCACATATATGTGTGTGTGTGTGTGTGTGTGTGTGTGTGTGTGTGTGTGTGTGTGTGTGTGTCAAATTTTGATTATTTTCTGTCTGAATTTCTGGGATGAGGAAATTATTATTTGAACTATTCTCTAAATCTTTGTTGCTATCACATTTCAGCCATTGTGCTTTTCGATGTTCCTGAGGTGTATATTAATCTGGGTAACCTACAAGGAATTCTGAAATGAACCCTTTATTTAATATACTGCTGTTGACTGTTCTCGTTCCACTGCCCATGCTTAGGGATATCTCATCTAGTTTTTATTTTTTAGCTATTGATCAGCCAAGTACACACTGCCCTACTCACAACCACTATCCATTGTCCCATAGAACAATTTGCTGTAGTAAACTTGGAGCCTTAAACCTAAGCTTCCTGCTGATCAATGCTGCAACTGCTGCTTGTCACCTTTTGATGGTTGCTGCTGCTGTTGAAGACTTGTCTTTCATTATTAGCGCCTTCCATATTGTATTTATTTCTATACTCAGCCTACGAAAGTCGTCCTCATAGCCTAGTATGTGTGCTGATTCTTTCGGATGTCTAACTTCAGTGTTCTTCCTTTTCTAGAATTTTTACTTCATTCCCTCCATACATGATCAGCTATGCTCAATTTCATTGTTTCACCACTCACTATGGCTTTTCAAAGTTCCTCCAGCCTTACTTTGATATGGTGGCTTCTTTCACCTTTATATTCTCTACCACAACTGCAAAGAATCAAGTACAAGTAATACTTAGTCATGTTCTCCTTGTTGTTGGATTTTATTCAGCAGATATTTCTCTGCAGGGTGAAACTGCTTCTGAATCTTTTCCGATAAACACTTTACGTAAGTTAGATAGACCATGGCAATTTTCTGTTCATCCTCCCTGTCCCTTCTGTCCCCACCTGTTGTTATTCTGGAGGGTACAACTGATGTTGACCAGCATCAAACATACTTTTCAGAATTCCCTGTAGGTCAGAATTTAAAGTGTTCACATTTTGAATATATATGAAATGTTCAGTTAAATGAAACAAAATGGAAATCAAGATCCTGTTCTTTCACTATTCATAAAAATCATCCATTTCATAAAATGAAATCAGCTATTTTCATATGCAAAATAAAATCAAAAAAGATTCCAAATTAAAAAGTACAATCTTGTACCCTGTACTACTGTCTATCATGTGGATACATGTGAAGTGATCCTGACAATGGCTTGTATAAGTATATATTTTATTTTTACAAATTTTAGAGAACAGTTTGAAATTATGAGAGGCCACAGATGTTCATTACTGGAAATTCCTCTGGTATATTACATTCAAACAATATTTGAAAAAGAAATTGCTGTCAAACAATTTTTTTATATAATTAAAAAACAGTTTGAATGTCTAGATTATTTTAACACGTCTTTGACAACATGAATACTCTAACGGAATAAATGTGTCAGAAGAATTGCCAGAGATTTTAAAAATTCACTGCAATAAAATCAAAAGTTTTTGAATAGAATTGACTTCTGATTTCAAAACTTTGAAAATGTGGTGAATAATATATTTAAATAAATGTAGATATTACTTTATCAAAAGAAATGTTTTAATTTAAAAGTTTTCTTTTTTTTTTTTTTTTAATAAAAGAAAACCAATTTTTTGTTGATTGCTTTAATTTCCAAAAATGAAACCATCCTGAAATGGAAAATAAAAATAATTTCTTAAATTAAGAATTAGAAACATCTGGTGTCATCCTGAAAATCGATTTTGACAAACAGACTTTATTCCTGAAGCCAAACATTCACAGAAATCATGTTTTTATTTTTCAAATTCGTCAACGTACCATTGTGGAAGGAATTGAAATTCAGAATCTGGTCCAACATTTTGCCACGTAATATCATTTGATTTTGAATCTCGGCTGAACAAATAAACATTTCTATTAAAATAGAAGAAAAAACAAATTAATTACATAATGACTTTAAACAGAATAAGGCAACTGAAGTCTATTACTAGATACAAATAACATGCACATTTTTTTTAAAAAATCATTTCATCCCAAGCTGTTTTGTGGAACTGACTCCCACCAATCACTATAGTTTTAACCTGTTCAAGTCTACAGTTAACCACTACAGTTCCACACATCTCTGCCTCTTACTCTGTAACCTTCTACCTTGAGTGGCTCCAAAAGTTTCTTGTAATTTCTGCTTAATTTATTGATCTTTAAATTTATAGAAAAAATCTTATTCATCTGGTTATCTCATTAAAATAAATGTAATAAAAATTCAGAGACAATATTAAATTTAGTTTTTGTGGTTTTAAATAAGTTAAATCATCAATATTTGAAAAATACAAATATATTGAAAGAAACTCAGAATAATAATAATAATAGAATCGAATAAAAAGCCCAAACTAATTTTACCCAAATATTTCAGCAGCAGTCAGCAGGTTTATTACTAGGTTTACAGCCACATGGTGCTTGCCTGCTTAATTCCAGGTAAAAGATTGAAATCAGAGTTCACTTATTTTTATTAGGTTGGAAAGCAAGTCCTATGAAATTTTTGATTGAGGTTTTATTTTTCAATATTTACTATTAAAAGTAATTGTATTTAATCAATTGCTCCACCTGCACTGATAAGAAGAAGGTTGGTTCATGCTGTTGTGCCAGACAATTGTTCTCTTGCACATTTATAAATCTACCATTCATCCATGCATTAAATATTTTGCTGTCTTATTTGGTCAGGTGTTCTGGCTGTATATTTCAAGATTCTCAACAAAATCCAAAGGGTCTTTAATGTTATTGATCCTGACCCTGGCATTTTGACTTCAGTTACTTTCCCACAGCCATGACATCGCTTCTCTCTATCTTGATACCTCGACTGTATGAATTTAAGCATACTACTAGATTCGCAACTATGTTTAATCTCTTTACTGTTGAAATTGCTAGATGTAACCAAAATTCTAATAGTTTCATCTTTAGGACTTATCACTTGTGCAACTCTCTTCTAGCTTTCCTGTAAACTACAATCTTCAAAAATGTAAATGCAATGTCAATCACCATCTTCTGTCTTCCTGAATTCTGTTTTTTTTTTGTCCTTTCTCCTGCCTAAATTCTTCTCATTCTCTTTCATCCACACTAACTTATTGTATCTTAATGGCATTATTGCTTTGCATGGAGTGAACTGGTTACAAAAAAAGCAAAAAAATGCCATTAATTTTTATATTTGTAATGCTTTTTTCCTCAAAATTTTGTTTTGGATTTGCCTTTGAAAATGAGGTTACATCAGACCTATATCAGATATCATATGCTACATGAATTCAAAAAGAGCTCTTTAGCAATGGAAGCAGCAGGAAATATACATTCTATTTATAGAAATTAAGTTTTAATTGTTCAGATATGCCAATGATTATTTGATCAGTTTCAATTTAGAAATTTTTTCTCACAAAGACTCCTCTAGATCTGAACAACCAAGTTCTGTCAATATTGAGCTTCTGTAATCTGGAGTTGAGTAGAATCCCAAACAGAAGCACGAGAATTAGCAAAACAGTTAAATACAAGAGTTACACTTTGATCATGAAACACCTTCATGAACTGCTCCTCAATTTAATCCTGTGTCAACTGCTCATCATTGAAGAGTAGACTTGTTACCGAACCTTTTCTGAGTAGAAACATTATCAGTGATAAAAAGTAGGTTCTTTATAATCATATTCAACCAAAATGACAATACACTGGTTGATTTTGTGTAGCAGCATATCAACCTCTATGGTTAGATAATGTCAAAATCTAAATATTTTCTATACATTTGTATGCCTTCAAATACAGATGAAATGCATTGTTAATCATAAAAGTGTGTTGTTCTTACAAAATAATTACATGTTGCCCTAGTCCCTCACTAAAAGATTACAGCACAAAATAGGGAAGTTTTAATTCATTCTCCTTATTCTCCTGACTATGCTTCATTGGACCTTCATCTTTTCAGATCATTGTAACATTTTTTATTATTTGTGAAGAGGTTAAAAATGATATTATGCGTTTCTTTGCATCAAAACCTAAAGAATTTCATACCCAAGGGATGAACAGTTTACCAAGTCAATGGGGATTATGTAATAATTGATAATGAGTAGAAATATTATCTTCAATAAATATATCAATTGAGAATAAAGAAACATTTATTTCTTTTCTATCTGCAAATACAGCAAGACTTTCTGTTCAACTTCATATATATCTGTTTGCATGACAAAATCCATGAACAAATGAATAATGATATTGGCTTTTATATAATAAGATTAGTGATAATTCTTGGGGAAAAGTTCTTAGTCCAGATAAAAAGTTAAAATTCTGTTTTGTCAGATTTGGGACATGGGTTGAGCTGAGAACTTTTCATCACCCCCAATTACAATAATATTAGATAACCGCTTTCTAATAATACAAAAATACTTTATAAGTCTAATTGTAAACAAAACAAAACAAAGATTATAGGAGCCATTTGCACCCATCTTAAGCAAACATCCATAAATAAAAAATATTTATCTTCTGAAACACATTCTTAAATGCAGATAAAAAAAAAGAAATTACTGAATTATTTCTGATTGCTGTCACATCCTGTTCACACTGCTCCCTGTTTTTTTGAACAGGATTAGAAGTTTATCCCTTGTTTCCTGTTTAAGATTGGACTTCCAGTTTCTTCCAAAGTCTTTTCCATTCTCTTTCATTCCCAGGAGTCCCTTATATCTTAGTGGCATTGTCACCTTGCATGGGGTGAATTGATTAAAATGAAAATGACTTGGTGCATTTCATTTTCTTTTCCCACCTACACTCCCAGATGATATGTTACTTGCAAGCTTGAGGGACACAACATGAATTTGGGCCAATTTATCTATACACAACAACAATGATATATGCGAAGTGATATTTATACATTACAAAATCAAATTTAATAGGCATAAAATGTCTGTTGCTTTTAACAATGCGTGTTTAAAAAGAATTATTGCTATCCAAATATACCAAATTAAAGAAAAAACAAAAACAGAAAACATACCTACATATTTTTCTTTATGCCTAAGAAGTAGGAGATCAAAAATAAAGTTATAGTCAAAATGATATTTTCATATTTCCTCCTGTCTGTACAAAATAATGTAAATAATAAAATGCTATCAAATATCTAATTAACACTTTTTTACAAAATGCTGTTGAGTGTGAAATTCAATTAAATAAGAAATTGAAATTCAATTAACTATGAAACTAATAATAAAACATTGACGAACTTTCATGAAAATTAATCTGTTCTAATATTTAATGAAAAGAATATTTTAAAAATAAAAACAGTATCTTTTACCTGGGATCATTTACTTTGACTGTATCTTTAATAAGTGTAAGGAACTGGTCAAGGAAATTGAAACAAATGTTTGGCTTCCATGGAGTTTTTATATCCTGCAACAGAATAAAAGAAATCTGTTCATACAGTAATATGCAGGTTATGATTATTTATCGAGTAGAAAAATCAGTTTTTGATTCAAATTACAACTAAAATATTCCACTGTAGAGATAAAGAAGGCGATTATCTCCCTTTCATGGGGAGATAATAATGTCACTAAGCAGCCCTTTGATGGCTACTTAGTGACATTACTCTATACAGTGACAATAGCGGCAGTCAATTTAAGTTCGTTTTACAGCAGCAAACTGAAAGGTTGCTTTATTTATCCTGGGTCACTGCTGCTAGGAAAGTTGGTTCACTGTGTCATGCTAGAGAATTTTTCTCACCAAAATCTATCTTAAACCTTTATAAGTTTACCATTCGTCCATACATTTAATATTGTTGCCACATCTGGTATGGTGTTTCTGCTACATATTTAGGGATTCTTGATAAAATACAAAAAAAGAATCAGCAATGTTATTGATCCTGACATGGCATCTTGGCTTCATTCACTTTCCTACCACTGCAAAATAGCTTCCCTGTGCCTTTTCTATAGATATTTAATAATAAAGTGTTCTGATGGTAACGTGTCTTTACAAATTTAAGTGCAGTAGTAGATTGGCAGTTAGGTCTCATCATTTTACAGTTGGAATTACTAGATGTTCTATGTTAACAGTTTCTTCTCTTGCACTTGTGGAACTCTCTCCTGGCTTTTAGTGTTCCAATAAACTTTGATCTTCAAAAATTTAATCAATCATTATCTTCTATCTTAACTGCTGTTCTTTTATTGTCCACTCTTTTTAATATTTTTTTTCTCAGATTCTTTCATACTCAGTAATCTCTTACATCTTGGTGGCTTTATCGCCTTGCATGGCATGAAATGATTAGAAAAAAATTGTGGAAAGATAACATTCTGATTATATCATTATTTTCCTATCTTGACACATGTCCTAGCCATTTTTGGTGGGGCTGCTTTTGGAAGTCTGTTGTGATTTTGTAGCACCTGACCATAGGTTCTGCTAAAAGGATTATCTTCTTTAAGAGCTAAAAGATACATTCTCTTAAAGCCATTTTTAATTATTGATCAGAGAAAACATTCTGTCAATGTAAGAGACCTGACTGTATGCATATTAGCATTTTCTGTATCCTCAGTAGTAGTAGTAGTAATCATCATCATCATCATTATTATTATTACAGCGCCACTGCCTGCTTGGAGGCATCAGCAGCTACAAGTATTTCCTGAATTAGGTTAATGGTTACCATATTACATACAGAGTTGAAAGGTGAATCAAAAAGCCTTTAATCAGTAATGATATTAAGGCCCAGCATCATGGTTGATATTAGATAACAGGTATGACAATAAAGATGAGGACAAAAGTTAAAACGATGTAAATAGTGTAAACAGTTACAATAGCTCATCTCTGAAATATAGACAGTCAAATTTGTTTGTCATTTAAAAAAAAGATATACTAACAATGTGACTGTGAACCTGGTACAAATGAAGCTAGCAAATTGTTTAAATGATTTGCTTTCTTTTGGTTCAAACAGTTTCAAATGCTAAGTTTTGGGTAAACTGTGGGTTTTGTATAATATTAACACAGTTTTCACAACAGCTGACTATTGTATCATAGAGGTATCGTGTTTGGTGTTCATGAACCACCAGCATTTAACTCTAACCTGTTACACAATGTCGGTGTCTGGCACAACTTTAGCCAAAATTCTTGCATAAATAAAAGGTGTCGGTCAACAAGCATAGACCAGAAATTGTGCATTGGATATTGAAGTAATTATTAAACATTCATGGTTAAGCGTGTCTCAGTAGAAGCATCTCTGTTCTGTAACATCAAATGTTGATGATGAAGATTTATAAACACTTCTGGTCCCAGCAGGGAATGCTGAGAGCAAAAGTTGTTCAGTTTAGCATGTATCTTGTTTTCAGCAGCCAGTCTCATATAGTTTATCTTTCCACTCTAGGTCTCTAAGTCCTTGTGGAACAAAACAAACTAATTGGTATCAGCTTTGATCAAATTTGAACAACGGAAACATTTCTTCAATAAATATTACTGCTCACCAAGTATTTGTTTAGGTAGGGGGACTGATTTTCCATTTCAAATTTTCTTTAATTCTGTTTCAGGTTTCAGGGAATTCTGTCCCACCCACCAATTTTCAGTATAAAATTCTGTTTTTGTTTCATTATAATATTTAGTGAGAAAGTGTAGCAATATATAAATGTTATTAAAACAAGAAAAAAGGAAAATGAAAAATTTTACTTGCTGGAATAAGGATATTATTATTATCCACCCATTGGATAAGCTTCCCCAACTTGCTAGAATTTTGCACCTCATACTGCAGCCCTTAATCAAACTTGATGAGTTTCTGGCACATCCCTTGCAAAGAATTCTAAATAAGAATTAAGTGAAAGTAGCAAAACCTACAGAAAAGGAGCAACACAGACAACAAAAAGAATTTTTAAAAAGAGGTGTGCATAAATAAAATCCAAAATATTTGAATATTCATTCTATATTCCTTTCCATAATAGAGTCAGAAGAAAAATAACTTTGTAAACATTTTAATCAAATAAAATTGTAAGCACAATAGAAAAGTTTCTATATTGGAAGGTAAGGCCAATAATAACAGTGTTGTCCCTTTTTAGATTCCAATTACCTCAAATAACCTCAGTGTGAAAGCAACTTGTTTAATCTCTTTTATAGTCTCAAGTGTCACTTATATATATATAATTTCAGTTTTCAGAATAAAATTGAATACTGTAAACTGTATTTATAAAACTGTATACTCTAAGGAGACAGTAGGTAAGGGGGATGTATTAAAACCTTACAAACTTTACCCTTTGATGTCAGTCAGGGTGGGGGATGAGTGAGTTAGGAAAGGCAAACATAGTAACAAATAAAAATGGCAGTTAGAAAATCTGATTGTTAGAAAAAGGAATTTCCATTTCAAAATCATGATTTCCATTTCCAGTAGGCCATTCTATTTTTTCCATCCATTTTTCCGTTTTCACAGAAAATAAGCTCCCCTATTTAAGTGTACCAATGGTCTGGTCAAATGGGAAATTTCATGGAGATTTTGAGGAAGATAAACTTAATGTAATGCTTGTATTCAAACAAACAATCAACCAGAAAATTTTAATTTGAAACAAGTCATTGTAGCATCTGAATTGCACTTCAAAAGTTAGATGCAGGGTGAAAAGAGAACTCTAAAATGCTGCTGGTAATTGTCTCATAGGGAGAAATATTGGTCGTTTTGCTTTTCATAGATGTAGCCAGGGAGAAATTCCATGCCAATAGCTGCATGAGCTTCATTTTTTGCTGCTACAAAAGTGGGTGATGTCATTTGATAAAAAAAAAAATAATAATAATCTGCCAAAAACTTTAATATATGGTTTTAACAAGTTTTTCTAACTTCATTTGTTGTATTTGTCCAATGTTATTTTGAGCGTCAACAAATTCACTTGTCTCATTTCACATTGATGGCTGGAAGGTATGAATCCACCTCTTCCTTCCGGATATGGGTTAAAGAGTAGGATTTGTAACCGGAAAGATCATTGTTATTTTAAAAAATTGTTAATGCAATATTTACTTACAAAAATAGAATTATACTTACAATCTAAAATGTTTCAGCTTTAAATAACCCACAAAGGGTTGATAACACATAAAAAACATCACTCAATCCCTGATGGCTGACCGACTTTCTCATTGAGTTGTCTCCACTGGCCAACACCTGAGGCTAATTTAAAAAAAAAAACAAAAAAAACTCTAAAGGCTACTAACCTTGACCATATCAGGGATCTTGTGTGTATTAAATTCTTGTAATCTACGAACAACTCCATTGTCATCCCTAAAGCCACAAATTATCTTTGAGACCCCAGGGAGAAAACTCTGTGCCCACCATTTGATGAGTTTGAACCTGATGAATTAGAGAAAGACAAAATTTACAATTTCAAATCAAATACCGGGTGTAACAGCAAAGTTGTCCAAATTATGTAACAGCATGGGATAATTTTCCATCCCACAAAATGTTTAATATCTAAAAAAACACTAAACTAATTGAGTTTCTTTTTTCCAGGTTTTCAGATGAGATGTTTAGCCCTCTTGACACCATTTTTCTTAAGAAACACTGAAAAACCCTTTGAGTTATTTAGCTAGAAAAAGAACAGGTTAAAATCATATTGTGTCAGCCCCACTGTCTTCTCAGCTGAATAATGGTGAGAGGAAAAAGATCATTCAGACCTTCAGTAATGGTATTAACATTCATATCTGGCTTCCATCTTCAAAGTTCATTCAAGAACCATCAAGAGAATGGTGAATAAATTTAAAAAAGAGAGAACAGTAGAGAGGAAAAATGGATCAGGAGATCACAACAGCAAGAGGGATCATTATTCCAACTTAAAGCTAAACACATTATTATTGTTCAAAGTAGAGTTCAATAGTGTTATAAAAACCTCAGAGAATTCCAGTAATATATCTTTAATCATTTCTAAGATACAATGGTTCAAAGCTTAATCTAACAATTAGACAATTTTGCTGTTACACCTGGTATATTCAGTCATGAAGATCTCATTGTAATGAAACATAAAAAGTCATACATGTTACTATAAAGTTTATTTGACCTTAATCAAAATTAGTTATTGGTCTCTGACATATTAATTTGGACAAAGTTTAAATTTTATTGTTTCAAAAAGCTATGTTTAGAATTTTAATAGCAACAAAAATGTCACACAGTATTTAGTTGTTAAAATGTTTATTTACAAGATTATAAAAATATATGAACCAACTACAATGAAATATTTATTATTTACAATTTTATAAAGAAATAAATATGGAAAGAGATTTTTTTCATTCATAAATTTAAAAATGTCTGTGAACAAGCAAATTTAAATAAACACATAATGACAAGTAAGTCTAATTATAAATTAAAAAAAAAAAATATTTTTCAGGAATTTCTTTCACTTGCACTTGCCACATAAATTCACTAAAATAGGTTGAGACTATCTCTTCCTCTAACCCAAACATTCTTTTAATTTTAGATTTTGGGCAAGACCAAAAACATACAATATTTTGAGTCTGTATCTCCCTATTCATTGTGCAGACAGTTTTCCTTAAGTATAATTACAGAAGGTCTCATTTTTACCAGGTATTTCTATAGATTATGCATTCTTGAATGTCAATCATGATTGTGAAAAAAAAAAGAAGGAAAATTAAAACAAGAACTTATCTGAGAAGAAAATGTATGATGTTCTGAAAAATTATATGTTTATTTAAATTTTCTTGTTCTATAGTTCAGACATTTTTGAATAAAAAGATTTGTTTTCATATTTCTTTATAGAATGGTAAATTATAATTATTTATAAAATAGTAAATAATAAATATTGCTTTGTGTTCTGTAATCTGTAAACCACGGAATGTGTGAAGACGGATGAGCAAATACTATATGCAAAACTCCTTTGGTTGTTTAAAAATGAGCAAATTACAGCAGTTTACATATGTTTATAATTTTGTAGATATAAATTCTACAATCTAACAGCTAAATAGTGTGTAATATTTTTGTTTAAAATTCTAAACATAGCTTTTTAAAATAATAACATTGCTGAGTTGAAATGGTATACAGTAAAAAGTGTCAAGAGTAAAAACATCCGTTCTACAGTTTTTTTTTGTGGGCCCAAAGGTTAAACTTTGCCTTAAGTCATTTGATAACTAAAAGATATCTTACTTCAGTTAAGATACTCCTATGTTAATAAAAATATACAGAAAATCTGTACAATATATGTAACGCAAATCCTCTTTAAACAGACACCTTCTTTTTGTGGCATATTCTGACCCTTTTCCTTAAAATTCATTTCTTAATTTCATTTTTTAAATTTCAGATGAAAACTGTCAAATTTTCAAACATATTTTAGTGAAATTTTCACTTTCTACAATTATAGTTTATAATTATAGTTTGAATATATGAAAACAAAACTGATGTGTCAGGTGGATTGGAATAAAGTACATTTAGTTCAAACAAAGAACTCTTGCGATTGGTTTGCATTATTTTACATTTCTCCAAATCTGCTAAAAGTTTAGGGGAGATAATTTCTATCATTTGAATTTCCATTATCCTGGACTTTTTGGGTAAAAAAAAAGGTTAAACTAACTTCAACGTGACCTATTTTAGAAAGATTTTAAAACAAAAGAAACTTTTCCCAAGGTATTCAAATTTGACATTTTTTTTTATTTATTTTTTTTTAAAAAACAGGTATTCAGATTTGCTCATTTTTAAACAACCAAAGGAGTTTTGCATATAGTATTTGCTCATCTGTCTTCAAACATTCCGTGGTTTGTTTGTACAGATTACAGAACACATTTTAAGCAAAATTTATATAAACTTTAATAAATATTTCAGAAAATAGTTATAGACATTATTGTTGTTGTGCAATAAGACACTTTTGACATAAATTTCCACCTGAAATATTTCACCACTTGAAAGAAGCTATTACCGAAAATGTTTCTATGAATAAAAAAATAACTATCATTCTTGAAATTTCTGTGATTTAATTTTGATCCAAATCAATTAGATTCATGTATTTCTTTCTTCCTTCTAAGTAGGAATTATATTTAAACAAGTGGACAGTTTTTAGTGAAATGATCAGACTTGCAATCAATATTTGTAAAATTATTACTATGAAACTTTTTAACATTATTTTTTGACTATGTTTTGTTATATGGCTCATTATATGGCTGATTGTCCGGTGAAGTTTACAGTCATTCGCACCTGGCTTCTTGGGCAGGGCTACGAAAATGGACATACTTAAGTCTTACAGTATATCACCAATGTCATATATTTAATTTATTTTATCTGTAAAGGGGTATAAGAGAAGGATGTGTCTTCTTGCTGGACTTATTCAATCTATACAATGAGGCAATTCTGAGAGAATTAGAAGTCCTACTATGATTACCACCATTGCCAGTGGCTACAATCTTAACAACATAGGATATGCAGATGACACAGTGTTAATAGCAGACACAGAAGGGAAACTACAAGAAATCCTACAGGAGGCAGAGAAGGAAAGCGAAAAGAAAGGACAAAACAACAATTGCAAGAAGACAGAATGCATGGTTGTTAGTAGAAGGATGAGGTCAAAATGCAAATAAAATCAAACATGTACAACAATTTAAATACCTGGAATATCTGAAAAGTGTTTTTACAGAGGGTGAAATGTGTGACCAAAAGTGCCTTCCAAAAGTTAAGCAAAATATTAAGAAACAGAAAAATTTTGTAAGAAACAAAGAAAAGAGTACTGAAATGTTTTGTAATACCAGTCCTCCTACATGGCAGTGAATGCCGAACAATCTCCTTACAGAAGACACTCAAGGCAACAGAAGTGTGGTTCTACAGAAGGATGCTGAGAATAACAGACTGAACAACGACAAAATGTGAGCAACAAAATTTTAAAGATGGAAACAAAAAGGAAATTTCAACTGTCTCCCTCTGATGTTAATTATAACATCAGAGGGAGACAGTTGAAATTTCTAGGGTGCATAATAAGGAAAGATGGTTTGGAAAATTTGATAGTCACAAGCTTGAGTAAATGGATGGCAGAACAGGGTTTAAGAGAGATAACAAAAAGACAAAATTTATTAGGATCTACAAAGGACAGAAAATTGTGCAAAGCCATGATTGACAACATCATGAGGGGACATTGCACATAGAAGATTGACTGTGTTAAAGAAAGATGTTAAAATGTAACATGCATGGTCAGAAATCATTTAAAAACACACCAAATATGATTTAAATTTAAGACACTTTCTGTTTTTTGAATTTCTACAATAATTTTTGGCAAATAAAAAGTAATTAAAGGATTTTTCATATAAAATTTGAAGTTAACTTTATGTGGACTTCTACTAATTCCTACTCAGGAGTTGACTGTTAAAATAATTTTGAGTATAGATATAGAAAAATTGTTTTTTTTTGTTTTTTTTAATGAAATTTGGATATTTTAAGGATAAAAAGGAAAAGAAATGAAAAGATGAATAATTTTTACATGGAAGAATGATATATATATATATATAGAATAAGAATACATATTCTAAAAACATTTCTATATAAAAATATGTAAAAATAGATATATTTACATATAAAAGTGTGTAATAAAAGCATATTTTTTATTAAAGATGTAACAAAAACATATTTCTATATTAAAAAACGTAACAAAAGGTTTCTATATTAAAAAACGTGACAAAATATTTCTATATTAAAATACGTGACAAAAGGTTTCTATATTAGAATACGTAACAAAAGGATTCTATATTAAAATATGTAACAAAAACTTTTCTAGGGGGTGCTCCACAAAAAAAAAAGAAAAAACAGAAAATTTTAGATTTACTATATGATGAAAAAATATTAACTAATCAATAAAAAAAATTAACGTTTTTTTTGTTTGAACACCACATCTAACATTTGTGTTTTTGTTCTGTATTAAGCCATTAAATTTTCATTCTTTGTTTTTGTTTCCAATAGCTGTAACAAAAATTCCATTAAATAAACCACCAAATTTCATGGTTTTGTTGTGGGGTACTCTGCACATTGAAATATGTAAGAAAAACATTTCTATATTGAAACATGTAACAAAAACAAATATTTATACAAGAATATATAAAAAAAAGTAAGTAAAAAAACGTCTATATAAAAATATGTAAAAAATCTTTATAAAACTATGTAAAAGAACATCTTTATAAAAATATATCATTTTTTTTAATGAAATAAAAAGAATACACTATTCCCATCGATCATTATTTTATATGGCAATTAGAAATCTTTTCATTTCTTTTTCTCTTTTAATGTTAACATGATTTTTTTCAGCTTTTGAAACAAATATACAAAAATTGGATCATTACTATTGAGATGAGTGTGAATGAAGACCTTATAGCACTATTCCTTAAAAGTTTATATATATTATAATTTTATATTATAATTTTTTATATATTCCTTAAAAGTTTATATATATTTATTATCATTATTTTATTATTTTCTTTTTTAATTGGGATAGAAGTTGCTTTCTTCTACAAGGCAAGATAAAAAATAAAAATGTAAATTTCATACACATCGTTTTAGATTGGGATTAAAGGGAAATAATCAGTAAGTCCTACTATTACAAAGTGTTAAAAAAACAAAAAAACAACATTTAAAACATGAATATCTGAGTAACTAGATGTCCAAGACAAACAAAATTAAATAGGTTTAATGTTGAAGAATAAAAGATTTATTTATGAAAATTTGAACAAGATATTCAAAGGAATGTATATTTTATAAACGATTTCACAAATGTTCAATATGTGCACCACCTCTGACACGACACACACCAAGTCAGTAGTGCAGCTCCTGCCAAACATGCTGTAGCATGTTTTGCATAACATTCTCCAGCACCTCAGTGATTCTCTGCTTAAGTTCCTGTAGACTTGTAGGAAGAGGGCAGGGATATAGACCTGTCCTCTCATATAGCCACATAGAAAAAAATCACAATGGGTAAAGTCAGGTGAACATGGTGGCCATTTCAGCAACACATTGCTATTATCACTGGCACACCCGATTCCTCTTCCTGGTAGATTCTCACTGAGATAAGACTACACTAATGTGCTGGAGAATGTTATGTAGGACGTATTACAGCGTGCTTGGCAGGAGCTGGACTACTGATTGATGTGTGTCATGTTACAGGTAGTACAAATACTGAAAATTTGTGAAGGTTTATGAAATTGGTTATAAAATCTACAACCCTTTGAATATCTTGCTTGAGTTTTCATAAATAAATCTTTCAACATGAAGCCTATTTAATGTTGTTTGTCTGGAGCAGATAATCACATTTTAAATGATGTCAATTTTTGGGGTCACCTTGTACTTGTCTCAATCATTAGCAGACTGATCTATAAATATTAATTTAATGCAATTCAATCAATGACGAAACTGGAAAATATTACTGTTTTACTCTCTGTGAGTGTGTCATGTCACAGGTGGTGTGCATAGTGAAGCTTTGTGAAATCAGTTATAATATCAACATTCTTTTGAATATCTTGTTTGTATTTTGATAAATAATTATTTCATTGTTCAACATGAAGCCTATTTAATGTTGTTTGTCTGGAGCAGATAATCATATTTTAAATGATGTCAATTTTGGGGAGACATTCTGTACTTCTCCCAATCATTAGTAGATCAATGAAGAAATTGAAAAATATTACCGTTTGAATTTCTCATCTTGAATTGAATTGTACAATTCTCTGCTCGTCTTCAGTTCAATATAATTTCCTTTTGACCCAATACAATCTACTTCTCCAGAAAAAACTGAAACAAAATTTAAAATAGATTCTTAGGAATTCATATGTATATATAATAATGGGCTGCTACTTGTTTGTAAGCAAACTCATCTACTAGAAGGACTAGCCAATCCCCGTTGCTGACACCCTGTTGCTTAGGCACATTTGTGTTTGCTAAGAACCCATGCATCCCATCTATGGTTTATATAACTATACTGAGTGGACCTTAGTTACACTTTCTGGAAGATAATGCATAACCTACTGTGATCAAGTTTGAACAAGGCCAGTACACTCAAACCCTTGATTTGTGACTTCATGCCAGTACAACCATTAACAACGTCTGAATTGTTGTCTACCCAATTTCACTCACAAGGGTTGGGTTAACCCATGGTATGGTTTTTCATCCACTGCGATTGCTCTCCCAGGCCAGTAACATCCAGTTAAATCAACCCTGATGTGATTCAAACCCAGGTCCCATGGTCAGAAAGCAAATATTCTAACCACTTGGCCACATGCCCATATAAATATATATATATATATATATATACTCATATTAAAGGTCTTATAAATAATCAAAGTGTATATATAAAAATATAAAGAATTATTTATTGAGGTTATAAAGTAATGACATTATTGTCCTTATATTCTTGTTCATTTATGAAAATATTAAGTGAGATATATTCTGAAACATTTTAGTTTCATTGAAGAAAAACAAAAATAAGCTGGTCACCCAACTGTGTCCTCACAGAGTGAATGGCTATTGAGTCTAGTTCGAATGACTGTACAGTAGCCTTCGCAATTATTCACAGCAGATGATGTATCTGGCTTGCCGTCCGGTTTATCTACAATACAAAATATAAAAACAATTAGAACTTGTATTTCAACATGTTAGAAGTTTAGAAAATTTTATGAAAAAAAAAAAAAATGTTATTTCTGTTCATGATAAAGATGACTGCAAATGATTTTTTATACAAATGTTGAGTTTAAAACTTTTTCAACAGCAACTTTCCATTTATATGATTTCCAACACTACTGTTTTGTCATAGCATTGTTGTCTGGCTATAATTTAAGTCAAGAGCCTTTGACATATGACACACACACACACACACACACACACACACACACACACAGCCTCTAATAAAAGTATAAATTAAAATAATTTTAATTTATACTAATTTGAATTTAAAACATTTTAATTCATAAATTATTTAAATTAAAATTAGTATAAATTAAAATTAATTAGATTTGGCAAGTAGCATTTAGACTTACAACTATTTTGTCTATAAGACTACTTCATGTATAGTGTGAACCTTGAATTTTTCACAAATTTTAATCTGCCGAGTCTCATGCAAAATGTAACAAAAATGTATGATTTTTAACCTCTTCAACCATGTATAGTGCAATTTTTGAATTAAAAAAAAAATCATTAAAACTCACACTACACTCATGTATATAAAGTAACTTCTGGGATGAGGAGTAATTATTTACATTATTTATAAATGAACTATTGTCCTCATCTTTGTTATTATTATTATGTTTCAGCTGTTGTGCCCTCAGGCTTTCATAAGGTGCTTGTCAATCCAGATAACTTTTAGAGAATTTCATAATGAACACTTTATTTAATCCACTAGGCTATGTTTCTGTGGGACAATAGCCTAGTGGATTAAAGTATTGATTTGTAAATTTGGTGACATAGCAATTGTGAGTTCACATTCCTAGGTCAGGCAGTGTGTACTTAGATTTGTGGTAGTGGGGCAAGCAATAACTTAGCAATATAAAATAAGAACGAGAAGAGACATGGGCAGTGGAATGAGAACAATATACCTCCATTGATTAAAATAAGGGTTCAGTTCAAAATTCTCTGAAGGTTATCCAGATTGTCAAGCACCTGATGAAACTCAGAAGGCACAATGGCCAAAATTGTGATAAGAACAACAAAGATGAGGCAAACAATTTATATGTAAATAATGTAAATATTCGGTCCTATTTGTTAATATCCTGATCATTAGGTGATTTTACCCCCAAGACAAATCAAAATACAGTCTAAGGGAGCTCAGTTTTATGAGGTATTTACATTATGAACATTAATTGAGAAGAGATGGATTCAAGTATATTTACACATAAATGAAGGTAAAAAAACTTTACTGGAGGCTAGCATTTAATTTATACTTTATGTTCAGTACTAAACTGAGGTTCTATTAACAAAGAAAACTTCCAAATGTCTAAAGGTTTGCTTGGACAATTACAAAGCACAACAGATATAAACTTGTCTACAAAAAACAAATCAATCAACATGGCCTTCATGTTTTTTCCTTTATCCACATAAAAAGAGTAAAATGAAAACAAAAAAAACAAACAAACAAAAAATAGTGGGGGTCCAACCTGCAGTGACATACTGCTCAAATTTCCAACCCCAGTAGCACATCTCTTTCTGAAAATCTGTTCGATTTGCCTCCATATTTTTCTTCTCTTCTGTATCAAACTCACACATATAAAAAGTGTCATTAAACCGTGTCACAGCCAATAGCCATCCTTCACGACTTTCATAAGGAGAACACAGGAGTCGGGTTAAGCAACCTCGCCAACTCACAAAATCTGTGTTTATGGTGGACCTGTCAAGATAGAGATTGGGAGTATATTTTTAAAAATCAATATAAATTACAAAATTTTATTAAGAAGAGACATTTAATACTTAAACTTGTCCTTAATTTGCACAAATTACAGAAATACTCTCCATCTAAATCCTGTATGGATTACCCATGTTGCAGATCAAGTCACATGCAGCTTGCAGAAATATATTGGCCGAGTTCCTTTTCCTGTTACAGTTAATAGAAAAAGTAAATATTATAGCAATAAAAACAGGCATAATTTTTTTTAAAGTTCCAGAATAGGAAAAAAAAAACAATAATAGTTGGTATGAAAACAGAAACTGATGCAAAAAGAAAAGAACCAAATACAATAGTTGTGTTATTCCTACTCTTTGCTTTTGTTTTTGTTTTTTTAAATTATGTCTGTTTTTATTACTGTAATAAAACTCTGTATCTCTAACTCTATTATATTATATATCTTAACTCTATTAAGATTTTCAAAAAGTAAAAAATTTAAAGTTATATAACTACAAGTTGGCCATCACCAATTTGACAATCAGTAATCCAGTTCAATTCGTCTGGCTCAATCCAGCACTAGTCTCCACAAAAACAATTTCCAATTTGCCAGGTTGCCAAACAGACTGCCACTACTGTCTGATGGTGTTACTTGCTGCATCAGCTACTTTGGGGGGCACTTTCAAACACTCATAAAGCTTTTCTACTTGTCTTTGTGTATTTTTGTTCTAACCTGCTGAAGTTTAGCCCCAGTCATTGTTCAGATGAATATAGCAAGGACTTCTCAACTTGTAAAGTGCAAACACCATTTTTTTTTCATAACATGTAAGCTATAATTTTTTTTATTTTCTAAGGAACAATTTTTATTTTCTTATATTCATCTATTTTGTTTCTGAAACTAACCTACATTATACAGATTGGCCGTCAACAATCTGGCTGTCAGTAATCTGGTTCATTTAGTAATCTGGCACTATTTTCCATGAGATCACTTTCCAATATCCTGGGATGCTGACCAGAGATGCCACTACTGTTTGGTGGCAGTAGTTGTTGCATCAGCTTATATGTGCACTTTCAAACACTAGTAAGGCATTTCTACTTGTATTTTATGCATTTTTATTCTAACCTGCTAGTGTTTAGCCCCATCATGGTTCCAATGAACACAGGAAATGATTGTGTTGTGAAGTTCAAACACCATATGCTGTCCATAATTTAGCTTGATGGGTATTTAATTTTTCTTTTTCCTTTATTAACTAACATGTACTGATTTACAGGATATTTTAAAGGTATGGCAGCAGTATTCAAAGCAAGGATGAATTGTAGACTTATAAACATAGATTCTGCAGAGAAAAATTGTCTAGCACAACACAGTGAACCAAATTTCCTGTATGCTTTTCTTTTGGCATTGTATATGAACAAGGGTAATAAAGGATTTTAAAAATATTTTCAATGTCTTTTTTCTTCATCAGGTATATAGATATTCAGAGTAACAAAACCTAAGGGCTCCTCAATAAAAAAAACTATGATTTCATCTTACTGTTATGATGACTGTTTTTTTTTCAGCTGCAGTAGATGTTTAATTTTGAACCTGTTATCAATTCAAATTAAGTGAACATCAAGAAAAGGTAAAAAGTTATTCACACCATTTATATCCAGACCATTGTTCTCATCTTTGTTGTTACCAGAATGTTTCAGCTGTTGTACCCACCAGCCTTCCTCAGGTGTATCCCTAAACATGATCAGTGGAACAAGAACAGTCTACCCCCTGTAGATTAAATAAAGGGTTCAGTTCAGAATTCCCTGTAGAGTATGTCAAATCATCCAGGGCATGTCACTCTTGCCACTTCAATTCCGTCCATGTGTCGACTATGTGTTAACGTATGGCAATCCTCTAAATTTGGGCTTTTAATTCCAAAAATTGTTCAATTTACATTACTTTTTAGTTTTCCCTAGTTTTGGGATTGTGCAAAAAATTGCACAGGGAATTTTGAACTGAACCCTTATTTTAACCTTTCATAATCTATTTTTGTCTGTAAAATTAATTCTAGAGCTTCCCTACTCCTAAAAGTTGGATCAGAAAAGCTTTTTCGCCTGAGAAATCCAAAAATGCTATATAAAAAAAAAGACTCAGAATTAATCAATTTTGTGTTATTAATGATTTCTAATTTTTTCATAGCAAGATCAATGGAGCAGGAGAGAATGCACATGTGGCAGTGCATCTATGACAAAAAAAAAATATTATTTTACATATATTGAAAATTATTTGTACCAAAAAGATAGTCTGGTTATTTTGTAGTTTGCTCAGAATAGAAGCTACAATATTAATTTAAATTTTGCACTTTTATGCATTTTAAGTATTTCTGTTCAGCCATTGAATAGAGTCTATATGGAGTAAAATAATTGTCAGAATAGAAATCAGGATTATGTTGGTGGTTGGAAGTTGGATATATTTAAAATAATATAGAAACAATAAATTTCTCTTGTATTATTATTGCCTACAAAATTCTGTCAATAGACAAAGCTCAATATCAGCACAGGATTTTATTATGGAATTGAAAATGGGAAAGTAACAAAACAATAGCAATATACAAAAAAAAAAAAAATCAAGACTAGATAAAGCAAACATATTTATCTACAAAAAGTATTTACAAAAGTTAAAATACAGTATTGAAATCTGCACCATCAGCATAATAAAAAACTTTTTTTTAATAGAGAATAATGCAAATGTGAATATTATGAAACAAAAAGCTTTAAAGCTTTAAAAACATTTCTTCAGTTTGAATAATTCTTTCATTATTGTAAACATGAAAAAAACATTAAAAGTATGTATATAAGTTATGGGAGATAAAAATTATTGTAAAATTATGTAAATACGTTAATATTTTTAATAATGAAATATCATTGATGTTAGGATTAAATCTTATTCCTTCATTTATCAATATTTAATTATTTTCAATTAACTAAAAAGCATTTCTTGTTTAAAAATTATCAACATGAAATAAAATACATCAGTAATTTATATACAACTAATAGGTGGTGTGTGTATATGTAGAATTCTAAAAAATAAATCAAGCTGTCCTTGATTGGAAACTTGTAAATGTTACTACTATCTTAATGAAATTGTCACCTGAAAGCTTGTAAGATCTTCCAGTAGCAGTTGCTGATTTTGGAGGTGAAATTTCACATAAAACTTTATTTATTGCTACAAAGAAAATACCTTTTCTTGAAGGCCAGTTAAATGTTTTCCTGGAACCATGTGGATGTAAAAATTGGATTTCATCATCACCATGTTCTGCACTCATCATTTTAACTAAGCCAATCCACCAAACAGAATCATAAACACAGATTACATATGAAGATACATTTGGTACAATCATGTCTGGTTTATCCTTGCTACAGACAAATGTATATAGTACATTTTTACTTGTGAACTTGTGAGAAATTTTTGTCATTGACATTGGAATGAAATGATGACTGTTCCTTATTCCAGAAACATTTCAAAGCATTCTGTCAGTTGATCTTGAACAGCCAACATATGAGACTGCTAAAAAAAAAAACTTGAATCCTGGGAAGATCTATCCTATAAACAGCTAAGAATCCCTTATAATCAAGGATTTGATCCCTTAATGGCATCTGTAGACTTTTAAAATTGGCAACATGTCTCTTGACAAAACCTCCAATTCTATCACATGGTGACTTACCATGACTTGTTGCCAAGATAATCAACTCAGCGTCAAGTTGGAAATCCTGCTTATGGTGACATAAATTAAGGAAATTTTGTAATTTTTTTTATTGTCCATCACAACTATCAGAAAAATAATATAGTTTTTCAATACCAGGAGATTTACTAATGTACTCAGTTGTCAATCATTGTACTTCATAAACAAAAGCTGTGTCATGATTGTTATAATGTGAAATAAAGCACAGAGAATCATGGGAGAGAACACCATGACTGTTACTAAAGTAAATGACTACTTGACGTATAGTGCAATACATTTTATTCCAATGATATCCTTGACCCTCATCCTGAATTATAAATTGATTGTTTTCTGCAAAATTGCCTAGAATAATGGCTTCATTTCTTGCTAAATTTTCTTTCTTCATTTTTAGATATTTAGCCTGACATTTTACTACATCTCAGTGTTTAATTAAAGTATCAATTGCCTCAACTAGAATCTGTTTGTATTCCTCACATGTCATTGTTAGTATTACCAAAGCAGAGCTCAGTCAGTTGATTGCCATTGTGAATAACGGAATTCAGCATCAAGCTCAAATTCCTGAAGCTCCCCATCCATGAATTCCATTAGTGCATTAGACCCAGTGCACTTTTTACAGTGATACATCATGTATACTCTGTTTCATGGGTCACATACCACCTTCCTGATCAAATGTATGATATGTCCCCAGCTGATTGTAGTCACCAAAAACACACACTGAATGAATACTGCTTCAGTCAGCAACGACATAGCATTTTGGGTGCAAAGAGCAGAATTTTGAGAATCCTATCTTTAAAAGCAGCATATAGCTCTTTTAAGTTGCATAAAACCAGCCGTTTTTGTTTGTACTCTTTGTTCTCAATACTTATATAGACTTTACTACCAGGTAACTCTCAGCTAAAATCATCATCATTATAAAATTCAGTTAAGTTGACTGTATCCTGTGACAATAATTTTCTTCTCTTTGGATTTGGGACTGCTAGTATAGCTTTTGTCTTCTTCAAATCTTGAGCTGTATGAATGAGGTATTCAGAAACATTCAAGTAGTTAGCACAGAACAAGCGAGACCATGAATCCAGTATAAGAGTCATGATTTGTAACTTTTCAGGATAATGATGCAGTCTTCAGCTTCTCGATCATAGCTGTATGCAAATGATTCAGTTCATCATCTTTTGAACAATCATCATTACTTGAAGTGCATGGTTCTTCAGTGAGTTCAGTTTTTTCAACATTGTAAGCATGCAAAAACTAATCTTTCAATTTGTTCATAACTTTAGTTAGCTTGGATTTTGCAAAGGTGCACAGTTCTTAAAAATATTACCAGAAATCTTAGAAAAAAGTTAGTCAGTCTATTATTAGGTAAGGCAGTTAAGAGTGAATGAACTACAACTGTATTGGCTACAAGACTTTTTTGCCTTCCTCTTCAGGCCTGTTAGGTAGACAGACATGTCAAGAAGCTCTCAAATCAAGATGTTATTCCCAAAAAAATTATTTCTATTCCACGCTGACGGTTATTTTGCTCCATATATACTGAGCAAACTAAGAAATAACCAAACTATCTTTTTGGTACAAATAATTTTCAATATATGTAAAATAATAATAATTTTTATTTTGTCATAGGTGCACTTCCACATGGGGATTCTCCTCCCTATTGATCTTGCTAAAAAAATAAGAAATCATTAATAACTTAAAAGTGATTAATTTTGTGTCTTTTTATAGCATTTTTGGATTCCTCAGGCCAAAAAGCTTTCCTGGGCCAATTTTTGAGAGTAGGGAAGCTCTAGAATTAATTTTACAGGCAAAAGTAGATTATGAAAGGTTACGATTATTTGTGTGATCCCAAAACTGGGGAAAACTAAAAATGACATGAATTGGACAATTTTTGTTATTAAAAGTTCAAACTTGGGGGATTGTCTTTTGCTTTAACATCATCAACACATGGACAAAATTTCAGAAAAATTGAAGGGTGACATTTTTTGTTCTGGGTGATTTGTTGGTTATACATCTGAGGAAAGCCAGAGGGCACCACGGCCTAAACGTTGTGATAGCAACAACAAAGATGAGGTCAATAATCTGAATATAAACAGTGTAAATAATGATAACTCCTCATCCCAGAAATTCTAATAAAAGGTAAAAACTGTTGTTTCTTTTTCATATGTGAATTCAATTATAGATACAATTTTGTTTTGTTTATGTTTTTTAGATATAATTTAATATTGGGTGGATATCTTAGAAGTTATCATCTATGTAACAAAAGTATTCTGCATTTTGGGATTGGATTCTAGAAATTCCAGAAGGCAGCAGGCTAAAATATCACTGATAGGAAAACTCAGAAGTAGGCTGAATTTTTATTTCTAAAAATTATCATTGAATATGAAAAAAACAGTGGTTAGTGCAAAGTCGACAAATTTTTTATGACTGTAGGGAGTGGTTTATTTTTATTTTTGTGTGGTAGTTCTTTAGAAAATATGACAAAGATGGTGTAAGGATGCAAAAGGTGGTTATCTTCTTTCTTACAGGATGAATTTACTAGCCCTAAATAACCCTGAAGGTCATGTGACAATAGCCCTATGGTGAAAATAGGCAGTTGCTGATTAGCTCCCAAAGGAGACAGATCTAGTACCCAGCAGCAGTTAGAACAACAAGTGAAAGCCATGCACCCTAAATAATGGAACTATCATTTAGTTCACACTCCTCCCCATTTTTGAACAGGGGTAGAGGTTCACCCTTGTTGTCTGTTTAAGATTGGATTTCCAGTTCCTCCTAAAGTCTACTTCAACTCTATACTCCTAACATCCCTACCTATTCGATAATTAAATTTTGACCTCTTTAACGCTAGAATTAGCTATCTTTCCTGTTATCTTGCTTCTTTTTGTGCTAATACCACTCCACACAATAACATACTACCTTGAGTGGCCCTAAGGGCCTTGTATTAGGTGAACATGAGTAAAAAAAAAAAGATATTATCCTGGCTGGCTGTGTCTCTCCAGTGGCTATTACAAGTAAGACATTCAATATCTGTCTATATTTTATTTACATTATTTACATTGTTTGGACTGTCATCCATATCTTTATTGCTATATTCATGACATTTTGGCCAATGTATGCACCGGCCTTCTTCAGGTGATTGGAATTTCAAACTGAACCCTTTATTTTGTCCACCGGGGTAAATTGTTCTAGTTCTACATGCCGTGCCTTTTCTGGATATCTCAGTTATCGCCCTTTAACTCAACTCTCCAAGTTTTTGTTCACCACTGCAGTAGCTAGGTATTGAACTAAGAATTCTTTGGGTCAAGTCACTGGATCCAACCAATGCTTTTATCCATTGGGCCATGTGTCCTTGAAGAAGGCTGGCGTTTACAATCGTCAAAAGGTTATGAATATGGCAACAAAGATGAGAACAACAATCCAAACAATGTAAATAGTGTAAATAAGTAAAACCTTCTTCATATTTGTCCTTTCACATAATCTGCTTGTTTTCTTTCGTACAATGATTTACCTCCCTTACATTCCCTTAATCTTGACGGAACCAGTTTCATATTCTCATAATTCCTGCACAAAAAATAAAACAAAAATAGCATAATCTACGTTCTTACTAAAGAGACAAAACTGAACTACACATTTTACATTAAGTTCTGAAATTTTATTTACTATTTTATTTTTCCTTAATAGGAGTAGATAGGTTTGCCTATCATCCTGTTCACACTCTTTTGAACAGGAGTAGAGGCTTATCATTTGATTCCTGTTTAAGATTGAGTTTCTGGTTCCTTAAAGTGTTCTCATTCTCTTTCACTCCCACTAGCCCCATGCATCTTAGTGGCATTAATGCCTTGCTTGGGGTGAATTGATTAAAAAAAAAAAAGAAAAAAAGAAAGGAAAAAGGCAAACATGAACAAATGTGCCTGCAATAAGATGCAGTATTAAAAGGATGGTTTTCTCATGACACCACTTATTTTAACTACCTCCATAAACACATATTGTCACTTTTAGGTTTCATAGTGTCCCCAGGGGAGTGTTACCATCCACGTTTAGAATCACTGAGCTAGGTAAAGTAATCTGAGTATATGCAGTATTCGGTATGTGAAAATGAATTCTGAAAATTTGTGACAGAAAAATCTTGTTGTCATGGTAACGCAATACATGCCTCCAAAATTTTACTCTTCAACTTTTGTGTAGAGAACATGCAGGTGCTTTCGACAATTTAGGGTTAGAAATTATCACAATTTGTTGTTACTGTTGGAGGGGAGACAACTCGGTCAGTTCTAACAAAATATGAAGCAAGTGTTTCCAAGTGATTAGAACGTTTGCTTTTACAACTATGCGACCCGGATTCGAACATCACCTTTGATCAGAAAGGTGACTTTGAAGTTATCGTCATGAGGAGCCGATCCCAGCATGCAGCACCTTTGGAAAGTGCCTGAGTGAAAAGCATACTACCGGTTGATGACTGATGCTCTAGCACGAAGTTGAAAAAAAATACTAAAAACTTAAAAAGTAATCGTGACCGAGGGTTACTGGTCTTGTTCAAAATGTTGATCATGACAGATCGTGCATTCTCTCCCAGAAAAATGTAACTAAGACCGGATCAACATAGTTGTAGTATAAACCCTAGGTGGGTTCTTCATCTGTCGAACGAAGGCGTCTGCAACAGAAATTGGCTAGGCAGCGCACTATCAGTCATACGCGGATGCGAAAGGCCACCAATAACAGAAATTTTTAAAATGTCCGTTTTTAAAGACTTATCAAAAAAGTAAATACTGTAGTTTAGAGAGGATGTAGAATTGTAGACTGTAGATTTTTTTATTTTTCTATAATAGACAGTATTATTTTTTATAGTTTTAAGCTTAGGAAACAGGTTTTTTTTTTTACCATTTCACGTCAAGCAAGGCATATTAAGGAGTTACAGTCCTTTTTGTTTCAATTTACTTTCAGTCTGAAAGTAAACTGAAACAAAAAGGACAATAAAAAATAGTTTCAAAAAGAGAACGTTCGTCGTTATGAGGAAAGCAGGAAACCGGGAGAGAGTTGCACAAGGGAGAAATGCGAGAACAAACTATTCACACAGAAGTTGTACTTAGCAGAACAATTACCATGAAAATGTTTAAAATAAGCAATGATATGGGTTTTTTTGTTTCGGTAAAAGTTTAGAGTCGGGAGGGGGAGATAATTCGGATGCGCAAAAATGAAACTAATTTTGTTAATAATACTCTTTAAAATGGCTGTTTGGAGGAATTCTGAAGAATTTATAACTTTGTAGAATTTGTTCCTCGAGAAGCAATCATCCAAAGACATATTGAACAAGGTTCTATGATCATTAGTGATGAGTGATCCGCTTATAATGGGATCATTTTTTTTTTTAAATATTTAAAAAAAAATATAAATTCATTCATTTGTGAATAAGTTCTGAAAGTTTAATTAAAATCTGACAATTTGATTTTTGCAAGAATTTCCAAATCAATGCTTTTTACCTGAAAAAAAGAAAAAGGGCGCTAAAACACTAATTGTAAATGTAAATATTACGTCGACCGCTCATGCAAAAAAAAAAAAATTCGAACGTTAACAGTAACACGTTCGAAATTTTGGTTAAAAAAAGATTAAAAATTTTAATAAAATAATTAAAAAGTCCTTTGATCTTTCCTCTTTTGACGACAAAAATTCATTTTTATTACGTTTGGAGCCTTTTTTCATTATGATATGTTGTTTTACAGCGAAAAAGTAGGCTAAAAAATGATCTGGGGTAAAATTACAAAGTTATATAACTTAATAGAAAAATTCATGAAAATAATTTTGCTGATTTATTTTTAACATTTTGATTTCTTTAGTAAACTCAAAATAGCTGACTTCATCTCTAAAGAAAGCGTTTTCTCAGAGAATAAAGGAACCAGCAAGCATGTGCACGAATGGGAATATTTGCTGAATATATATTTCGAGAAAAATCAAAAAATGTATTTGAAAATATATTAAAAACAAACGATATATAAATTTTAACGCGCGAATTATGGCTTGTTTTATGGCCTCCGTTCTCAAGGGTTTGTTTTTGTTTTGTTTTGTTTCTTTTTTAACTTTTGTTTGCAGTAAACTTAGCTAGGGTGTGTTATTTTGTTTTTAATTTATGAATAATACTGAATAAAAATCCAAGTGGTGAAAATGTTGATAAAAAAAAATGACTGAAAAGATGGGTTTTACTTTTATTTTTCTTCGATTTTATAGTGACTTTTTTTTGTTGTTATTGAAACTGACCAAATGACCGCGCAACTTTTAAATACTTTAAAAAGAATTATGCGGTACACAACGTGAAATAAATAACTTATGTAGAAAGGAGATTGTAACGAGATAAAAAAAAAGAGTTTAAAAATCTTACGAATTCTGAGAAGAAGGGTGTTTTCGTTTTGTGCCGCTCGATTGCTTACTGTTAGTAGCAACAGAAGAATGATCATCATTACTAGAGGTTTGTGTTACAGAAGTCGACGTTTTAGATTGGATTGCAAATACATCCCTGTGTTGTAAAATCCACCGTAAGATATTGTCAATCAATTCATTTTGCTCATCGCTTTTCTGAATCATTTTCTCGAAGCCGAGGCTTAAATCAAAACACACATCATCCGAATTGCTGTTTTTTGTGACCGTGTAATAACGCAACCGACTTTTATCATACAACATTTCACGCTTTATATCCAAAGAGAAATGTCCGATCTCCTGAGGCCGACGATAGAAAGGAAATTTTTTGTCAAATTTCTCACGGGGAAATAGAGAAAATACATTTTTCTTTCCATCCGTTTCAATATATTCAGATCCAAATTTTTGTCTTTTTGGCGCAGTGGATTCCTCTTCTGTCGAAGCCATGTTGATATCAAGACGGTGTAAGGCGAAAACAGTTCCCGATGTACAAAATGGTTTCCATTTTTGACCATGAATCCTTCTTTAGGAAACTATTGTGAGTAAAACATGTTTTCACATAATACGGCATGACGATTGTCCAGAGATCGACCTCTTGGCAGATATTTTGACTTCAAGCAAATCTTTGATCAAATTTAGCTGTATAAGATTCACATATTTTGAAAAGCCCAATTAATTTAAAAGTAACTTACTTATTGAAAGTAAATAACTTACGTTACGTACCGCCAAAATTTGAGTTGAAAAATAACCTTATAAAAACGCATTAAAATGCCTAATTTTTTCATATGAATTTTGGTTTTATTTGTAAGACAATATAGCCGAATCGTTTGTGTTAATTCACCCCAAATAATGTAAAATTTACTTATCACCCCAAGAAATTGTAAAAATCAAAGCTTGGTTTTTTTATTTTTTTGGCACTCTTTTGAAATTTTTTGAAATTATAATTTTTTTTAAAAATTTGCTTAGCTTGCCTTGCAACAACTCCAACTCTCAGAATGAAAATGTGCCAAAAATCAGGGAGTTATTCACATTTCATAAGTACAAAGGTTAAAATGGTAAGAAGGCTAGATAATGGGTGTGTTCAACAACATTAATCCACAACAAATATAAAAAGGTGAGCATTTAAAACGAATCAATTGCAAGGTAATTCAATAAGAAACAACGGTATTTTAGGTTTCAATAATAATAATAATAGACATTTATATACAATTTATATACATATAGTGAACTTGTGATTGAATAATGCAAAGTATGACCATGTATTGATTTGATGTTTTAATAATTCACAGTTCAAGATTGTTCATGTATTCAAACAGATTAAATTGTGTAGAATGAAAAATGTCACTTATCTAGAAATAAATGTTAGTTTGAGTGCGTGATTAAAATAGGAAATAACTGTCTTAAGACTTCAGGAGTTGTTCACCTTTGACGGGTTTGAATTTATCTGGTTGCTGATTACAATTTCTATTTTGGTAGTGTATATTATCTCTTTTCTTAGAAATTTGTAGATAGAGTTTGACAGAGAAATGATGATTACTGAGTCAGCAAATTGACGCGCGAAAGGTTCTTTAGGTCAGTGTAATGACACGCGTGGATTCGTTTCATCTCTCGGAGGTTGTGTGGCTGACAATATTTATTTCTGTAAAAATACAAAAAATGTGGCACGAGGCCTAAAAAGGGGGTTTGGGGATAGGACGGTCATCAATTGTCTTAATTTTAAACTTAGTTTGTTGGGGATTAGTGAATGTATTTGGTTAAATCAGAAGGATTTGAGTGAATCAGAAGGAAATCTTTTTTGGCGCGTTCGTTAACATTCATCCTCAACAATAAAAAAAAATTTAGGACATGTCATGCAAAATGAAATTGAAGACAAGGCAAGTAGAAAATACGTAGCAATGCAATGATTTATAAACAATTTTTAAAATATACAAATGAGTCAAACATTTAATTGTAATTTTAATGCTGATGTATTTAAATTTGTAGATTGTTGTCAAATGTGTTTGAATGTTTAAAATAACGTTATTGTGATTTGTTGCAAGAATTGAAAAGTTTGTTGTCTCAATATAAAAAGTATTCGTTTTTACTGTCCAAACGTTAGTGTGTGTATGTATTATGTATAAATCTTTTAGAATTGTACGAAGTTGCGTACCTTTAGTTGTTGGTTGAATGAAATGTTGTTAGTTATTATTTATTTTGTAGTGAATATATATCACTTTTTCTAAGTAAAATAAATGAAGTTTGTAAAGTTTGATCGTTAGAGAGAGAAAGAATATGCCAATGGGTTGCTGAGTCAGAGGTTTTAGAATTGCGTGGAGTTGGTTGGCATCTCTCTGAATGTTGAAATCTGGCAATATTTATTACTGTTAAATTACAGCAAATGTGGCACAAGGCCGAAAAAGGGGAAGGGGGAAGAGACGGTCATCATCTGTCTTAATTAATAACTTAGCTAGCCACAACCACTGACCCAATCGTACAAAACAATAATCCTAGCACCAAAACAACACATTCATACTTACCTTTCTTACTACATCCACCAAAATACCTCATTGTCTCAATGAAAATCCTAATTAGTCCCCATATGTACAAATAATGCCTGTGGGGGGGAGGGGGATAAAAATAACAAGTTAAAAGAACCCCAATGATTATGTACAATATGGCTTGAAATTATTTACATGAAACTAAACAAAATCATGTTAGTAATAAAAAAAAACACAAACCTTAAATGTGGCAGAAAAATCAGTTAACTAGACGAAATCGATGCGGGACTTTAAGAAAATAGAAAAAACATTCATCCATCCCAAGCACTCACACAGACATGCACTCATTCTGGTACAAAAAATACGAAAAACACGCACGCGAAACGAAAGGCGCCTCGCATCCACCAGAGAATTGAAATCACTGACCACCTAACGAAGGAGGAGATGGGGAGATAAAAGAAAGGAAAATAAAGGGGACATAAATAAAAGGGGCCAATGAGCAAACACACCCTAGCTAAGTTTACTGGAAAAGAAAAGAAAAATTAAACAATTAAAAACCTACTTCTAGCTTAAATCCAGGGATGGGTTACCTAAGTTCAAACCAGGAAAACAATATCCTGATGCCTAACCGGCATCAAAATGCCACTCCAGGTCAGCCCCTTTTACTCGACACATACGCGCAAGATTCACCCACCTTTTTCCAGATTCTGATGAGGTGAGCCGCCGCCTTTCCGTCCTAATCTTGACTTTAAGCTGATGCTTAAAGAACAAGATCAGTTGGGAAGAAGTGAACTTCTCGCCCTCATATAATTCCTTCTGACGCGTCGTCCAAATCACGACTCTCATAACACCTAGTAAGCAACAGAAAACAATGTTCAGCCTTCGTCATATGCGGCACCACATTGCGACAAACAGAACTGGCCTCAAGGACAAAGAACTTTCTCTGCAGCATGCGAACCATGAGGCCTTCAACAAATGAAATGAAAGAAGGCGTGACCAATGGTCTCGACTTCTCCAGTACAGCGACGGCAGTGTGGATATTACTCCAAGCCTGCTGAACAAAGTCTCTTGGCAACCCAGAGGGCTCCACGAATCACCAGCCAGGTGAGTGATGCCTCATCAAATTGAGGCATTTCAACCCAGGTGCCCAAGGCCATATCGAGCGAGCCTCCAGCTTCGTAAGACCGAGCTCGTCAATCAGATCATCCTGAACGGCCCCCCTGACTATCACTTGATACAATGCCCTACGAAACAACGCCTGGACGTTGGAGAGGCCATCCGACGCCCGTAAGAGGTGTTTCGGAGCACGACAACATTCGCGGAAGAAGGAGCATTCGGCTCGGGGTGTACGGCCGGTCTCTTCCCAGCACGAGTGCACACGTCTCAGGGATGGGAAATGTTTACGGACGTCTTCCTTCCAGAAAGCGCCATCCTCATCCGATTCGCGACACATTCGGTCTAGAAAGTTGATGCGAAGCATATATTGACGAATCTCAAGGTTAGGCATACCCAGACCGCCTTCAGATGGATGAAGGCAACAGATCTCCCGAGATACCATAGTGGCCTTGTCTCTCCACAAGAAAGAAAACAAGAACCTTACTAATGACATTAGTGTGGTATAAGGAAGCGGAAGTACAGAGAGTCGGTAAAGGAGAATCGGGTAGATGTGTGAAACACATACTTCCGCCCTCCCCTTTAAGGAAAGCTTCCTCCGAGACCACAGATTAACCGCGATCTCGGCCTTCCCTTGTACCTCCGACCAATTCATTTCCAACTGGAGATCAGGACCGAACCAGACGCTGAGTATCTTGACCGGCCCATCCGTCCAGAGGAAAGGTCCGGGAAGAGAAACTCCCTTCCACGCAGCCAACCACAAGCCAACAGACTTATCGCGGTTGATCTTGGCCCCTGTCACCATCTCATAACCACTGATCTCTTTGCTGACTTCGTCAATCTCGGCTCTGCTCGACACAAGAACCGAAACGTCATCAGCATAGGCAGAATATCTGACTGAGGGGGTAGCGCCAGGTAGGGAAATTCCGCGTAGGAGCGGATTCGTCTTTAACTTGCGAAGGAAAGGTTCCAACGCAAGAACGTAAAGCAAAGGCGAAAGCGGACAACCTTGACGAATGGAGCGAGACAATACGAAAGGCTCCGATCTTACCCCATTCACTTCCACCAGCGCACCGGGGGTCGCATACAAAAGTCGGATCCAGGAGCGAAAGTCGGGTCCGAAACCGGCTGCCGAAGGGGCAGCCTCCAGAAAACGATGGTCAACCCTATCGAAGGCCTTGGATTGATCTAAATTGATCAGCGCGGCTTCACTGTCGACTTGTTCTAAGATCAAGCGTACCATATGAAGGTTGTCCTGAATAGTCCTGCCCTTCACATCACAAGTCTATTCGGAGTCAATCAGACTAGACAGGACAAGCTGCAAACGGTTGGTTAAGATCTTCGCCAAAATCTTTAACTCTGTGTTTAACATGGTTAAAGGGCGAAAGTTATCTAACCCATCTCCACCGTTCTTGTCCTTACGCAGCAACTTAATCACACCCCTGGTTAAGCGTTGAGATATAGACGCCTGCTTCATCCAGTTGTTGAAAAACAGTTCCAGCAAAGGAACAAAAACGGGTGACTGCCTCAAGTAAACCTCGTAGGGAAGACCATCTAGTCCCGGAGATTTATCCAGGCCAACCTGTTTAAGCGCTCCCCAGATCTCCGACTCTGTGATGGGACCCTCGCACCCAGCCGCTTCAGCTGCCTCGAGGCAGGGAAAGTCGGCAAAGTAGGCGTCGAACTGAGCAGGGCTCAGACCGGGCTCCTTGGTGAAAAGTTCCTGAAAGTAACCCCGAAAGGCCTGCGTTTGTAGTCACGGTCCGCTTATCCGGCAATGTGACGCACGCGATATATCGCCGAGACGCGCTCCGATTTTCCTCTGCACGCAATTCAGCGGCCATATTCGTCGCCTGAGAGGACATTCTTTTAAACCTAGCCCTAACTACCAAAGCTTGATCCTTCTTGATAAGCAATGAGGACAACTCCGCCTTAGCTAAGGCTACTTCCCCACTATCACGGGATTTCATTGCCCGATCAACTTTTTGTTCTAAAGCCGTTTGCGCCGCTAATCTATCTAGATTGAGTCGACGACTAAAATCAGCAGCAAACGTTCTAATTTTGGATTTTAATTTATCCCACCAGGCGTTCCCTAAAACCGCCCCCGTCAATTCCCTCTGTATCATTAGTAGCAGCTGGTCCCGGAAATCCTGCTCACCAAATAATGAACAGTTTAATTTCCAGTAACCAGCCAACCTAACCTTAGGCTTATCTAAGTTTACACGGACCCGGACAAGCCTATGATCCGAATAAACTAAATAATGGAAACTTGGACACCCTAAGAGCCCTACATCGACTCTCCTAACTAAGACTCAGGGAGCTAGCAAGCGTCCCAGGAGCCAAGTTGCCACTATTTGTCCAAGTCCATGTAACTTCCCGAGGGTGCCCATTCCGGTACTTATCGACAAGATCAAACTCGTCGATAAAGTCCCGAAATGGTTTTACATCCCGGTTGTTAGTACCCTGATTTTGCTCTATACGATCTATATCGGGGTTAAGGACGGCATTCCAATCCCCCGCTAAAACTACCCGACGAGATGCCGTCAAGAATGGCTCGATTTGCCGAAACAAAGCAGGCCGCTCAGAATGGTTATTGGGCGCATAAACCCCAATGAGGCGCAGAGCCTTATCCTTTATGGTAACATCCAGCATGCAAAGTCTGCGAAGACAAGAGTACATGCAGCCTTCAAAGACCTGCTCACCAGCCAAGAGACACCCCTCGAACGACCACCAAAACTTGCTGAATAAAGGGAGAACCCCCTAGACAGCAGGTCCTCACGATCATGAGAAGAAAACCGGGTCTCTTGCATACAACAAACATTCACTCCGAGGCGCTGAAGGTCACGAGAGAACCCCGCCCTGCGAGACTCCGACCTCAAGCCTCGGACATTTACACTTGCTAACCAGAGAGCCATAGTGAAAACCGATTAGGGTTGCTTTCCTGAATTGAACATGGTCGGGGTAAGGATATCGACAGCCTCATCTATAGACCCATGGCCATCTCAGTCTTGGGAGATTCCACCGATATCCCAGGGGAAAGTCAATTTTAGTGCTCTATAAAGGGAGGGGCAAACAAAAACCGGGATCCTCCCCGCACAAAATTGATTCATTTTTCTCAATTTATTATTCTGGACAATAGAAATGGGCGGGGTCATTTTGAATGACGTAATAGCCTCGTCCAACATTGACCAAACTTGTTTAGCCTCTGTCTCAGATCTTATAACTGTCAGAACCCTTTGAGCGTTTGGGAAATTAAGCGGTTCTTCAATATCCTTGTCACCAAATTGCTTGATCGATAACAGGCATTTTAAGTTTTTTATCCTGTTACCATAGTCCCTGGCTTTCTCTGCTTGCAAAGGGGATATTTTGCAAATGTCTGAACCAGGATTGTAAATGTGTTTTAGTTTTTTTGCTTCCGGTTGAATCAAGCGTGGGGCTTCTGTGTCTTTTGTTTAGTGGAGGGGCATTTCCGAGGATTTAATGGGAGAAGGACTGGGGGTGTGGCGGAGTGTATATGTTTGTCTAAAAGGGCTGGGGTCTCTACTGAGAGGGATTGGGGATTGGGCAAAAGAAGTGGAAGAAGAGGCAGGTGATGACTTCTCTCTACAAAGAAGGGTTGAGGAGAAAGTGGTGGGTCGGAGGATGTGGAGGGAGGTAGTGGCCTTCTTTGAAGAGGAGGACTTTTGCTGACGGGATGTAGAAGGCTGAGGAGACTGTGCAGTGGATTTGGGAGGAGGAGAGGATTTTGTTTTTCTTTGTTGGTCAAGCTTTAGCTTGAGGTCTTTAATTTTTTCCGTTTTTTCATACCCTGGGTCGTATTTTTTTGTAGATCCTGCAAATTCGGTATCGAGGCCGGGGCGTCGTCCTTACTGTTGTCACAGGGAGTGGGGCTGTATGTGCCTTTAGTCCTAGGGGCTTCAGGGGACTGAGGACCCGCTGTCTGACGCTTCCCTCTGGCCCTGCCATTCCCCTCTCCCTTCTCCTCAACTGCACTTGCAGTGGAAGAAAGCTCTTCCGGGAATGGGAGCTTTGGTGATGGCCTAACCGGGGGTTTGACCACTCCAGTCCCGGTAGCCGGCATGTCCATTACAGGCGAGACGGTTTTTAAAGACTCGGTCAGAGTGGAGTTTGGTTGACTGGGGCCTGACTTCCAGAGGCTTCTTCTCTGGACAGGAAGAGGAGAGGTGACCAGTCTCTCCGCACTTCCAACAAACTGGTTTACGGCCGGTCACGATGAGCGGCAGCTTCAGGCCACCAACATCAAGACAGTTGGGGATGGAGACGAAGGCCTTACGATCTAGCATTATGTCGAAGCTCCATTCCCCAGTCAGGCTATCACAAGAAGCACCCAGATTCTCGCCGTACTGGGACAAGAAAGCCGCCGGGTGCTCCCGATAAGTTGAGGAGGGACCTCATATACTGCTACTCTGGTCCTTCACCGGCCCTCGTACTCTGTACGAAGAATTAAATCTTTTGTGATAAAATCCCTGTTTGCGGCTCTTACGCAGTCTTCGGTGGTCGGTAACAGCACGTCCCACATGAAAAAACCATTGCCCTTAACGATTCGAAGTTACTTAAACTCCAGGGATTCCAGTGTTTTTACCACTGTGTATTTCGTCGAACGACAAATTTTGCTCGAACGCTTGTCGACGACGAAAACTGACACTATTCTTTTGTTGATTCTATTAAGTTCAATTGGATCCTCCAAGAGCCCACCTTCTACCACAAGGTGTGTGTAACTCTTGGCACGCTCCAAGTACTCCGCAATATCGATAATGGATTTAGGAGGGAACAAGAGGGCGATACCCCGGCCTCTGCATTATCACTTGAGTTGTTTTTTACTTGGTCATTACTGGCATCTACGTTATTGCTTTTTTCGGCCTCCGTAGATTTAGACGCTTTTTTTTTAACGTCTATGTTTTCCTCATTTGTAGGAATACTGGCTAAGGCCGGATATTCCTCAATGTTATCCTTGCCAGGCGGATCTTTTTTCGGATTAAAAATATGTTTCTTCACCGATCTCCTGGAGGAAGCCATTTTAGGTTTCTTTTTTACAATTAATAAAGAAGGTGCTTTTTTCCCTTTTTTCCATTTTTAAAGGGAGGGGAGGGGTGAAAAAAAGGAAGAATAGTTAATAAATTCCGCCTTATAGGCGAAACAGCATGTGACAGAAAAAAAGGAACAATAAAAACACAAAGCTCGCTTGAAAGCGAGACAGCGACAGATAAAAAATATACACCAAAATCAAATGACGAAAGAGAACAATTAAAACAAGATTCACAAAAAATAAAAGAACAAAGTTCGCCTAGAGGCGAAACAATAAATTTACCAAAACAACAAAACAAAAAACGCTAGACAAAAAAAATAAAAAATACGAAACGTACAACAATAGACTGAGCTAGTCACAAAACAAAATGGCTGACACGATAAAAAATGAACAGACAAATTGGACAAGACAAATTAGACAATAGACAAATTAAACAATAGACAAAAATTAAAAAAATAAAGTTCGCCTAAAGGCGAAACAAAGAATTAAAAAAAAAGCATAAAAATGAAATAAAAAGCGAAAAACGCAAAAGAAAAATACGAAACTTACAACAATAGACTGAGTTAATCACAAAACAAATTGGCTGACGCTACGAAATCAACCCGATAAACAATAAACAAAATAAATAGACAATTTAGACAATACAAGGATTAGAACAAAACAGAAAAAATTAAAAAAACAAAAACACGGGAAACTTAAAGGATATTAAAAGAAAAGAAACAAAGAAATAGCACGTACAGAAGAAATTAAGGTCAGTCGTAAAAATATAAAGCGAGAATTACAAAATAAAAAACGAGAATATATTAAAAAGAGCAATTAAAGAAAATGAAAATCAAAAAAGAAAATTAAAATAAAAGGAAAAGAGAAAAATAAAAGGAGTAAAAATAAAAAATGGGGAAGGAAAAAGAGGAAAGAAAAAGAAAATCAAAATATTTTGCAAAACAATCGTAAAAAACACAAAAGACGGTAATAAAATCAAACTTAACCAAAAATGAAATTCAACAAAAAAGGGTAAATTCCAAAAAACAGTCGGGTGGCAAACACCAGTCAGAAACGGCCAGAAAGAGTCCACCAAAAACAGATTATGATTGTGTGGCTGACTGCTTGATATGGATCGAACGATCCTATTTATTTATTTCTTGAGTTTAAAATCGTCTCCAAACGTTGAGCGGGGAAGTAGATTTTAGACCATTGCTACACATTTTGTGTTGTCTTAACCAATGAAAAGTCGAGATTTAAAACGTTGATTGGCTTAAACTGGTTTGGTAGAAGAGTGTATTTTAATTCAGGGGTGAGTAGTAAATATGGATGATTCCATCACTGTGCTCAGTTTGCAATAAAAAAAATCCTGAATATTTACATTTAGGTGTAAATGCACATGCTTTATTGGAAAATGACTTGATAAAATTGATAAAATCTACTGTTTTGAGTTATCGACAATAAAAGTTCGGATTCATTCGTGTCGTGACAGCCATTATTTGCGTTGTTTGCATACAATCGCTGCGGAATAACTATGAGTGGATATTCACTTGTCTTGATTACTGTGCATGCAAAATAGTTCTCTTGTGCAGTAATTGAAACAAGTAAGATCAGTAAACAAGGCTGTTAACTATGTTCTCTTCTGCGCTTAGGTTTCCGCAGTGAATGTATGAAAACAATGCCAGTAATGGTTGCCTCGAATGAATCCGAACTTTTACTGTCGATAACTCCAAAATGGTAGATTTTTTCAAATTTATCAAGTCATTTTTGAATGAAGCATGTACATTTAAACCTAAATGTAAGTATTCGTAAATTGTTAATGCTTTTTAGTATGTATGATAGTAGGGCTAACTTTGATGAACAGTGTGGCAAAAATCTTTGATAGTAATTTATCATGCCACTAAACCTTTGATGTTGACGAGTTGAGGGAATTTTTTTGTAACAGTTACCTTCTTACGTAGAGGTGATATTCTTGTTTAGTCTATTATTTCTTTTTATTTGTCATGTCCTTTCAGAACGTAGGTGATCATGGCTCTCCACCCCCCTCTATCTCTTGCAGCTCTCAGCAAGTTCCTTCCTTCTGTTTCCTCCCTCACACTACGTTCTGTCATCCACCTGCTCAAGCTTGCCAGGTATGTCATATTCTGTTTTCCCTCTCTATTCGACCCGTGAGTATCAGATTCTCCAGGCCCTCCTTTCTCATTATGTGCCTCAGAAGCTTCAGTTGCCTCTTTCTGATATTAAGTATAAGCCTTCTTGTTCGCAACCTCTTAAAAACTCATCGTTGCTCACACGCTCCTGTGTGTCTTAAAAATAAAATTTTTAACACCAAACGTGCATTTACTGACGTTAATTTTCAGCTTTTTTGACAAAGTAGGCGAATTTCCTCATTTGCAAAGTTATTCTTCTTGCCACGAAAGTGGCTTGAAATTGGGCGAATCATGTCTGTATATCCAGTGGGTAGCTGTAACAATAGTGTATCTTCAGTTGGCCCTTCCATGTTTACTGCTATGGAAGAAGAATGCAGTATTAGGTTATTATAACTACTGATAAAAGAAAAGGATTAAGCTGTGAAGTAACCTTAACTTGGCTGGTGGGTAGTAATTATAGCAGCCTGCCAAAATTCTACACGCATGTTGCTCTGAGCCGTAAAGGAATTTTCTTTCCTTATTTACTAATGCCTTTTTCAAAATGTTTCTTTTTAAATATTCAGGATAACATCACGTCGGTGTCACCACTTTGTAGCAGATATATATTCTATTGATGAGAAGTTATAAGCTCTTGATACGTTTGACCTGCTAAACAATTGTTTGTGAACTCGTATAAATCCAAAGGAATAATAAAACATAGAATTTGAACAAAGAAATATTAACAAATATATTGTCAGGACATTTTGCAAAAGAAAAGATGAGAAATGAAATGAAATATGAAAAGTTCAAAACAACTTTAAGTGTCTGTAATTGATTACTTACATTTTTCAGGTGCGAAAACAATGTCTTTACTCTATGAAAAGTCACAGATGAAGAGGTTGAATTTTTCGAATGTCACGTCGCATGTAAATCGTCAGGGGGCGAGAATTCCAAAATCTCGCCAGGGTGATTTTTTATTAAGCTGCGGGTCGTAATCTAACAAGATGCTACAAAAAAAAAGAGATTGACCTGAAAACTAACCCTCATCTTAAATGATGTAAAAGTTATACATTAAAATACCTGTAGAAAATGACAAACAGCAAGACGTGGAAAAAACAAAACAAATATTATTAATTATTTGGTTGTTATGTGGTGTTAAGAGACATGAGAGACAGTAATACTGAATAAATTTAATATGGACTTTCTTGTACATTTTTTTTATATACACGTCTGTGCTAGATGCCCCAGCCCCTCAACCTCCGGCGTCTTACTCTCTGTACAAGGATTAGAACAAAACAGAAAAAATTAAAAAAACAAAAACACGGGAAACTTAAAGGATATTAAAAGGAAAGAAACAAAGAAATAACACGTACAGAAGAAATTAAGGTCAGTCGTAAAAATATAAAGCGAGACACTGGTAAGGGGTTACAAAATAAAAAACGAGAATATATTAAAAAGAGCAATTAAAGAAAATGAAAATCAAAAAAGAAAATTAAAATAAAAGGAAAAGAGAAAAATAAAAGGAGTAAAAATAAAAAATGGGGAAGGAAAAAGAGGAAAGAAAAAGAAAATCAAACATCCCCTTATAGGTCCCCTGAGCATCCGTAGATTATTCGACCGGTTCGCTGGTTTAATCCTGCTTCCTGCCCACGTTGTGATTTGTTTGATCCAGAAAGCAGAAGTTATGTCCGTCCATTTACGGTTGACTGAAGATGTATACACGGCTGGGGAGTCTGCGCTAAGAAATTGAGAATTCAGCAAAAAAAAATAATATTTGCAGAAAGCCGGACAATGGTTGAATTGTTAATGTTTTTTATATAGCATAAAAGAATAGTAGAGAAAAGAAACGGGTTACAGAAAAGAAAAGTATTTAACGTAAAAACTCATACACTGGATTCTAGACATAGAGAGAGTGTACGTGATTAACTTGTTGTTAAATCGTCTCAGAACAATATATGACTCTTGCGATGGTGGGATAAAGATTTCTGTGCGGGGCTTAAAGTTATAGTGGCATTCATCCTTCCAACGCTTGCCCGGGCCAAATCGCTCGTCTCTCTTCAAGAATTTTTTCCAGTCTCTTCTATATGAACGATCATCAGCAAAACAAAAGAAAATACCTCGTGTAATTTCGTTAAAGGAGAGAGGTGGCTTCATTTTAACCCTTTTTGATTACTGTAGCTTGTTCGACGTTTCCGTTCCCAGTGGTAGTAATAATAGTAGCAGTAGTAGTCTTAGATGTTGGAGGAAGTAATTCGCTTCTTCGTACTCATCTCAACTGCACATGTTAGCGGGCGTTTTGTTCCAATCTCTGACGTCACTTTCTTACTTCTTCGAGCTTCCAACTCAACTCTGCTCACTTTCAATCTCCGACATCTCTCCACCCAGGTCGACTACACTCGAAGACAGACGAACCAAAACTCTTTTTTTCAGCATAACTACGCGTTTATAATGACACACCCGGCTGGTTATAATTGACCCTCAACCCTACTACTTCGCACGCGATTATCACGGGGTTCTGGCTGCTTCAACCAAAATCATGTGAATTCCAAAGTTCCTTCTAGTTTACTCAGTTCTATTTCAATTTTTAATCGATAAAAATTATTTCGACCATTTTCATTGTCTTCTGATGACCCAGATTCAATGGGTACAACTTCTGCCCTAGATCAGATTTCCCCATCAGTAAACAAAATGCTCTGATTTAATTTCGCTATCCAAACCTACTCCAATTTCACTAAAAAAAGTATACGTGTGTGTGTGTGTGTGTGTGTGTGTGTGTGTGTGTTTCCCAGACTCTCTCTCTCTCTGTGACACATGGTGCGATGGGTAAATTCTCACTATTTTATATTTTATTTCGCACATGCGCATTGTTTGTTTTGATTTCATTGACTGCACAGTAGCATCAGCTTGGGTGGCATCTGTGAATAAAAAAGACATAACACAATTCACTCTGCCAGAAATTTGGAAACAGCATGCTGTACTGTTTGGTATTCACGTTGGAAGCTTCAATACAAATATTTCAGAATGTTTTGGTGTCAGTCTGAGGTTTCAGAAAGAGTTGGATGAGTATAATGGTGATTACGAAGGTTTTAAAGTGATTACTAGTGATGGTGACATTATGCCTCCATTCATCTTCCCACAATACCTCAGACTCAACATAGAGGCCTACCACAAGTGATTTGAGGGGGTAGTGCTGCCCTGGATCAAGAAGGTGGCTGCTTGAAGACCCTATGTGTGGCAACAGGACTCTGCACCATGCCACACAAGCAGGAGAACCCAGTCATGTCTGTCAGACAATTTTTGCAATCATATCTTACATGTGACCACTTAACTCCGCAGACTGCAACCCTCTTAATTATTATGTGTGGGGCACAGTTGAGCGAGATACCACCAAAACTCCTTGTAACACCAAAGATGAACTGAAGGCTCCTTATGACAGCATTCGCCAACTTAAACAAGGAGACCATCCAAAAGAGTTGCAGGAGATTCCAAAGTCGGGTCACTACGGAACTAACTTTATACTTCTGCTCTAAATAGATGTGGAAGAAATAAAATAATAAAAGATTCTTGCTCAACCAAATTACTGAATTTTCTGAAATAAAAGTCAAACACCAAATGACAAACAAGTGGTTTCTGAGTTGGAGAATTCATACATTTTTCCGGTTAATAAATTAATGCTTTGAAAATAAATATTTAAAATTTTTCAACCAACAAGTCACGTTCCCGTCAACGATTAAATCATGCTTTGTGATCCCTGTGAAAGGTATTTAAGCAAAGTTTCTAGATCAGACAATGCAGTGTAGTGATTTAATAAACATAATATCAGCAGCAGCCTTTAATAAACATAGTATCAGCTGCAGCCTTGAGGGTATAAAAACAAGTAAAGCCTTAAGTAACTCTCACTTTCTGTTTTCCTCCTTTCGAAGCGTGTGCTATCAACTTTTTACACACAAACACACCTACACAGGCAACTCACGATCAAATACATTCATTAACAATTTTTGTTGTGTGTCAATTAATTTTTAGGAAAGAAACTCTTGAACTTTCCTTTTGTTATTTTGTTTAATAAATTAAATCTTGCATTGCATTTCAACCGGTCTCTGTTATTTTGTGCACATACCTTTTCAACAAAATTTATTTCATGTATTGTAAAATATTCTTGCAAGAAACCTTATGCATTAATTATAGAAATAGCCAACACACTAAAGCAGTAAGGAGATACAGACTGCAGCTATTCACAACACCAGGCTTAAAAGAAATTCCCTTACTCATTCACCCATCTTCCTCACCAAGTTATGTGGCACTTAAACTTTCCTCCTCACTTTCTCCCTTGCCTCTTCTTTCTCACACATACATGTAAAAAATCACATTTCTTTTCATCTTAACGAACAACTACAAACAAGGACTGTAAGAACTTTAACACTCATACATACAAAAAAAAATAGTTATAAAAAACACAAAAATAAAAAATATTTTATATTTAAACACGCCTTTTTCTTTCTTGTGGGTTAATTCAAATCTGTAACATATCTACTAGATAGAAACATGACTGTCAATAATGATGATTCACCACAAATTGACATATTGACTCCCCCTCCGCAGCAAGAGTCTGTGGATTACCCCCATCTGGCTTGGCCAAGATGCCATTAGGTGGAGTAGTTAAACTGCTATAAAAATGGGACATTTCCGATTTTCTTTCTCTTTTTCCTCTCTTTTCCTTCTATACTATTAATGCAATAGAAGCAACACTAGCACGGGACTTGTTCCCAGGCATGCGGATAACTTTCCCCTTAGTAACTGAACCCTTTCACACACACACACACACACACACACACACACACACACATATATATATATATATATATATATATATATATATATATATATATATACACAACACACGATACTTAATAGCTGACTTTTATTGTTTTCTTTCTTTTCAGCTATGTTTACATGCATACTCGTGTATTTTGCTCTCCCTTGTTAACAATGATAACCTGTCATTTACATGTGTAAATTTTGTTTGCCACTATTTTAGTCCAAATTGAAGCAGTACTACAACGCCACAGATTGCAGAAATGGAGGCCCTTTTGCTTGATAGAGTTTATTAGATTTTCACAATGATGAAATGTAGGGAGAACAAAATAATAATAACGCCCTTTATTGCGAGCCTATGTGAAATTTTCTTTGGACCATTGAAAACCTTGCCTTCACAGAGATTGACTGGTGAACTGAGAAGAAGACAGAAATAAATTTGTGAGCCTATGTGAAATTCTTTTAGATCAATAGAAGCCTTGCCTTCACAGAAAGGAATGTAGCGAGCCTATGCGAAATTCCTTTAGGTATAAAATGAGGAGAAAAATTAAATTAATTAAAGTCGGAAGTCATATGAAAGATTTTATTTCTGTTCCCCATGTCTAGCATTGACATTTTCGACAGTGAAAGAATTACTCGCCAATTATATTATTGGCTTTTAACCAAGTTAATATGTTTATATATTTTAACCCTTAAGCCTCGCACAACTATAGAAACTTGTTCTGTTAAGTTGCTTTAACACTGGTACATTTGGGAGATATTAAGACTATTTTAATGTAACCTAATCTATTAATTTTATTTTTATACTACTTTTACATACCCTTTTGCATACACATACTTTTTTCTTTGGTCTGATTAGAAAACGTTAGTACTAACAATTTATTATTCGTTCTCAAATTATTAATGTAATTTTTTCAAATTTATGATTTAATTTGACAATGTTTATTTCATTTCATTAATATCTTCGTTAATTTAGTCAACTAATTAAATTATACCCTCATAATTTTGTCTCTTATTGGTACTTCTATTTTTTTACTCGGATCGTGGTGGATGTTGAGTAATTTTTAACACTACTTGTAACAAGAACTTTCATTGGTGAAATGGGTAAAATTAAGCCAAACCAGTCTCGAAATCCAATGATTTGACTTTAACTTTCAATCGATCTCGTATCAAAAAACGAAGTGAAGAGAATTGATATGATTTCGTCAGATGGGCGGAAAATAGAAATGTTATTCAACAGGAAGGTACAGATCAAGTCAACCATAAGTGAATGACCTCCTCTATATTTTCTAAGTGAACTAAGATTTAGCATCCCGCTACCACTTTCTTACCAATGTTGAATTTTGTACAATTTTGTGCAAAAAGTGGATCCAGAACTTACCCAGCTTCATACAGATTTTCAGGAAATATCAGCTTCTAATTGGTCAATAAACACACAAGTGGGCGTTGCAATCCACCCACGTACAAATATTTTTCCAGCGCGTGACCAAGTTAAGTTTTCCCGCCATGTTCTTTTGATCCTGTCACGTGATTACATTAATTATAAATAGCAGACACAAGCTTTCTCTTTCTCTCTTCTCTTCCCTTTTCCTGTGAAGATGTAACCTTTAAAGGATCCCGTCTCGACCATGTGCGTTCAGACGTTAAAAGCATAATCACGCATGCACGTACGTAGGGAATTTTCCAAACTACATTACAAACATACAGAACATTTCCAAACAAGCATCAAGAACTTTTCTCTTTAAAATACTTTTCTAAAGCTCAAAGCTTATTCAGCATTTCTCGGCTTTATAGTTCATTCAATTTTTGTGAGCTCAGATAAAAATATTAATTCAGTCAAAGGGACCAACAAAATAATAACCTCTACGCATGTACATCATTACACAAAAATAAATATAAATGTTATTATAAAACCATTTTGTTCCTTCTTGTGTTTCGTATTTTTTGGTATTTTACGTTAAGTATAAATCGTGTGGTCATGTTAATAAACAGATATCTACAAATGGTCATTCTTAACATACCACAACAATGAGTCTCAAGCATTTTAATATCCTACTGTGCAAATGTCGGCAATATTCTTGAAATATTTAACCGAGGCACGCCAAATCAGTAAGTTTCATAATAAAAATAGTGTAAATTGGTGCATGTATCTCCAAAACTACCAAAACCCCCAAATCATGCGCACTTTTGATACGAGAGGGGAAAAGGATACCCCTATTGTTAAAAAATTTACCAAGTCGGGATTATCGGATTTCATTAAAATTTTCAGTATTTATTTTTATTAAGGTGAAAATTTAGAATCAATGCCATAATAATTCGCATGCACAAAATGGCGATTTTAAACTTAAATTTATATTGTTTATTCAATTGTTTTTTTCGAAATATAGATTTTTCATTTTTAAGAATTCAATTTTAAGCCTTTATCGTGAATCCGTGGAGATACCTAGGTACCCCCAATTTTGTCGCTGGAAAAACAGCGTAGCATTATGAAAAAAAGGCCCCAAACTTAATAAAAACAAAGTTTTATCGTGAAAATGTTTGTTATTAACTAACAGGAAAGACCAAAGTATTTTTTTATTATTTTATTGTGTAATTTGCCTTTTAAGCCCCGCGATAAGTATCTAATAAAATTTTCCCGAATAGTTATATTTAGGTGTAAATTTACCTGCTTAATTCGAAAATAATAATAATTTGACAAAATCTGCCGTTCGGATTCATTCGCGTCGTTAGCGGCAGACATTATTGGCGTTGTTTGCATCCATTCGCTGCGGAACAGCAATGAGTGGACTATTCACTTGTTTTGATTATTGCACACGCAATATAGTTCTCTTGCGCAGTAACTGCGGTAGTTGAGACAAGTAAGATAAGTAAAAACGAGGCTGTTAACTACATTCTTCTGCGCTTAACTTCTACAGCGAATGTAGGCAAACTATGCCAGTATCGGCTGCTGTCAACGACGAGAATGAATCCGAATTATATTGTCGATAATTTCAAAACGGTAGATTTTATCAAATTTATCAAGTCAAATATATCAAGTCATCTGCAAATTAACCGTTATTTTTTTATTGTGTAGAAAAGCAATGACAAGTGTATTTTTTTATAGTAAGGCATTCTTTTTAAATTAAAAAAAAATTAAATAGTAAAATAAAGCGTTTTTTAAATTAATAATAAAGCAAATAATAATTAATGCGCGAACTTTGAAAAGAGCATGATTATTTACAAAATAAAGTTACAAAATAAAAAAATGATAGAAAGGAAATAATAATAAGAACAAATTTTAGTTTCAAATATATTTTATTTTATTAAATGTTGGAGTTTTAAAAACATGAATATTTACAAAATAAATTTGGAGTTATAATTAAGCATGATTATTTACAAAATAGCAATTTTATTTGGATCCTGATGGGTACATCTTGCTCGCCTCAGACAGGAACCTGCGAGAGCGCTGGGTATGGTGAGCCTTTAGCATTCTGCTTCCATTTGATTGTATTATATTATTATTATTTTCGGTTCGGCGAATACTATTGGTCGAAAAATATTTAATTGTATTTTCTATGTAATAGTTTCTTTCGACGTCAAATTCTTTTATACAAAAAGTGGATCGCGGAGATTTTATTTAAATCTGATAGCTGATTGGTTGTTAAATCTAAAAATGTATACTACACCTTCACACTCTCGTTTGCCGCCATGATTTTTTTGGAACAAGTAAGTTAAAATGTTTGTAGAGAAGTTTTCGTTCACGCAGCCAAAAAAATAATACCTTCTGATCTACATTTTATTGAAACAAACTAATCACTCCGCAACAAACTGGCAACCACGAAGTTCCTACAAATTAGTATTCTCGACGATCTGGTAATCTCCTACATAATTGGTAACCATAACAAATTTGTAACACCGACGTTTCAAAAGAAGAAGAAAAAAAGCCCACCACGACATCTGCGAGTTGGCACCGCAAAAACTGATGATACTGCTGATAAAAAAAAATTAATTACAAATTGATCACCCAGATCAAATTGGTGACTACTCCGCTCAAAGTATAAACTAAGTCTACTTGGCGACAAAAAAAACGCACCTTGGATTGAAAATTGGCGCCATCCAAAATTTAAATCAACCGCCATTCGAATTCTATTCAAGCGCCATTCGAAGAAGACGAATGTTACCAACGCCTTGGAAAAATATTTACACAGCAGCAATGGCAGAAAAAGGCAACACTTTTACGGAAGCCACTGTGACATTAAATTTACCAGTATACAATAGTAATGTCCAAATATCGTTTGCACAGTTAGGCGCAATTTTTAACGCAAAACGTATTAACTTCCAATCATCTCGTTATGCTTATGTAGTGGAGAAGTTTCCACCAGAGGTTGCAACAGAAGTTTCGGATCTCTTGAATGAAATACCTACCAATAAGCTGCACGATACACTTAAGGAGGAAATATAGCACTGAACAGGTTACTCCGAGGAAAAGAATCTTCGAGATTTAACAACATTTTAGTGTTCTACTATAATTGAATAATATTTTATTTGTGATCTAACTAATTTCATTGGTTAAAAAAGATTCCAATCCATTTCTTACGTGACAGTACTGCAACCGACAACATCTGTAAAAAAAAGTGGATCACAGAGCCTTGATATTTCTCAAACTTCCAATTAGTCAATTAATGCTGATGTCCTGTTTTCCACCACGTCCGCACGGTTAAAATTAATTTACCGCCAAAAATCTATGTATTTCGAGCCTATCACGTGACATTATAAATACCAGCGAGATTTTCAACTTTCTCTTTCCTGACTTCTCAGCAATGTTGTTCTGTGGAAAGGTCGCGTTTGTCCCTTTAAGGGAAAACGCTATGACGCGCACGCGCACGCATGCACACACACACACGCGCGAGCGCGCGCACACGCGCACGTACGAACATTGAACATGTGGGGATTGCTATGAGGTTGAATTTGTTATCAGAAGGTTTTAATATTAAGATGTTTAGTTTACGGGCATGTTCACCATATTAATCCACTACAATATAGAATATAGGCATTCAAAACGAATCAATCAAAAGCCAATTGAATAAGAAAGAACGGTAATTAAGGTTTTAATAAAAAACAACAGACATTTATGTACAATTAATATGCAATTAGAAAACTTGTGGTTTGATAATGCAAGAATTGACCATGTATAAATTCGGTGTCTTAATGATTAATTACTGTTCAAAATTGTTCATGTGTTAAAGAACTGGTCAAATAGAGTAAAATATTACTTATACAGAAATTTGTGTAGTTTGTGTGCATGATTAAAGTAGAGTATAAATGTATTAATTTTCTAGAGTTCTTTACTTTGGATTGTTCTGTGTTTATCTTTTGTTAAATACAATTTCTAACTTAGTAGTGTGTAAGAACACTTTTCTTAGAAAGTTGTAAGTGAATTTTGAGAGAATAATGTTGGTGTTTGAGTCAGCAGTTGACGCGCGAAAAGTTTCTTAAGTCAAAATAGTGACACGCGTGAATTCGTGTGGCATCTCTCTGAAGCTAAGTGGCTGACTGGTGAATTCGGTCGAAATGGTCCTTTTTATTTGTTTTGGGAATCCAAAGTAGGCTCCAGTGAACTTGGCGCGAAAATAGATTTTCAACAATTGTTACACATTTTGGTGTCGTCTCGGTCAATAAAAAGTCGAGATTTGCAATGTGAGGTGTTGATTGGTTAAAACTGATTTTGATGGAAGAGTGTATTTTATCACGGGGGTGAGTAGAAAATATGGACGATTCTATCAAACATCTTTTAACGATTCAACTACAAACAACAGAAACTTATTTACTTCAAAATCCTTTTTGCGATTTAAATTACGATTCAACATATTCTCAGCTTTCCAAAATTCTTTCACTCATATTCAACTCTCTTTGGTGAACAACAATAAGTGGCAAGTTAATTCAACATTTTGATATTCAAGTGAAGATTGCATTTTCCCTCAATCAACATATTTCTTTGAACATATCTTACACCGAATTTCATCCTATAACACCATCTTATTGAAGAACATCCTTTCTATGAAACTTACTATGATTTCATGAACTGAAATCTTTTCTGTGAGTCCAGATAAAAAATATCTTCCTTAACTAATTCAAATAACAGTAAAAGGGAAATAACTCCTGCTATATAATTTCACCTCTTACTATATAAAAATCACACACTTGATTGCTTTGCATGTCATACAGTAAAATGAAGATTGTTGTTATAGAAACAGTTTTTGTGTTGTTTCTCTTGTTTGCTTTTCATTTGCTGCCACATTTGTAAATTAAAAAATGTTTGGGTTGAATTGAGGCCGTTCAAACCCCTACAACATCACCTTGGGTTCGAGTAAGCCATCTCAGCTTTTACGGACGATGCGTGTACTGTTAGGCAACAATACTATATCGGATGTCGTTTTGCAGTAACTGGTTAGATAAGCTCAATTTAAATATGGTACAAATCCTTGCTTCTTTACCCGAGGACATAAATTTACAGAAGCTGGCTGAGATAGCCAATAACGTTGCGGATAGTGAACCAGCTACTCCTGTGTATGCTATGACTCTATAAAATCCCATAGCGTCTCCTACTGACACTGACGAGATGCAAACACTTACTAATAAATTAGAAAAACTTTCAATTCAAATGCAGGAAATTCAGAAATCAATGCGACAACGAAGAAGCAGTTTTACTAACCAACCTATTACGGGAAATCATTGGCAGAGGCACAGGTCATCGTCACAACGAAGACGAGAATATAGGGATGCAATTTGCTGGTACCACAAAAGATTTGGGCATCAAGCACATAAATGCCAAGAGCCGTGTAAATTTTATGATGATTTTCTGTCTAGCAAAATAACTCAACAATCGGGAAACGGTCGTCACGGAAGCAAGTAAAGACGGCGTTTATGCTAACCTGCAGCGATTACACCCGGAACAATACAAGATCGCCAATGCAGACTTTCAGCATATGCTCGAGTTAAATATCCCATCCCATATATAAAGGATCTTGCTCTAACTTTACAAGGAGCAAAGAATTTCACAAAACTTGACCTACGTAAAGCTTTTCATCAAATTCCTGTTGATGAGGCTGATATTCATAAGACAGTCGTAACAACTCCGTTTGTACTTTTCGAATTTATGGCCTTTGAATTATGAAATTCTGCACAGTATTTCCAAAGATTAATTGACGAGGTATTGCGCGGTCTGAATTTTACGTTTGCTTACATCGACGACGGTTTAATCGCCAGCATGTTGAGCAGGTTTTTAAGCGTTTGAGAAGCATTTTGGATTAATAATCAATCTCGCTAAATGCGAATTTGCAGTTTCTAAGTTAACATTCCTGGGACACGTAATAGATGGTACAGGGATTATACCTGTTGCTAATAAGACTGAGACCATCAAAAGAATTTGACACTTCGACAGTTGCGAAGATTCATTGGAATGATTAATTATTATCGACAATTTATTCGGCACTGTTCGCAGATACTAATGCCACTCACGTATCTTTTACGTAAGCAAAAAAAGAAAATAATAAAGTTACATTGAACAGCAAAGAACTCGTAGCATTCAATAACGCTAAACAAAATTATAAATTACATTAAACTTTCGTATGTTTCGGAAAACGAAAACGCCAAGTTTACCCTTACCACAGCTGCATCTGTTGCAGATTGGTGAATGTATTTTTAGTTATCAGAAGGATTTATGATGTCGGTGTTCTTAAACATTCGTCCACAACAAATTAAGAGATAAAAGGAATATTGAGAACAAATCATGCAAGAAAAATCAGAGTGAAGACATAATTAAGTGAAACATAATTAAAAGTGTAACAATAAAATTGATTTATATACAATTGACATATACAGTTGGGTTGAATATTTTTGGATAAATGAGGATGGTTGCATTAGATTGTGTAGAGTATTATTGTGAAGTTTCAGTGTGTGTGAAGATTTAAGTATTTGGTACAAAAATGTCCTTTGTGCGAGTTCAATCAATAGTGTGTGTGCGTAAGTTTAAGTTATTGTCCCAAATTGGTAGGAGTTGTGTACCTTTAGTTGTTTGGATGTTTGATTGATTGTTTACGAATACTTATTTAGTAGTGAGTAAATATTACTTTTTAAGTATGGTAAGTAATTGCTAGTAATTGTTCCCGAGAGCGTGCTTGTTGTTTGCTGAGTCAGAGAAGTTTGCGCGGTAAAAGTATAGTTGGTCAAGGTTTTGACTTGCGTTGATTAGTTTGGCATCTCTCCAGGGGTGAAAGTCTGGCTGCTTGAGTTGATTCAGATTCTTCTATTTATTTAGTTTTGGTCAAGAAAATAGGCTCCAGAGCGCTGGGCGCGAAAAGACATTTTCGCGTGAACTTGTTAAAGTTCTAAGGGTCTGAGCCAATGAGAAGTCTCGCTTGCTGAAACTAGAGTGTTGATTGGTTGATGGGGTTAAGCTGGTCATAGTTTGTCTAAGCTAGTCATAGCCAGTTATATCAACACTTCAGAACAGATATTACGCAGTGGTGATGGGGGAACGCAAGGGAGAAGAGAAGGCCACCGGCACGGAACAGATACTACATCTGCAACCTCCATCCCGACGGGAAAACCCCACCTTCTCCTCTCCTGCCAATCCATCCGACAGAATCCCCACCACTGAGTCAGGTTGTGACACGTAGGGACCCAAGTGTTTCCACTCGGGCCGATGGTTTAAGCTGGTCACAGCTTGTTTAATCTAATCATACCATCGCTACGTAACAGGTGTTATACAACGGTGGCAGGAGAACGTAGAGTAGAGAAGTCCTCCGGCACGGAACAGATATTACAACCGCAGCAACTAGTCCAACAGGAAAAAAAACCTTCACCTCTTCTGTCAGTACCACCAGAAGAATCTGGAAGGAGAGCCCGAGATTTAAGTTAACCCCACACTGAGTCAGGTTGTGGCACAAGATTGATTTTTAACGTGCGGACCCGAGTGTTTCCACTCGGGCCGCTGGTCATAGCTTGTCTAAGCTAGTAAAAGCTTTCTAAGCTAGTCATAACCGGTCATACCACTGCTACGTAACAGATGTCACGCAACGGTTTGGGGGGAACACAAGGGAAGAGAGGTCTCTAGCATGGAACAGATACTACAACCGCAGTTTCTACTCCGACAGGGAAAACCCGCTCCCCCTTGCCAATCCTAGCGGAAGAAGAGCCCGAGATTTGCCTTGATCACCCCCTCTAAATACCCCAACTCACTAACCACTTTCGATGCACTAGTATGGTTCAACTAGGGCCACTACTCTGTTACATCCTTCCTTGACCTTTTATTATTTTGCGACCCCATTTGAGCAGTATACTCAGTCCACTAATGGAAGGTTTCTTCACCATCCATGTATTGATCATCAGTAAAAAGTTCCTGAAAAGAATATATATATATATATATATATATATATATATATATTGGTTGGGAATTCAAAGGATGCCATTACGAAATCGTCTTATGCAATAGAATATTGATGTTGGTGTAATTTATGGTGACTGAGCAGGCCCGCCTTGTACAGACATATCCGATTGCATTGGGCACATGGCCAGGTTGGCACATTATGGTTCAATTGTTGTTCACAGCTCTTTTCCTGGATTTGTCGTGCTGTGAAAATTATGTCTGCGGTCCTCTGTGTTGGCAGAAACCACACTGTGATTCAGGCAGTATATTGTCAACTATTCTCTGGTTTAATCATAATAGGTTAAGATCTTACCGGCTGAAGAAAGGAAAGCAATTCCGCTATAATTACCACATAATTCCCAAGCACATTTACCCTTATATATATATATATATGTATCATTTTTACATCCCTCCAATCTTTTGGCACTTCTCCATCTATCCAAATCTTTACAATAAGATCATGCAAAAGTTGACTTAAATGTGTTCCACCGTAACGGAATATCTCAACAGGAAGGCCGTCAACCCCAACAGCTCTGTCCATGTTGAGTCCTTCTATGCCACGTAGAACCTCACCCATCGATGGTTGGTTGTCAAGTTCTACCACTATGGGTCTCAAGAACCTCAGGGTCCACATTTAAAGGCCTATTTAGTAGCCCATCAAAGTGTTTCTTCCATCTCTTGGCCATGCCATCCATGTCCGTGAGGAGATTATTGCCACCCTCTGTCCTGAGAGGAGTAATCTTGGTGGATTTGGTGCCAAATACATGTCTCATCAAGTAGTACATCTGCTTGTTATTATTTGAATTCGTTGCATTCTGTATCTCATCTACTAGCTCTGACCACCATGTTTCCTGCATAGTTCGAAGAGCACGTTGAGCTTCTGCTTTTGCAGCTTTAAACTCCTTGCACATTTAACTGTGTTGTTCTTTGGACAGGACTTTTTACAAATTCGAACTTCGTATCTGATACTTTCTTGCAATGATCTCCTTGATAGCATCATCATTTTCATCAAACCCGTTTTGATGTTTTGCTGGCATTTCATCCAGAACTTCCTCAGCCGCTTCATATATATTCATCTTCAAAGAGTCCCATGATGATGTATCATTGATATCAGTAAGTCGTTGTTTTAGTGATTCCTGTGTTTCCAGGGAATGCAGTTTTGCGATATTCAGACGTGGCTTTCCATTGTTTTGTCGAAGAAAATTGTTTTGTTTAAGGACAAAATTAATTTGTGCCTCACTAGGGCATGATCAGTCCAGCAATCTGCATCATGCATAGATCTAACAATATGGACGTCCTGCATATCTCTCTTGCAGACGATGACATACGCAATGAGATGCCATTGGTGCGAACGGCGATGCATCCACGTAGTAACATGGTCACCCCTGTGCTTGAATTGTGTGCTGGAGATAAAAAGATTAAATTCGGTGCAAAGTTCAAGAAGCATTAAACCATTGGTGTTGATTTCCCCGACGCCATATTTCCCCAAACTACTCCAGATCTCCCAATCTGCACCAACTCGGGCGTTGAAGTCACCAAGGAGGACAATCTTGTCATCTTTTGGAATCATGTTGAGTATACTGCTCAAAGATTCATAGAATTGAGTCTTTAAGATGTCGGTACTGTCCATTGTTAGAGCATAGGCACTAAAGATTGTAGCATATCGTGATCCATTCAGATGTAGGTGAAGGGTCATTAAACGCTCACTGACTCCTTTAGGAAGTTCAGCAAATTTTGGTACAAGTGTTCTACGTACAGCAAAACCCACACCAGCTACTCTATCCTCCTCAGCGCAGTTTCCCTTCCAGAAGAACTTGTAACCACCTTCAACTTCTTGAAGTTGATCATCACAGGCTAAACGAGCTTCTGAGAGAGCAGCTACATCTATAGAATATATCTCTAGCTTCCTAGACACCAGAGCTGTTCGGCGTTGAGGAGCAAGATTTATCTACGAGAGTCCGTACATTCCAACAAAATATTTTCAGTTTCATCATTAGTTTTGTTTTTACTTTTGTTCAAGCACCAAATAGATATCTGCCAACCGCACTATACTGGCCAGATGAATGAGACAGGCAATTTTTGGGTAACCTTTTCTAGACCCTTCCAGCAATCTTCTAGTGAGCAGTACTCTTCTTAAAAGGGCTGATCAGACACCCCTGGAAGCACCAAAAACCACCCCTGTCTCAATGAAGGTGAGCTAGTGACTTTACATCTACCCAGAGACCACCAAATGTGCAGGTCAGCAGCTACGCACTTCCAACCCGTCAAACCTGTTCGTGTCGCTGCATCGCCATAACCAACAAACTTGGATTGCAAAAAAAACTATAAGCTGGCAAGTTGTCAGTAATGCTCGTGCGGTGTTAAGGTCGGATGCAGCTTGCTGAGCACTGCATCGACCCTCACCACAAAACCACATTGCTCAGAGACAAACGGTTACAATATATCTAGTGTGGCCATAAAGCAGGTTTTCTATCAGAGTTTCCTTCTCCTAGGAGACTGACAGAAGGCTTGGGAGGTCCCACTCCCAGTGGGCTAACCACGCGTCTGGATACCAGCCAAAATATTTTTATAGCCTCGCACAGAGATAGATAGATGGACGTTGACCTCTCAAAGAGGTTCATCCGCCCTTTGACAGGTCTTGTTTTTGTCCTGCAGGGATTTTAGCTTCCCTCCTCACCATACTTACACATACCCACACACACACATATATATATATATATCCGCTTGTACACATCATCTGCCTAGTAGTGTGAGGCAAGCACTACTCTCGTGATTTAGTCCACCTGCTGAAGCAGTTTGCAGGGTATGGTGCGTAGAGATTTAGGAGATGGATGAAGACGAGTGTTGCCCGTCCACCTTAATAATAATTGCAGCAGCCGAGCAACAAAGGTACTACTTCTACACACTGCCCCTACACACATAAAACATATATATTTTACATTGGATGTCAGAGTAAACAGATTGTCATCAATGTGCCAATATATACTAAAGCATAAAATTATTATAAAGTATAAGATAAAATTGTTGTTATATATTTATATATATATATATATATATATATGTATACAACAAAGAACAATGGATAAAAAATAAGTCAGGTGACCAATTTGACATTATAATGGGATTCTTAGACTCTGCTGAGTCTTCTGACCTCATTGGACTGTTCATTCTATAAAACCTTACTGCCTACCATGACATCAGTATAGAGGATATAGGGTTATATAGGGATGATAGCCTTATGGTTGTGAAGAATTCTAATTTCAAAACTGACAAAAATAGAAAATTAATACATAGAGAGTTTAAAAGCTTAAAACTAAAAGTTACAATCAACAGAAATTTAAAAAAGGTAAATTTCCTCGATGTAACACTAGACTTAGTCAATAATATATACCAACCATACATGAAAAAAATACTAATCCATTATATATCCACCTAAAGTCTAATCACCCTCCATCTACAATGAAACATATATTGTCATCCATAGAATATAGAATTAGTAATAACTCTGCCAACGAAGATGCATTTTATAAACACAGCAATTTTTACAGCAGTGCCTTAAAAAATAGTGGCTATAAGTGCCCTAATATTAACTACAGAAAACATAATAGTGATATCCAGAAAAAAAAGAAATAGAAAAATTATTTGGTACACACTCCCATTTAACCAAATGGTTAGCACTAAGTTAGGCCAGAATTTTTTCAGTTTGATTGAGAAACATTTCCCAAGTAATAATCCTCTAAGCAAGATTTTCAATAAAAATACACTTAAATTAAGTTACAGTTGTACTGATAATGTAGATAAAAATTATTAAAAAGTATAATAATAAAATCTTAAATCAACACATAAATCACAGTAACAATAGTAATTCCAAAACTGAAAACAATAATGATAATAAACTATGTAATTGCAAAAATACTAAAAATTGTACATTGCAAAGTAAGTGTCTTACTGAATTAATTGTTTACCATTTCATCTACTGAAAACCTGGCTGTTAAGAAATTTTATATTGGTAGCACAAAACCCCTTTAAACAGAGGTGGTATCAGCACATATCTTCTTTTAACAACAATGCATACCATAACTGAACATTCCTTTCTAAATATTTTGGCATTTAAAAGAAATTAATAAAACCCCTACCATAAAATAGAAAATATTAAAAAAAATGATAATTTGTAAAATCTTAAATGACCCATGTTCTTGTGTTTACATGAAAAGCTGCATATCATAAAGTTTCCTAAAAATAAAGCACTCCTAAATCAGAGAAATGAATTAACAGTAATTTGTAGGCTTTGTATAATGTTTACTTTCAAATATAGTTAAAAGAATTTTTCATAAAAAGGCTATGCATTACAATTACATATCCATTATTTTATTAATATATAATGGTCCACATAATATTTATTTAATTCTTCGATTTTTCAATTTTAATATTGCCATGTTTTATTGCCCATTCAATATAATAAGTATTGTATTTTGTGTTCAAAATATATATAAAAATGTTTTAATTACACTTGAGGCCCCTTTAAGAAAATTCTGAAGTATGAAAAAAAAAAAATTTTTTATCTTGAAATTGCTTAAAAATAACCTTTTGCTAAATATAACTCTATGTCTACTTCACGGTATCTATATGCAACAGGATGTCATCTGTGGTGGATGTGCCTAATGTGTCAGTTTTCTAGACATGAATTAATAACCCACCTACCCCTAGCTTCTGACCCTGTTTTTCTATTTTAGCTTTGATCCATCTTTTGATTGGTTAATCAACACATGCCCACTAATGTGTTTTTTAATTTGGGTTCCCCCCACTCCTTTTTAACTCTCAAATAAGCTACTAAACTGTTTTCTGATTTCCCAAGTAAATCATTTTCATCTTAAGTTATCTAACATCACCTGATGAGGGTCAATTTTAAAGTTCTGGAACATGGACATTTTTGTGTAGCAATAATAATTATAATAAAAACATTATAATGGGTGCTGCAACAGGCCTACCTGTTGGCATTTCAATTGACATCTCTACACCAATCCTGTGCCTTCACCAATGTTCAAAGGGGTCTCTCTCATTCTCCTCCATTTATCCTTTCCTGCCATTGTGCATTACATCTGAAATCATTACTGAGTCTCCTCCACTTTTCTTCCTTAATTTATTTACTACTATATCAAAATGATAATACCAGACTAAGTTACCATATTAATTCCTAAACCATTCCAAAGTGGCCCTGTCTCCATTACTCTGCTCAGTAGTTTGTTTAGGTCAACCTTTTCTATGGGTCCCTCCAGCATAGGGATATCATGGGTCTAAATTTTGAGGAATTCCCTGATTAAAGGTTCTCACAACCCAGACCAATTATTAGCTGGTATGTCCACTAGTGATACGTAGGAATCTTTGGTCTCAAAATTATCTTCTGCCTGATAATATGGCAGTAAAGCTAATGTCCCACCAAAGGCCAAACATCCTGTGGCCAGTTGAATGGCGGCCAAAGAGAATTCATGTGATCACACAATTTTGCTCGCCAGTGTCTATCTTCATTTTTCCAGTCTGTGTCCTCCCCAGCTTCTTATCGGAATTAGCTATCACTCCCTTTTATTTAACTCTTAGTAATCTCCTTAAAGTCTACTGGAACCACAATCTTATCTTCATTGATTCTGGTAGGCTTATTTTTGCCAATACCCCCCCTCCCTTTTTGTGCTTGGTTCTTAGTTCTATCACCATTCTACCCCAGCTCCATCTCAGTTGACGCCTGCATGCTTTCATTAGTATGCAGGCATCGTAACTTCTTCACCTTCAGAATCAAGCTCCATTGTAGGGATCACCTGATACAATGTTCCTGTTTTCTCACTTGGAATTCTAATCTGCCAGTAGTAGCATGAAGAGTAAGGGAGGCAGAAGTGATGGCCCTGGGCATCTATATTGGGAGGGTAATTCAATCAAAGAGTGAAAAAAAAAATTAGTCTATATTTAATTTGAATAAAGTGTTTATTTTATGTTTCATGTCTTCCTTTCTCACATTTCTCAGTATGAGGCCCTATAGACCCCTTGCCTACTTGTGTCTTATGGACATACAATTAAGGAGTTGGCCCCAGGAATCACCAAAATGCCTGCCAGTGTTTGTTACTGCTGTATAGAGAGGTATTTTAACATTGTGTTCTGACAATAGCTTTAGTTCTCTTCCTTGTCCTTTACCTAATGGTATTTCATCATCACCCAATCTTAAATTTGGAGGTTCAAAAGAAATTAAGTCCCTGTTTATCCTCAGCTTGGGGATGTAAATTCATTATTATTATTATTATTGTTTTCCCAGCTGCATAAGTAAGATAACCATTCCCACTGATTCCATTTCATTACTGTCTGCCTGAACAACTATTAAATTGGTTAAAGCCAGCTGATCTCTCATGTTATTCAGCTGTTTTAATTGTGCTGACTTTGTCTATTTTCTATATAATACAAACGTCAGTGAGTCACACATTTTCAACTTTACTTCTAGAGGCCATAGCCCAACATAGCCCAGCATTTTGGAATCAGGCAGACTCTGTGAGCAAATTAAAAACATTCCAGGCTATATCCAGAACACACAATCTTGAAATTTTTGATTCCCAAGTTTTCATTAACTGCAATTGTTTTTGGTGATTTAATCTTTTTGTGACAAATTTTTTTGTATGATAACAATTTTCATAACTTGGAAATAAATTTGGGAATAATCAAAATTAATTGTGAAATCCAGTGAAAGTCACTCATGAAATAAAAATAATTGTTTGTATGGAAAGTAAAGACCTCAAATTGCCTTTAAATTAAGTGGCAGCAGAAGAATTATCATTGAACTTTTAAAAGGTAAGCTTAAATATTAATGCAAATACTTATTGCATCTACTTCTCCCTCCCTATTAGGATGAAGGTCCACAGGAGCTAGCTTATATGCTGCCTGATAGGGCATCTTTTAAGCAAGTAGTTCTAAATAAATAAACATCAAATTATGTCTGTTCATCTAAAACCCCTCTACCCTTACTCTACAGACATAACTTCTTGGAATCATGATGATCCTGCAATTGAAAATCTTCCCTTCAACTGGTGCTTGAGCATCCAGCATTGGGTTTTGTGTTTGGATGAAGAGGGAATAGTTAAAAATTCAAATTTTAAAATAACTGAAAAAATGATTTTATGTTTTTAATTTATATTTAAAGTAACACAAAAACTTTGTGACTTCAAAGATTTGTTTTAATTTCAGTTTAAAATATCTCAAACTTTGAATTGAGGAAATCAATTTTATTTCTTCAAAATGCCATAGTTAAAGTGAGAGGTTTCATGACATGAGGTTTTGAAGTTCCACAGGGTTTGTGATTTGAAGAACTCAATTTTCGGCCTGAATTGGAATTATTTGGGCCACCCGTTTCCTTTTGCTAATTACTTTTGAGCAACCCTTTTCCTTCTTCTAATTACTGGGGTGGCCCCTGGTAGTTTAAGGGTTTTATTCATTTGTCCCAACCTTTTCCTGCATGCCCTTTTTCCCTTGGTGCCCAATCCATTCACATTTACTACACTTTGCCATTCCCCAATCTGCAGCCTGGGTAACACAACTCGAACTCACTCTCTCTCTTAAATTTCTCTACATGTGCACTCTGTTTATATAGACCAGGAATAGTTATGATCAATTAGCCTCTCAAATAAAATATAACCAAGATGGTCACATTGAAATCAATGTGAATTTGCCTGAAAGGTTGCTAAGAAAAAAAACACAAATTTACTAAAAATCTAGTGAATTTTTGGCAAACTCTTTAGTCACATCATGACAACTTTCTTGGGATTATGGAGTTGGAGTGGGGGTATTCTGAATCTTGCTAAATTTTACTTAGAAGAGTTTGAACTCAAATTAAACTGAGATCCTCCTTATTTTATGGGTTTAAATTAATATTTTTAAACCTGACTTTTTTCCATCAAACTCTAATCCCATTAACTACGCTCCCAATATCTTAACTCTTTTGTTCAGAATTAAGTCTCTCACTACCTCAAGTCCTTAACTATATTCCATGCACTAGTATGACTTAACCAAAGCTACTGCCTTGTCTAGTTATTATTATAATCTAGAACAGCTATATCTCTGTCACTGACAGGACATTGTGTATTTCATAGTAGTTCACAAAATAATTTTTTCTTTTAAGTTTTATTATTATTATTATTATTATTATTATTATAATCTAACACTTTTGCCCCACCCCCTCAACCTCCGACGTCTTACTCTCTGGGTTGTGTTGTCTACTTGGTCTTAACCAAACTTAAGGGAGTGGCCGTAGGTCCCCTGAGCATCTGTAGATCATTCGACCAGTCCCCTGGTTTAATCCTGCTTCCTGCTCACATTATGTTTTGTTTGATCCAGAAAGCAGAAGTGATGTTCGTCCATTCACAGTCAACTGAAGATGTAGACACGGCTGGAGAGTCTGTGATAAGAAATTTAGAATGCAGCAAAAAAAAAAATTAATATCTGCAGAAAGCTGGACAAACAACTATTCAGTGGTTGAATTGTTAATGTCTTTTATATAGCAGAAAAGAATAGTATAGAAAAGAAACGGGTTACAGAAAAGAAAAGTAACTGACGTAAAAACTCATACACTGGATACTAGACAGAGAGAGTGAGAGAGTGGGTTGTGATTAACTTGTTAAATCGTCTCAGAACAATATCCAACTCTTGTGATGGAGAAATAAAGATTTCTGTGCGCGGCTTAAAGTTTACAGTTGCGTTCCGCCTCAGCAGAAGTAGCAGTACTTATATCAACAGTACATGTTAGCGGACGCTTTGTTCCAATCTCTGACATCACTTCCTCTCACCCTCGAGTCTCCAACTTGACTCACAGTAGTAACCGTAGTAGTAATCTTCGTGGTAGCAAAAGCAGCAGTACTTATATCAACAGTACATGTTAGTGGACACTTCATTCCAATCTCTGACGTCGCTCCCTTTCACCCTTGAGTCTCCAACTCGACTCTCCATTGTCTCTCTCTTCCGTCTGCAAGGAGATGGAGAGAATAATTCGTCTTGCTCGGGCCAAATTCTCTTTTCTCTCTTCAAGAATGATCTCCAGTCTCTTGTATATGAACGATGATCAACAAAACAAAAGAAAATACTTTGCGTAATTTTGTTAAAGGAGAGGGGTGACTTGTTCGACATTTCCATTCCCAGTGGTAGTAATAATAGTAGCAGTAGTAGTCTTAGATGTCGCTTCTTTGTTCTTATATCAATAGCACATGTTAGCGGGCATTTTGTTCCAATCACTGACGTCACTTTCATACTTCTTTGAGCCTTCAATTCAACTCTGCTCACTTTCAATCTCAAACATCTCTCAACTGCACTTGAAGACAGACGAGCCAAAAGCTATCTTCTGTCTGCCTCTTCCATCTCTCCTGTAGCACCGCAACCTGTAACGGTCGCTGCGGGTGCCCACGCACGTGACGGCACACAGGTGACGACAATGTGCCAACTGATCGCGGCCTCTCCTGTCTCTCTCTTCTGTCTGCCACTTTTTTTAGCATAACTATGCATTTATATAGAAAAAGCCAGCTGGTCATAACCAACCCTTGGCCCTACTACTTCGCACGTGATTATCATGGGTTCTGGATGCGTCAACAAAAATCATGTGAATTCCAAAGTTCCTCGTAGCTTACTAAGCACTATTTCAAATTTTAACCGATAAAAATTATTTCGACCATTTTCATTATCTTCCTAATGACCTACCCTAGATAAGATTTCCCATCAATAAACAAAAATGCTCTGATCTAATTTCGCTACTCAGATCCACTCCAATTTTAATAAAAAAAAATATACATGTGTGTGTGTTTCCCCAACTCTCTTCTCTGTCACAATAATAATAACAACAACAACAACAATAACAGTAGGGGAGATAACTCTGCACAAATGCACAAACCCAATACATCTGTCAGGCCCAGGCAGATGATATTTTTAAAACAGCTCACAAGAATGATGTTCATGGTCTACTACCAGTTTTCAATAAAGTTGCTAGTATCTTGGTTACCATTCTCGTTCCTTCAGCAGTTGTATTTAATCAGCAGTGGGCCTCAAACAGATGTAGATAGAACATAGACTAGGTCAAAAATAGTGTGGCAATATTACATATTGAACGCTAATAGGCTAACATGTCTGTTCTGAAAATATCTTCAATTTATAGACTTTTTTATAGAAATTGCTGATTGGGTTTTTTATTTGTTTAAAATATAGAGTACATTAAAACCTCTGCCATCCGTTTTTAACTAAATAAATCCCATAGACCCATGAACTTTACCAATATATAAATTTGGCACTGATTCCAATTACTAAATAAAGAAGGATGTTTGAATTTGAACATTTTACTACATTAGACATTTGTTAAATTTCAATATTTATTCATGAAGATGTCTTTTAGTTTTATTTTAATATTTTAGGTACTTCTATGCACTTTTGATGCAAAAAATGACAGTCCTTCCTCCCCATTATTATTATTACTATTATTATAATCTTTGTGCTGTTGTTAAGAAGGGAGGATTAGAGAAAAAGTCTAACATAAAAACTGTGTCTAAAGAATAGAAGGTATGGAGAGATTTGGTTCTGAAAATTAGTTTTCACTATCAGTTTAACCTTTAGCACTCTACATTATTAATATAACTTCCCTTACTACTTCATTCTGTTCCAAGGCTTTTCAATTGCAGTATCCTTATTGTTAATTTCACTCAAAAGTTTTTCTGTTGCCATAGCAGGATATAACAACACAACTATGAAATTCAAACAAATTCAAATTCAAGGATCATTCATCTTCAGTTACAGGATAAACTTTCTGCCCAGCAAATGAAGTTAAATACAGAGTGATAAAGGTTAATGTAATAATTTGTATTATAGGGCACAATCTGTCCAGTTATTTATCTATAGCTAGGCGGGGTGGGTGAGACAGACTTATACATGCGTAAGTAAATGTAACAAACTCAACTGGAATTTGAATCCAACTCTCCAATTTCTTCTTCAAGGCTGCTATTACACCATCATGCATCATTGGCAAATCAGTTTTGTTTTTGTAAGAAAAGAATAAAGTTCTGACCTAAAGAATAGACTGCATTTGCATTATGTGTGCTCTAACAATGTTAATGTTTTCATAAGAATCCTGGTGCTGTATTATTACAGACAAAAGAAATAGGCAGAAATGTTTCCTATTGACTGGCATGCTGATCACTTCCTCTATATTGGCACCATACTCAGGACTTTCAACAGCCACAACAATTAAAATGGATATCACATGTAACTTGAAGAGAAAATAATGACATAATGAAGATGTTGACATTCTGCACAACTTATAAAAATAAAAGTTTAGGAAGGAAAAACCCGTCCATTAATATTGGAAAAAGCAATGACAACTTGACCTGAAAAAATTTCAACCGAAAGCAGTGCTGACTGCTAAGACACTGAATACCAAATGTTTCCTTATAAAGAAACAGCTACTAATATCATTAGTTATTCTTGGTTCAAGTAACACAATGCAATGAAGGCTAGACATAGTTTGCTGTTAGATTGAACCACAGCATTCATTTTATGATGTGATGTTAAAAGACTTGATGCTGTCAGTCATCCCTGGCACATCTTTTGGGTGACTGAGCTACTTGGATAGAAAGAACATAAAAAAACATTTTCAAATAGACTCTTCTTTATTTGACATATTAAACACTACAAGTGGTAACCATTTTGCATGTTGAGTTTTAAGCAGTGAAAAGAGAAAAAAAAGATTTTATTTTTGTAAGTCTATACTTCAGGAAATACAATATATGTAGACATGTATGCAAAATAACTCAAAATTAGTGGAAGTTAGTCTTGAAGGAGAAAAAATATAAGTAGCAGATGATAAATGACCAAAAGATTTCAAATGTTACAAAAAAAAAAAAAAATTAACAGCTTTTCTTTTTTTTTTCTTAAAAAGAAGTCTTGTTAATACTTGTATGTGTTTGTATTTTATCATTATTGGAATACAAAAAGCAACATATTGATGTAGCTGGCATTAACCAAAAACTCAGTATTGTGTAAATATATGCAAAAACTATTTTTGATGTGCATGTTTTCGTAAGTTCTTTTTTTTTCTTTTTTAAGTTACTAAAAAAAAAAAATGTGGAGGGTAGCATCTTTGTAATTTTGGACAATTTTTATTTTTGGTTTAATTAAACAATAAGGAATGAATAATCTTCCTTGTGTGGCCTTGTGATTTACGTTATATATGGACTGTAGAAAGGTGGTTAACTTTTTCTTCATTTACTTTATTAGGTTGAGTTTACGCTGTAAAAACTTGGACGATACACGTTGATAATTTTGGCGTAGGTACTGGTCACCTCCTTGCTTCTGCCATTCATCTTCAAAAGTATTCTCCAGGATCTCAGCGCCTTTCTTTAGTGTTAGGCCAGTCTCTTCCAGACTTAGTTCACACATCTGCATGTCATCAATTCCTTAAAAACAAAATTAGGTTTGTGTGTGTACATTAGATGATGAGGGTGGCAAAAAAACTTGGAGAGAAAAATTTTTCCTTAGGCCATGACATTTGTCAGACTCAAAAATATTGATATTTTTTATAGGAGGTTCCTGTTGATAGTATAAAATCTATTCCTGACTTTTACAGAGTTATTAGACTTAGCTGTTATCTATAAATGTCAAGTTTCAAAATGCGGTGACATCTTTGATAGCTGAATATTTTTTTTCATTTTCTGAAATTTTATATTTTTTCTTTATTTTTTTTTTGTTTGTATGGGATTTTTTTCCAGAAGCACATGTACAAATATTTGAGGTTAATAATTATTTATCTTAAATGAAAAATAAATGGATACATAATTTTATTATGTAGATTTTTCTTCTTCAATTAAAAATGTATGTATCCATTTGTTATTTATTTAAAAGAAATCTTTTTAATCCTCCTCTCAGTAAGTTTTCATACATAAAACATCTAAGTTCAATAACTCTTTAAAAGTTACAGATCAATTTGACACTATATTGATATTATAAACAGAACCACCCCACTTCTAAAATGCTAAAATATACTTTTTTTCTGAAAAGTTGTAAGAATATTTTCTGAAGAATATTAATCTACAAAAATTATTTCCCAAAACAATTTACCCTTTACAAGTGAACCAGTCTAAGTTTTGTTTAAAATGAAGCTCTGCTAAAACAAAATGAATCCAAGATAATCCAATGCTATTACGAATTGCAACATCAGATTTGAACAGAATCTGTCTTACCTGCGATAAGTACAATTGATGGATTATCATCACAGATTTCCATCTGACGAGCAATCCAACGACCATCAAAATGAGCAAACCACCAACCATGCTTTTTGTCTGCCTTTAATTCTCCAGCTGGACGTGTGAAAGGAATCCGGAAGTAACGCTGTGGGGCATTGTTTGATTCACCTTTGTTCACAACTGGCAACGATTTATTATTCTCAGCTGAAACGATAAACAGAAAAATGTATTTTTTTTCAGTTCAAAACTAAAGAAAATTCAAGATAACTATTTTCTTCCATAAATCAGTTCCTTTGAAACTTTTGCCTGTAAGTTATTTCCAAGAAATATAAAAAATTTACGCAATGCTATAAAAACAGACATTTTTTAAACAAGAGGAAAATGAAAAGGAAGCAAAGACACAGTCATCATATTGCTGTCCCAATTGGTGTGGTACTTCTGTCTATTTAGAGATTCTTGATAGAATACAAAGAAGAATCTGCAATGTTATTGCACCTGACCTGGCATCTTTGCTTCAGTCACTTTCCCACTGCCATAACATTATATTATATAAAAAGACCAACAATACATAACCAGCAATACATTTTATCTGTAGTTGAAGACAGACAATCACGTTCAAAATATATTTAGTTGAAGCCATAAAATTATTTTGATTTTCCATTAAATAACATATAGAGGTGTTGCTTTTGCACTAAATTAAATCAACCGTTCACACTTTGCAATGGAATGATTAATGACAATAACAACAGCAACCTCTTTGAATCATCTTTACCAACAATGGAAACATATTTTTTAATTTTTAAATTCCCACAAAATTGAGCATTAAAAATTCATTCAACTACTCTAAAGCAGGAATATAATATCCAGTACTGATACTTCATCCATTTAAGAGATGAAAAGAGAATTCCGATTCTTAACACCACCTTTAGACGTGAACCCAAATACCATGCCTTTCAAGTCTTAACCTAGTTCATTCCTCCAACATTGCTGGTATATTTATACTTTTATAGTGTTTTCTTTTGGGGGTGGGGGTCACGATAAACAGTAACAGGTGCTACCACTCCAGGTCAAGGTGAATGTGGGAACAACAATTAAGAGGTGGTTCCATGCACCTCAAAACCTCCAATCTCCTGATCAGAGTCCTTGCTGCCAGATGTAGTTTATCATCAATATCCAGGACTGCAAAGTGTGGAGTTCTTAGCAAATTAGTTTATAATGACTGGGTATGTTAAGGCAAAACTCTTATAAAATATTAACAATGGTAAAAATAATGTGCAAGTGAGCTAATGAAAGAACAAACAGCGAAAATAAAACCAATGCCAACAAAACTCAAATCAAGCAAGAAAAAAATGTTTGCTTGTTGCAAAAACCAAATGTTCAAAATCTAAACAAGGAAAACATTGAAGTTATTTGGAAAAACAAAAAGAATTTATGTTAGAATTTTGGGGATGTGGAAATGACATTGTGCAATAATTTTCAATTTGATTGATTGATTGATTTGTTTTTTATGGGCTATCAGCCATTTACAGGTTATTTAAAGCCAGAAAATATTTTGAGATTGTAAGAATTTTTTTTTAGATAATGGTTTAGTGATACAAGTCTTACTAATTAATCATAGTTGGGAGTAGAAGAGGTGGATTCATCAGTCAGTTATGTGCCATGCATGATACATGCTGAGGTGATCATGTATCTTTCGATACATGACTGACGAGGCAGTTTTTTTTCCCGCAGTAGGTTGCCATTTCTTTTTGTGGTAGACCAGTTGCCATCCAAGGCTATAGAACCCAATCTGTCCTGCTATTTACCCATAGCTGGAAGGAGAAGAAGAGGATTCATACCTTTCCCAAGAAAGTAAATGTAATGGATTCAACTGGAATTCGAACTCAGCTCTCCGATTCCTCAATCCGAGCTGCTATCTATTACTCTACCATGCCTCCTCATACCGTCCCTCGATTCATACATTCCCCAACTATATTCACACACAAGTGAATATAACAAGCTCCAACTGGAATTGGAACTCAGCTCTCCGATTAACAATTCTGAGTAATTATCCATTACACATACAAGCTTACAACACCTGGTATTCCCAAGCAGTCACCCATCTAGGTAGTAACCAGGGTCAATGTTGCTTAACTTTGCTAATCATACAGGAACCTTTGTTTGAATGTGATATCGCCATAAACCTTACTTTTCAATTTTCACACTTGTGCTCATCTTGGTTCTTGTACTTTTGGGCATCTATTGTACTGGGTAACCTTTTGGGAATTTTCAGCCAAACACATTCACTGATTTTTTTCATTTTTTTTAAGGATAAAATTCACTAAAAAATATTCAACTTTGATAAAGTTTTCTAAAAATAATAAACTTCTACTGTACACCTTTACTCTGGCATCCCGTTCCCACCCCTTCACCGTTGAAACTGTTAGATGTAGACGTCTCTTCTACTCCAACAGCTTCATGTCTCGCACATCTCGCCTGTGGAACTCCTTTCCTTATTCCCTGACAAATACAATCTCCAACTATTTAAGTGTAACGTCAATCGACATCTCCAGTTGCCTTGATCTATCCACTTCCCTTCTCCACATCCTTTCACCTTTCATTCCTATCTGCTTTCGCTCCAAATCTTCTGTAACCCCCTTGCCTTGATCGATCCGCTATCTTTCTCCACATCCTCTCCTTTACCACTCCTATCGGCTCTTCCTCCAAACCTTCTGTAACCCCTTGCGTACTAGTGGCCTCCAGCCTTGCTTGGGGTGATAAGCTTAAAAAAAAAAAAAAAAAAAAAATCTGTACACCCCGTATGAGCAACACTTCAACTTCCAGTGACACAGTCAATATCATCCTGGTCCTGTTTTAATGAAAAGAAATATGTGTCAAAGTAAATATGAACCAATTATTGAGAAATTTAATTATACTGTCACTGTATCATGTCTCAAAAATAATTATAACTATTATAATTATCATTAATTCACTCATGATAAACCAATGTGAATTGATGCCACTTTTCTCCTCTACACACATAAACACAGGAGATTCTCACTATTGGACAGGCCATCAACATGTGCATCAATGAAAAGTTTAATATCCTTTTTCAAGCCATAATAATAACATTTATCACTTAGCCATCAACAAAAATTCAGTGGAACATATTTTAAAATGTTTTTTTTTATATACTAGATGAGAATTAATTTTGATTATTTCATTTTTATCAATAATGTACACAGAAAAGACTGAAATAGAATATGGGTACTAAAAGCTTAAGTAAAATGGACCATTTATATTTCATTGTACAGATGAACAAATATAAAGCAAAGAAGACATCTTAACTGATTCTGATGACACTTAAATAAAAGAAAACACAACAAGCATGCTCATTTTTTGTCAACTTTTAAGAATGTATCTATTTTCATCTACAATTCCCAGGGGAAAATGTTAGAGGAAAAGTTGATTTCACAGAATTAAACAAAACTATATATTACATGTATTGATTGTTGGGTTTAACATCACATCAATCTTTATTAGTCCTTCCAATGCCAAAACTTTGTTGTTTCATTGTGAATTAATCTACATATATAGGGTTGGATTGTTGGGAAGAGTGGCAAATCAACCTTTTTATTTTTATTTATTAGTTTTTTTTTCTAGATATGAGAGAATCTTCCCAGCAATGCCAAGCTAAACACACATCCAGAGAATGCCAGACCATTCTGATAGCTACAACTGCTAAAGTTATACCTGCTTAAACAATCCAATATGCCAGATGAACCCCCAATACTCTGTCTGGCCCAGCACTATCAAAAAGGATCCTCATATTATTTGCATGGTAATATTTCCCCCAAGACTGGTGAAAATCAGCGCTGTCTATTAGGATGCATATAATTGTGTATGGCTCCTAACAGGCCATACATATTGGGGGGGGGGGGTAATTGATGTGTGGGGCGTGTGTATACTATACAGAGGCTGGCCATGATCACCTCTTCTCTTCTTGTTTTCCTATAACTTGGGAGCCATTCTCCAATGTTCAATTTGTTAAATAGTTTGAGTTGTTGTTCCATGATTATTGCCACTTTCACATAATGCAGATTTTAATCTATGGTCATAGGTCTGTGTATGGAATTTTAGCAGTAGAGGGGGGGAAGATCTAGTGAATTTTTAGCTGCCTTATCAGTCTTTTCATTTTCATGAATGTCACTGTGGTTAGGTATCTAGCAGAAGGTGATGTCTTTATTATTATTTTTTTTTCAGAAATTATTGATTTTATTTAAAAGGTTTATGATTAAGGGGTTTGAGGTGTCTCAAAGATATATGTGGATTCTGAATTAGGCAAAATTAAGAATATATTACATTTGCATGAGGTTATAATTTCTAGTGCTAAATCAATTATTTTGAAGCTCCATTGGGCAACAGTTTCATTGTCTTAAATTGTTCATTATGGCAGTAATCCTGCTTTTTCTCTGATTTTAGATTAATCTGCATATATGTATGTGTGTTTTGGGTATTGTGTTTAATGGTTTGTAATTCTTCTATTAGGTCATCCCATAAGATCTGTCCGAATTTTAACTTTTTGTTAAAATGAACAAAATTTAAAGAGTATTTTATAATGTCTAATGGAGCTGAACATTATTTTTATGTTTAGATGCATTTAAACTGATCAAATTTTATTTCAGAGAACAATAAAATTAAATTTTGTTTGATTAAAACCCTGCTAAGTACCCAAGAATCATTTGAGGCACATAATGCTTGATGAGTTCAAGAAAGGAAACTCAGCAGCCGAAGCGGCTAGAAACATTCACTCAGTTTATGGAGAGGAATGTGTCAATGAAAGAACTTGCAGAAGATGGTTTGCAAAATTCAGAGGTGGAGATTTCCCCCTTGAAGATGAAGATCGAACCGGACGCCCAGTTGAGTTTGATGAAAAGCTTCTTGAAGCAGCCCTTGAAGAAAATCCTGCTTTATCAGTTGAGGAATTGGCAGTGGTTCTCAGTTCAAACCATACAACTGTTCATCGTCATCTTCAACAACTTGGAAAAGTTCCTAAACTTGGAAAATGGGTGCCTTATGAATTGTCTGAAAACAACCTCAACTCCCGAGTTGACATCTGCTCTTCTCTCCAGTCTCGCCAACTTGTTTCACCTTTTTTGGATAGACTTGTGACTGGCGACGAAAAATGGGTCTTTTATTGAAATGTTAAGCATCGTAGACAGTGGCTTGGTAAAGGGGAAGGACCACAGCCGAGAAGGGAACTTCATGGGCAAAAGGTTCTTCTTTCAATCTGGTGGGATTGCCAAGGAATAATCCACTTTGAATTCTTACCACCTAATGCAACAATTAATGCTCAAATATACTGTCAGCAATTAGAGCGTTTGAACCAAGCTTTGAAGAAAAAAAGACCTGCTCTAGTGAATCAAAAACAGGTGATGTTTCATCAGGACAATATGTGACCACACACAGCAAGAATCACGTCACAAAAGATCGAAGAACTTGGTTGGGAGAAAATTCCTCATCCACCTTATTCTCCCGACCTTGGTCCTTCAGACTACCATTTGTTTCGTAGCTTACAGAATCATTTGGAAGAAACAGATTTTGTAACACAGGAAGAGGTTAAAACTGACATTTGTGAGTTCTTTGAATCAAAGCCAAAAGAATTTTACAGTAATGGAATTAGTAAGCTTGTTAATAGATGGAAGGAAGTCATAGATAATCAGGGAAAATACATTGTTGATTGAATCTGTAATTAAATGTAACATTTGGTCACTTGTTTCAAAATTCAGAATTTGGACAGAACTTATGGGATGACCTGATAGATAGGTTAATGTATTTGTTATTTGATTTTTGGAGGCTTGTAAGCTCTAGTATGACTTTTAGTTATTTTAGTAACCAGGGTGGTGTATTTGAGTTAATATTTTGTGTTTATTTGGTCTTCATTAGTGAGCTCTCCCATGCATATAGTGATTAGTCTAATGGATTTTTCCTTTCATTTGAAGAGGGATTTATTTTGAGAGTGGAGCACACTATTGTAGGTTGGGTTTGCTGGGTTTGAGAACAATTTGGTGAAATATTGTAGAGCCAGTTTCTGTCATCTTAGTAGTAATGAGGTTTTGTCTGCTTTTACATATAGGCTCTTGACTGGGGATATGCTGAAAGCCCTCAGTGCAAGTCTAAGTCTCTGAAGGTGTATGGTTTCTAATTCTTTTGCATACATTTTTCTGGCTGCTCTATAAAAGAAACAAACATAGACCAGCTTTGACCGTACCAGTGATCGGTAGAGTTTTAGTAGTGTTTTTTTGTGAGCTACCACTCTGAGTTTAGTATTGAGGCTCAGATATTTGTATTCTTTGACCACAGAATTTGACCCAATTCTAGGGTGGGTTCATTGTGCATCTTTCTGATTTGGCAGAAGTATATGCACTTGGTCTTATCTTTTGAAAATTTAAAACCAGTTTCTGTGGTCCACCTGTCCAACCTATCGAGGCAGAATTGGAACTGGTGCTCCATTGTGTGCATGTGTTTTGATTTGCAGTAAATCAAGAAATCATTCACATACAGTTGGTCCTGGTTTTTATGTTTTCCCTATGTCATTTATTTTCATGTAAGAGAGTAACCAACGGAATGCTACCTTGTGGCATCCCCATTCCTTGTTTCTTTTTGATCGAAAGTGCCTCATTTATCCGTACGTTGAAATGCTGATCATCCAGAAAGTTACAAATAAGTATTGGCATTCTGTCCATCAATCCCAGGCCTTTAAATCTTTTTTTATGCCATGTCTCCAGGTTGTGTCACATGCCTTTTCTATATCAAAAAATATTGCTGTTAGGTGTTCTTGTTTATTGAATACCTCATGTATGGAAGATTCTATCTCACTTTGAGATTGATAGGGCTTCTTTGTTTTCTGAAACCGGACTGATATTCTGTTATTATTAATTACCAAGTACCTTATAAGTCAGTTATTTGTCATCCTTTCAAATGTTTTACAGATTCAACTTGTAAGTGCAATAGGTCAATAATTTGCTGGGTCTGTGGTGTCTTTTGTGGATTTCAGTATGGGAATTACAGTGGCTTCCTTCCAAATTTTGGGGATGTTTCCACTGATCCATATATCATTGAAAATTTGTAGTAGGAAATTTGTTTTGATGTTGATTGTTCTCTAGGTTTAGGTGGATTCAGGTTTTGTTGCTCTACTCCCATTTCATTTGTTTTTTCAGGGTTGTGCTGAGTGGGATGACTTCTTGTGTGCACCTTTAGTTTCTCTTGTGATTGTTTAGAATCTTCTAGTTCTTTAGGTTTTTTAGTATTTTGGTTTATGTTTTACAAAGTTGTTTTTCTGGTAGTAGTTCTCCTTTTTTGTTTGAGGTTGAAAAGGTGGGACTTGTTCCAATGGAAGGCAATGAGTTCAAGCATGTTAAGCTTATCCTCAGTAACTATTAGATTTTCTTTTAATTTGTTTATAAGAGATGTTAGCTCTTCCTGCTTTCTCATTGATTCTTCTGTGTTTCCCTCAGGGGAGTCCTTGTCCCAATAATACCTGCATATGATGTTGGTTGTGTGGAGGCTGCTATGCATTTTATTGCTTTTTGTAAGACGTTTTCAGTGTATTTAATTTTTATATGTTTTTCCTTCTTCCAGATTTTGCATTCTTTAGTATCTGTTGTGTGATTTTGCTTGCAGTTCGGACACAAAGAGGTTTTGTCACAAATTGTTTCCCTATGGTCCATTTCTGAGTCCCTGCATCTGCAACATATTGAAGTTCTTGTACATTGCCAAATCTTTGACAGTTGTGACATCTATTGGGGTTAGGGATGTATAGTTCTACTTTGGTTATTATGTAACCTATTCTAATCTCCTTATGTGGTATGGAATTATTAAAGGTCAGAATATGTGTTGGTGTCTATTAGTGTTCTCTTTCTCTGTATTGGTATCTTTTCAATGTCGGTTATGCCTTGATATTTTAATGAAGCATCATTTTTAATTGCTTCTGATGAACATAATGAGAGAAATTTTTTTATGACTCCCTTGGAGGAGTTTAAGAATTGGTGGGGGTAGGGTTTTACTTTCATTTTTTCAAATTGAGTTGTCTTTAGCAGAATTTCTGCATCTTTTGCAGATTTTACTTCTATCAGAAATGTGTTACTTTTTGTATTTTTGCGATGGATTTTGGGTCTATCTTGGCCGATATAACTTTTTGGATTATAAAGGGAGACAGTTTTGTTATGGCGTGACACTGTAAGAATGCTGATAATTTGAAGAAAGGAAAAATGCTTAAATTAAATTGAAAGTGAACACAAAGATGAAGAAGGCAGTAGATGGATTGACGGACATACCGAAAACAAGAGAAATATACTCTTATCTTGTATTCTCAATTCATGAGTACAAAAATGGTAGTATATAGATTCAAGGACATACCGAAAACAAAAGAAAATACACTTTTATTTTGTTTCTCATTTCATTTTGTTTCTCATTTCATTTTATTTTGTTTCTTCGCTAGAAGATAGTGCTAAAATCCACTTGGACATCTGGTTAAAGTGAAACCCAGGGAACGATGTGAGGAGTGTGTGGTTTTTGACAGAGACCACGAAGCTAGTTACAGATAATAATTTTATGGCTACAGGTAGGTGAGGAAAAGGGCAAAGAAATGATGCTATGTCACTTGTTGATAGTGGTGGAGGATACGCGTATTGCTAAAAGAACAAATGTGATTTGCTGCCACAAAGAACTCTTGACTCATGCCTTGTTCCTGACTATTAGATAAATTGAGCATAGTGTCCTGATGAAATTGTAAAGTGGAAGAATTGAAAGCCTCTATATAATGACAGAGGGAGAGTGAGCAAGAGATGAGTGCCTCATCAGCATTCTATAATTTGCTGCTTGAAGAAATCTTGACTCCAACTTGGAAATGAAGAACAAAGTGTCATGAAATTAGACTATGAGGGAATGGTCATTAGCCTGCATGATTGTAGATTCTTATACGAAAAAGTGTTCCTATATAAACCTTGTTGATTTATGCAACCTTCTTTTTTTTGTCATATAACATTGTCCCAGTTGAATGACACCAATCTAGTGATATCTGGAGACAATTTGATCCTCGCCTGCTTTGTGATTAAAACAAACACAATGTGGGACAGAGAGAAGCCTAGATTGAAGTGACCAACTTCACAGTTAGCTGCAAGATTCAATAACATAGCAGTGACTGAGGATGGAATGGCATTGTCATGTAGCACAGGGGCCAGGATGCCCCATAGCGTTAGAATGGATTGGTCCTCCATAGTTTCTATGGTGATGAAAGTGGGGAATTTTTTTGTTTTTGGTTTTCCATTTTCACTGTCAGGTTTCATATCCTCTCTTGATTCTTTTATAAATATTTGCCATAAAATTATTAATATTTTGTTTGTGCTCCCCACCCACTTCATAGTTCCTATCAGGGCTGCACCAACAGTATAGCTGGGCTGGAAGTGACCACGAGCATCTGTATTCACTCACCATCGTTACCCAAATATAGGGTGGTGTAAAGACTTGCAGCTGTGTCATAACCATTCTCTTTCAGCTCAACTGGCCCTTGCCACTAGGTGACTAGCAGATTGGATTGGGCTATTCCATCTGCCAGTCTAGCTCCAGTTGGGACCAAAGTGGAGTGTTGTGGGATTCCTGGCCACTTGCAGGTCAGGGGTCATCCAGCCACTAGAACTCTGTCCCAGGGCATCATGGGTTGCCACCCATGACAAATAAGTAGTCCCATTGGTGTGAATTGATAGTCTTTGGTTGTTTTGGATCCATTTGTATGGTCTCTAATGAAATGATTTGCGAAACTACCATTGCTTTTAATTTTTAGGAGGTTTGTGTCTTGTGCAGTTTAATAGCATACCCAGGTCAGTTGTTTCAATCTTGTAGATGGATAATTTGTTATCTGAGTCTGTGAATAATGTTGTTTTGTGGTCATATGATTTGTTAGCATTAAATTTTATATTCTATTTATTTACAGGATATATTTGGGGGTGTATAGCTGTTTGTATACCATGTAAATAGTTTGTAGATAGTTGACAGTTCTGCTTCATAGATGTTTGCTTAGTAGGCAATCTTGTTTCATGGACATATATTTTGTAAATACAAATTCTATTTAACCCATAGTTAAGACCCTGACAGGTATCACCACTCCAGGTCAGATTGGACCTGGGAGCAATGGCAACTAAGGGTGGCTCCACACTCGCAAAGCCCCCATTTGGGATCCTCACCACCAGATGTAGTTTCAACTTATATCTAGAACCACTGTTCCACAAAGTAGCAGTTTTGGGGAAGAATATGAGTGGAACTTAATCCTTATCAAAGGAACTTAAAGGGAATAAGGAAGGATTTGCCACCATGAACAGTGGAAATGTTCAGGCACAGTGGAAAACTTTAAATTGTTTTAAGAGAGTATTTTAAATTTAATTGGGTTTAATGTTTAAAATTATTTTTTGTTTATATTTTATCTTTGCCACAAATATTTTACGTACATTTTTTAGGATTATTGATTTTAGGCAAATTTTTTAGGATCATTGATAATATTTAAAAAGAAACAATTCTTTATCAGGTTTTTTCCTTTCTCTTTTTTTTAGTTCTTATATAAAGATTTTATTTAAAATTTTTAGTAGCACATGCAAAAATTAAAAAAAAATATGTATTCAATACTCTGTTGAAAATTATTAGTAAAAAGTACAACTTCTCTGAAAATATGTAAAGGCCAGTCTAGCTCCAGTTGGGACTCAAATAGAGTGGGTTAAATAAGATATTGAAATTTAGAGGCAAATGCCGAAGAAGTTTGCAAAACAAGTAACTACAATAGTTGAATTTTACAAGTATAAAAAGTTTTCATTAATTTCTTTAAATAAAATATTAGTTTTTCAGCATCATTATATAGCAAACATCGTACACAAGTGGTACTGAAAAGTTCTCAGACTCACCAAAAAACTTTAAAAAATCAATGTTTGGTTATATTTTGGCAAGTGGATCTAGTTGAAAAATTTTCAGCACCCCTTGCATTTACAAGAACAAAATTTTTAAACAGCAGAAATTATTTGATCCATTGTACTGAAACACAACATGAAACACTTTATCTAAATTCATTTAAAAAAATCCTGTTTTTTTTAGACAGAATGAAGGAATATAGAGAAGAGTTAGTTAAAGAGATGAAAAATAGCAGTTTTTAATTGATTCTTCACTTCATTCCCACATTTGTTATTTAGAGATTAATTAATTAAGCTACAGAATTTTACAAATGTACAAAATTGTTTTTCTTCTTTTTAGCACACTTATTACAATTTTTTATTTTTTATTTTCAGTCAGTGGAGAAAAACCCATTAAATATATTTTGAAGATTTAATTAAAATCTAAAAGCTAACATTTTCATATCTCCCAATATGGTCAAATTGTGTATTTTTAGAAAGCTCTTTGAATGCTGATTAATATTCACATAAGAACTATTATCATAAAATCAACAGAAGTTTTATTATTTGTGGTTAAATGTTGACCAATTTGCTGGAAAATAAACAACCTTATTTTTGGTTTTATTTACATTTTTATTATACAACAAATAGATTTTTATATGAAAAACTGACACAATGAAAATAATTATTTTAAAAAAGTGTCATGAATTAATGTACACTAAATGCACAAAATAATCAAATTTTGACTGAATTGGTCAACATTTAACCACAAATTACACAAATTTTGTTAATTTTATGATCATAGCTCTTATGTGAGTATTAATCAGCATTCAAAGAGCTTTCTAAAGATATACAACTTGACCATATTGGGTGATATGAAAATGTTAACATATAGTGGCAAATACCAAAATCAACCATTAATTTGGCACAAAACAGTAACTTGTAACTCAGGCCACAGTCAAAATCCCACTACAAAATGTTGTACATATCTTGCCATAAAGCAGATAAATTTATTGTCAAATTTAAAAAAAAAAAAAATTTACGAACTGGTTTTTGAGAAATTAAAGGTCAAAAGTTAAGGTCATGGTCAAATTATCTTATTTGACATTCAAACAAAAAAAATAAGTGAATCACTTTTTAGATCCATCCAAGTACTTTAAAATAGTATATAATTTAGCTCTGTGGGTGAAAAACAACTGAGATATTGATATTTAAACTTTGTGACTATTTTCCAAGGCTCAAAGGGTCATATCTTGGGAACCCTTTGACCTAGAGATGTAAAATAGATACTACTCTCTTTCTATCATGAAGCTCTATAAGTGTACTATATTTGGAAAAAATCAGTGTCTGTGATGGTCAGACTCTGAAATGACTGACTATAAACATATGACTCTATAAATATATATAAATTTTTTTCATTGCAAATTTTTAAGTATCAAATATGTAATATTCAAACTTTTGAATATTATCTAACATTTGACCCTAATGAGTGTTTTGATGCAAAAGTATTGAATTGGTCAACCAGATAAGTCACTTGAATTTTTCTTGATTTATTGAATACTGAGTACTTTTTTTGACAGAAGTTCTGCTCACCTGAAAAAAAATGTAAAATTTTCATAAATTTCACATTTTTTTCAGTTGTATTATTAGTATTTTGTAAGTAGGTATTTCCTAGAAAAATATTTATAGCATTTAATCTAGGAGAAGAGCAGCTCTGAATTAAAAATGGGAAAATATGCTAGTATCTTTCCCAAGAAACAATCCTGGCAATGCACAGTGTATTGATATTAAAGAAAGCTGTGATGATTCATGAGTTTACTTTTGAAAAATGTAAGTTATAAAAATAGAAAGGCAAAATGATGCAATATAATTTTTTTTTTATAAGATGAACATTACTTGATGTTAAGTATAAAATTTATGAATCTGTAATGACCTCTTGAAAAAAGGTTATTATCATTTGGTTGCAAAACACTGTTCTTGATAAGGATTATTTGCTTTGCTTGTGCTCCAACATTTGTTAACATGGCACCTGCACAATGTATAGTCACATATTTTTCCCTTCTTTACTAGTTTTATTATTAAATTGAATGCAATCAACTCAGTGTTTCTTTTGTACTAGTCTATGCCTTCCATTTTCACTACAACATAAAACAAGACTGTAAAAGTAAAAACAACTTTAGAGACACATTATATCATTTTAAAAAAGAGAAAAAAACAAGTTTAAATAAGTTTATTTTTTGTTTTCTCAAAATTTCAGAACATTTTCATTGCTTATATATATATATATATATATATATATATATATAAGGAGAGAGTGAGTAAGTATTAATATTACAGAAGAGTTGAAGAATATGAGTAGAAGAAAAAATATGACAAAAAATTAAAACATCTCACCTGCAACAGAAGGTAGAATTTCTAAAATGAAGAGAAGTGCAAAAATGAGATAAAATGGATGAAAAATAAATTTTGAGGATTTTAAGCAAACCTTTAATCCAAAAAATATTGAACATTTTTTTCCTGCAGGAATCAAGAATTTACAGTAATGACCAGGTTTGTAGCTGAGTCTACAGTTGGGCATTAGCCAGGTTTATAGAAAATTCTGCAAGCATCTACCTAGAAAATGGCCCCTTTTATAGGGGGGATCTTACTCCTCTGCAGGAAATGTTTTTTTGTTTTGTTTTGTTTTTTACAGTAAGGTTCATTCTGTACAAGGCCTGGGGTTCACTCGAGGTAGAGGGTTACATTAAGGAGTGGTTTATATGGCTAAGAGGGGAAGATAATGATTACCTCTTGAACAGGTTAAGATTGTAGTGATTGGAAAAACAACATCTTGGGAGTCTGTTCCACAGAGCAGTGGTTCACTACTATGTGAGTGGTATGGCATGTCCTAGCCATGAAGGTGAGACCTCCCGGAACCAAAGAATGTAGTTTGTCAGAGCATTTGTGGAAGTACCAATGCATATTCTAAGCCCCACTAACAGTGCAGTACAAAATTGTATTTTATAGAATATTAAATAAATTATGCTTGTCTTTAAGATTTAATAATGCTTAAATATATTTTCATTTTACAAATGTGGATCAAGAAAACTCTCGCCAGATACAGTTGAATTTTGATCTGAAATTTTCCTGGGACTGTTAGATCCACATGTTTAATAATCACTGCTGAATCAAGTGAATTGACAAGGAAAGAGATTAAGTTAGAGAATATTTGTTGTATGAAATAAATGTTTTTTTTCATTTGACTTATTGATGAACTTGTACAAGATTTCTTTAAATTTTCTAATTTTTAAAAAATTAAATATGTCTAAAATTTTCTTTTAACACTTTCACTTCTTCATTGTTATAGAATTGTTGCCTGGCTGTACTGGTTCATTTTGGGAAAAATAGGAAATTAATATTTACTGAAAAGAAATAAGGACACTGATGGCAATTTCTCATGGCTGCTACCATTTTTGCTTTGATTAGTTTGTATCCAAACTAAATAACACACCCGACAGAAAATATAATAAAAGTATATTAGTACTGTATACCATGATATGTTTGTTTGGTTTATGGACATATCAACTCTTATGTATGTTACTTAATGCTGGAACTATTTAGTGTTGGACATGAAGGGTTGGAATATGAACCTGAAGAAAAAAGGGAATAATTTAGGGGTTAAGTCATAGTTTGGGTAGAAAGTTTTACAATTAGTGTAGGAAAATAATATATTTCAGATTCTGAGATTATATTTTAGTGTAAAATCTGGGTTCTTCCAGGAATTTAATTATTTTGGATAGTTCTTTTGTTTTCCTCTGCTGTGGCCAGGTATTGAACTCACAACTCTTTGGGTCAAGTTATTTTTTGAATTACTCAACCAATGCTTTTATGTGTCCTTGGGTATTAACTGATATTGAGATATCCCCCCACCAAAAAAAAGGCATAGCATGTGGAATTATAACAATCTACCCCTGTAAATTAAATAAAGGGTTCAGTTTGAAATTTCAATGTATATCAACTGAAGAAAGCCAGAGTGTACAATGACTAAAACGTCATGAATCTGGCAATAAAAATGAAGACAAGAGTCTGAATAATGTAAATATTATAAGTAGTTACAATACCTCATCTCAGAAATATAAACAAATAGCAATTTGCAGTATTGGGCAAAACAACCTCTTTTGCAGTGTATTCTATGTTCAATTTCTTTATCACCAATGCTAAATTTGCTAATAACTGATTTATCCACAGATATTTTAAGTGTTTAGCATCCTGAATTTTTACGATGGATTCAGGGTAGATGTCACCACTGCTTTCACATTCTGATTTCAGATCACAGTTTCTGTTTGGAAAGTTTCATCTTAAATCCTACCTATTGGAACAACCGGTAGAGCATATTCTTTTTGTTCAAGATCATTCTTATCCCAACTATGAATATCTATATCATCAGCATCGCCCAGACATCTCATCATCAGTATACTGGCCTTGTGAGGGAAAACAAGAACGCTGTCTTATATTAGATTCGATTTGGATGGAGTATGCAATATTTAAATGATCAGTACCCATTTTTCACATCTTTAAATTTCACCTATCATCCAGTTCACACTCCTCCCTAGTCTTTTGAACAGGAGTAGAGATGTGACCCTTGTTTCCTGTTTAGGATTGGATTTCCAGTTCCTTCTAAATTCTACTTCAACTCTATAATTCTAAAATCTCAGCCTAAACTCTGAAATTTTATTTACTATTTATTTATTTTTCTCAATAGGAGTAGATAGGTTCATCTATCGTCTGGTTCACACTCCTTCCCAGTCTTTTGAACATGAGTAGAGATTTGACCCTTGTTTCCTGTTTAGGATTAGGTTTCCAGTTGATCATTGCATCTTAGTGGCATTATCACTTTATCTGGGGTGAATTGAGCATAATCTAGGAAGAGATCAAATAGAATCGGATTCTCATTTACTCCTTGTTACACTCCTGGTGAGGTTTATAATGATTTGATGTTGGTGTCTACATGATTTTTCTGGACTGATGTAGTTCTTTTACCAGTTCTAAGCATTCAGCAGAGTTGGAGCTTGGGAGACGGTTTCTAATAACCATTACATTTCTAGATTTTGCTCTAAGTATGTGATGATATGAAAAGAAATGATCTTTGTGATAAACAAAAACAAATGGTCATATGAAAGTTTTAACCCTCACTGAAAATATTCTTATAAAAGTCTTACCTTCAATTATAGCATCAGGCGCTCTCTGTGAGTTGTCATCTCGTTTCTTGTTTTTGGATTTCCAAGCATGATAAACCTTAAGTCGTCTGTGAAATTCCTCACGACAAGCCTCCAACAACTCCAGATCTAACAAAAAGAAACAAAAAAGTGTAGATATTAAGGGAAAAAGATGCGAGTTCAAATTTCACCTCAATGTATCCATTTGTTTCTTTTCTAACGGTAAATAAATACCTCTCACTCTCCTTTGCATTCTCTTTAAAGATGCTTATAGGTGACCATTTATCACTTTTTTGTACCCTTTTTGTTAGCTGCTAGTGTAAGGAAAGTAATTGTGTTAAAACCTTCTCTCATGCACTTGTGAGTAACTGTTGTATCAGTCAGCCACTTCATTACTGACCAAGTTTAATCAGACTCTATACTTTTTCCCCTTTACATATCACCAAACTTCAAAATATTGCATCATCATTGATTCTGCTTAGTAAGTTCTAAGTCAAATGTTTTTTTATATACTACCTAGGTAGTCTATTACACTAATTCAGTTTTTATCTATAACAAAAATTCTATAAAATTTATAATTATAAATTATTATTCTTATTACTAGTTTGGTACATGTCATTCCACTGATGGCAAGATGATCAACTTCTAAATCTAAATGGTTTATCCATTTAGAATTTTTATTTAAAAATATATTCAATTTAAATACAAGAAAAAGCCATAAAAAGACCAAAGGGCCAGACATTTTGGTTTATAGATTTTTCCTGTTACCCAGGCTTGTTGTCCGACAAAAAGAACTCAGTGATCAACATACAGATGTCTATTTCAATTCCATTCAAATTGTGTGTGCACATGTATATTTTAATTCAATGACAGATTTTAAAATATTTCTACTTTGAAATTTAAAACAAAATTAAAAAATAATTATTTACCAAATAATTACTTTTACTAAATAATTTTTGAAATGTTCAATAAAATCTTATAATTATCTGATTTTGTTTTTTAAGGCTTTCTTGTCCCCAATTTTGCTGCTCAGCCTAGAGTAGGGGTTATCCAGACTGAACAGGAAGGGTATGTATTATTCTAATGTCTTTTTTTAAAGCTGTGTGTCTGCTTGAAAATTAAATGGCACAAACACAAATTACACACAACACAGACATACACATGTTCATTACATACATGGATGTAAAGTCACATGCATACAGAGTGTGATAGCCAATTATTCCTCTTATATAAGACAGATTCCTAATACACATAGCTTACTAAATGCATAAAAAGGAAAGAAAGAAGAAATACTGGTGAAAAATTCATCTATATAATGCACACTGTGACTGTCTTCTTTTATTCTGACACAACAACAGAGTTGGGTTGGTTTTGATGACAAGTTAAACTTTGTCTTATTTAATTTCAAATTTTTGTATGGGGTAACCAGTGAGGATTGAATTCACTATTCATCAGTAATGATGAGTTTCATTGACCATTACCACACTAATTGTTGTCTGATTGATTTGATGACATGTCAACACTTGTTGGATTATTTAATACTGAATTTTTTTATGGGGCAACCAGTGAGGATCAAACTCACTACTTCTTAGTAATGATTAGTTGACCATTACCATTTTGCTTTGATAAAGTCCCTCAGAGGATGAAAACAATAGTATGACAAATTGGAAAAAAGTTTTTGCGACACATTTCATCTGTTAGGATTTTATTGGACTGGGTTTTGTTGATGTTGTCATGTCTAAACATGCACATGAAACTAGAGATGCTGGTAGTTTCAAAATTTTTGAAAGAATATTTTTTTAGTCTAGCCAAATTCATCTTTTTTCTCTTCATCACCTTTGTCTCTGACTAACCCAAATTGTGACAACAGAAAATCTACCAAGAATGGTGATATATCATAAGAGCCTGGATGCAGATTTACTGTGGTTGAACTAGCAATCAAGGGCACTTTCCAGATATTTTTGTCTTAGTGGATTATTTTCTCTTTTAATCAAAGTAGCATGCCCTATGCCAAAATTGTGGTCAGTTTCATTACCATGAACAATCAATGCATTTTGTGTGTTGCTTTTTAAAATGTCCCTTTTGTGTTTATATAGTCTTTTGATTAAACCTCTTGAAGTTTCTCCAATGTATTCTTTCTGGCAATTCCTGCACTTGATAGAATAAATTTCTCCTTCAAGTTTTGGCTTGTTTTGTTTTTTATTGCTTATGTCTCCATTTTAGATGTAGTTGTGACAAATTTTATGTTAAATTTAGTTTCTTTTCAGCTATAGTTGTGATAGAGTTAGTGGGTAGAATAATAATCTTTTTGATTTGTTGGGTTTGTCTGGAAGGACAACTCTTCTATTTTGGAATATTTTATGAGCCTTTCGTTTAACATTGAATATGAAACTGGGTCTTGAAGAAGAGAAATGTATTGAAAATACTTTTGTATAAATATTGAAGGCTGAAAATTCTGATTGCTCTTAAATAGAATCCAATGATCATTCCCGATTTTATTTTGTTATGATGGGAATTCAAAAATTTTGGAATTACCAGTGTCTCTCATTTTGTGTGCACGTGTAGATGTGGCAACATCAACAAAGTCCAGTCCGATGAAATCATAATGGGTAAAATGCATCACAAAAACTTTTCCCAATTTGTCATAATATTTTTCTAAATACTGTTTGTTGATTATATATATATATATATATATATATATATATATATATATATATATATATATATATATATATTGTTGATATGCACTGAAGAGAGGACAGACATGTTTGCCTATGAAAATCTGGAGTCGGAATGCTGAAGGTAATCAATCAGCTAAGTGACCAACATTTACTCACATTAATCCTATATAAATATATATATATATATATATATATATATATATATATATAGGCGGCACGTTGGAGTAATGGATTGCAATTTGTATTGAGGAATCAGAGAACTGAGTTTGAATTCATTATATTCATTTACATGCAAATACCCTTGGGAAAGGTATGAATCCATCTCTTCTCCTGCAACTGTGGGTAAATAGCAAGAGAGACTGCATCCTATAGCCTTGGTTGGTGAACAGTGTAGGAGAAGGACAATTCTGAATTCAAAAACATGGGGACAGTTGTGCACCAGTTCTGTTTTCAGCTCTTCCAAAAAGTTTGGTTGCTTCTGCACAAAACTTCACCACTATAGTGAAATGATGTGTGGGTAGCCTGGCTGTTGGCTGTAAGAACTGTGCTGCTTGACCCACATATGTTGAAAATTATGGGAGAGTTCAGTATATATAATATGATGTAAAAAAATCTAAATACACGATTATATCTGATCTGAATGTAATGAGAACAAAAATAATATAAATTCTAATGTTCACAGCATTAACTCAAAGTATGCCAAAACTCCCAAGAAAAAGGAGAGAGAGAGAGAGAGAGAGAGAGAGAGAGATAGAAAGAATGGTGGAAATAGAAATAAGGAAAAACGATGAAGGAGGAAGGAGAAATAAATATAGGCAAAGACCATAGGAGTAACTGAAGATGCTTTTTCCCGCTGAGGGGTCGGGGATCTTAAAACAAAACCAGAACTGAATTACGCAGATTTATGCTGAAGTTTCTGTTATTTGTTCTGGAATGAATGTAGTATGTAGATTAATAAATGATCATATAAGTGTAAATTTTTTTGGTATGTTAAATACGTAATTTTTTTGGTGTTTTTGGAATCATTTTTAGTTCAGAGTTTAAGATATAAGTAAGAAGACTTATATAGTATGGAATGTTAATATAAATTTTTTATAAGCAAATTTTAACCTATTGCTGAACTGTATAACATGTAGAATAAGAATGGATATAAATTAATTTATCTGATGCTGTTGCTAATGTGCAAAAAAAATTTAGAATTATAATCTATGATAGATCAGTAGAAAAGTATATAAGAAGGTAGAAAATATATAAAAGAGGTGAATTATAAATTTAAAAGTTTAGCAAGATTGCAATGTTAAATCTTTAATGTGCCTACAAAAAATGATAGTTTAAAATCTTTGGTTTAATAATTGACTGTTATTCAAAAGCTCAATAATACATATTTTTTCCTGCAGACATAAAAAACATGGTTCATTCAGAGATCTGCAAGTTCTGGCTTGTCTGAGGATTTTCCATTTAACTGTAGGTGTTTTGCTTTCATCCTTCTGTTTCCAAAAATATTTAGAAAGTGAAGTCATATTGCATTTGCTTGCATTAGTAAAAGAGAATATATAGTTATAATATCGATCCTTAAAAGCATTTCTAGTGGACCCAACATACAATTTAATATTAATGGGGTTTTCAGTTGATGAGATAGAACACATATATATACAATGGATTTTGTTAGGCACTTGACTGATAATGAACATTGATCGGAAATTCTACAATTACATAGTTCGGTTACCTGGGGTATACTAGAATTTGTGTTTGGGTTGCATTTATTGTCATTATAACGTTTCAGTATTCTATTTTTGTGTGATTTAATAATTTTATCTAGATTTCTAGTAAAACTATAACTGATTTTGAGGGTATTATGGTTGAAGATTTGACTTAATTTACTACCTTTAGGGAAATGCTTATTACTCAAGTTTAAAAGTTTGTGTCTCAAATTGGTACAAACTAATTTATTGAAGTGGGGTGTATACCAAATTGCTTGCTTCCTTCTATTGTTCTTTCTAGAATAACTATAGTTTTCCACATATTTAATTTCAGAAGATCTGTAGACACTGTCAGTAAGGATTTTGTTATAAACAATTTTGTGTTTATCAAATAATTCTTTGTTAGAGGAGTGCTGGTTAATACGATGTTTAACTGATGATGGGATATGCTTAATAACCAACGATTTATATAATATATAATTGGAATTAGGATTTATATAAATGGTTAATTTTCAAGAAAGTTTGGAAATTGTTATGGGCTAAGCTTAAGGTTATATCTAAGAAATCTACTTGTCTAATGTTAGAATTAATTTTGACTTTGAGATGTAAAGATTTAAACATCCTATGAATCAATCTTCTCAGCTTATCTACCTTACTTCTAGTAGAATTTTTTCTATCATTAGACCATCATCATTATAAAGCCCTATATCATTTAAGTTAATTTCATCATACACAGTAAGATTGTATAAAATAAGTAGTCCAACTAAATTGGATAATTAAGCAGAATCCAATGATCCCATAGATACATCAAAATTTTCATCTGAATTCTTTATCCACTCTTCGTTGTTGTGGACTGTTATTAATTTTCATCAATTTAGGATGATGCTGATTTCATCCTTAGGAATATCAGAATAAAATTCGGCAAACTCCAAAGCCATTTCAAATAGATTTTTGGATATGGATGGATAGAAGTCTACATTGTCGAATTGGATGAAAGTGCAGTTGTTTTTGTTGTTACGGCCTTTAAACCAATCAGTCACTTCTGTAATGCTGATCCATTGGATATGTATATGACCTGACAATTGCATTTAGCATGAAACAGACTGTTGCTTCTGGGTGTTGACTTCAATGTCCCCACACACATAATGTGTGTGTGTGTGTGTGTGTGTGTGTGTAGTTGCTAATATCTATGAAAAATAAAATTGCCTTAATTAGATATTAAATGTATCAATAATGTAAATATTTATCCAAACATTTATTGCTTATCATGATAGAAATCTTTTTTTTCCCTAAATAAAGTAGTGAAAACTAAACAAAAAGAGACATGAATTTGTCACTAGGAATCTATGCATGTAAGGTCATGACCTTTGAAACTGGCATAGTTCATGCTTACCACATGATGTGTTGATGGCATCACGGAGTTCTGCATACTTCCATTTGGATAAATCATACTTCTTCTGCGCGGCTGCCTGGCGTTGGGCCATCACTGCAGCTGATCTCGCAAGTGGAGGTATGACCACATCATCGACCTGGTTTTGGTCCTCCATAGCCAAACGGAGAGCGAGTTCTCGGTCGCGGTGTTCCTGTTCCAACATTTGTTGGCGTTTAGCAATCTCCACAGCATCTTTTTTGCGTTCAGCCTCCAATGCTACCTAAAAGGCAAACAAAACATTCATTGGGAACTGGTTCCTTATTATGGAAATTTCAAAGTTAAGCAAGAATGACTCCACTGAATTCACTTAGTGCTACATGTCTTATGTGACAACCACTTCTGAACAGCATTAGTGTACAAAAAAATAAATAAAAAATGAAATTTTAAAAATTCCTAGAAATGGTCAGTGGAATGTTCAAAATTCCCTGAAATACTTCTCAGATTGACACACACCTGATGAAGGCCAGAGAGAACAGCATCTGAAACATTGTGATAACAAAGATGAGGACAATAGTCTGCATGTAAATAATGATCGCAGAAATTCAAACAAAACAAAACTATTCTGAAGGAAGAAAATTTTCTTATATAATATGCCTTTTTTTTCCTTGTAACTATTAAAATTTAAATTGGACTAATAACCTCATCATTGTTGCTATCACAACTTTTCAGCCATTAAACCCTCCAGCCTTCTTCAGGTATCTGCCAATCAGGTATTTTTGAGCTGGACCCTTTATTTAATCTATGACAGTAGATTGTTTATGTTTGGGGGAGATAACTCATTGTTTTTAATACTTTGAAAGCACAGATAAATTAGTTCATTAGTACATCAAAATTTACCATATTACTATCAATATATTCATAGCCTAATGATTGGTTTTGATGTTAGGTCATTTCAGTTTGAATTTACCAATCTTAAATTTGTTATATTTTTCCAATTTACAAATAAATCTATTCAAATCAAATTTTCCAGAATACATGTTTTTGTTTGTGTACTTTCAACAATCCCTGGACATTAATATTTGTAAATTTAATAAAACTTGGGCACTCTTAAATATTTGCACCCACAAAAAAAAAAAAAAAAAATTATGGAGTGTTAAAAGGACGGCTTTTCCCTTGGCACCATTATTAGATTATTATAAAATTCTAATCATTACTTTTAAAAAAAAATATTGCCAAGGAGTGAAAGTAGTTAAAATAAAAGCAGTGTCAAGGGAGATAAAAGTAAGGGAAAAACTGTTTTTTGTGTTCATGAAAGTCTAAGATTGCTAAAACTTGTTTTACTGAAATTTTACTGTTTGTCTATGTAATTTGGCATATATGTGTGTGCATATGGGTGTTGTAGATCAGAAATTGAACTATCTAGGAAATGTTATAGTAGATGATAGAAAATGTCACAAATCTGAAGGTACATTTGAACAGTGAAAGATGCCTTGCAAAAGCTAAACACAGTATTAAGAAACTTTTTTCCGAGAAACAAAGAAAACAGTACTAAACTGCTATGTAATATTAATCCTCCTATATGGCAATGAATTCTGGACAAGCTCATCACAGATGAAGAAGAAACTTGAAACAACAGAAATGTGGTCCTACAGAAGGATGCTGAGAATACCATAGATGGATCATGTGAGTAACAAGGAAGTTTTAAAGAAAATGGAAACAAAAACAACAGTTAGAATCAGAAAGAGATAGCTCAAATTTCAGGGATATACAATAAGGAAAGAAGGCTTGGCAAATTTAATACTCACAAGATATACTGAAGATTGAGGTGTGGGGTAGAGGGAAGCAGCTAGTAACATCCCTAACAAGCTTGAGTAAATAGATAGCAGAACAGGAAATAGGACATATAGTAAAAAAATATTTTCAAGAGTTACAAAAATAAGAAATTGTGAAGAGCCAGAATTGCATATGTTTTGTACAGAGAGAAGAGAAGGGAAGAATGTGTGCATATATTAAGATTTGTAAACTAATGCCTCACTCTGTAGTGGTATCTGTGCAGACATTTTGGTAAAATAACTTACAGCAGCAGCCTGGTTAGCCTTTTCTTGCAGGATTCTCTCTTCTTCCTCTTTCTTTCTTTTAGCTTCAATCTCCATTTTGCTAAAAGGTCATAATGAATCATTCAGGTCATTCATTATTTAGATGAATTTTACATCAGAATCAAAATCAAAGAAAAAGAAAATGATTAATTAAATTTTAATAAGAACAAATTAAATGTGATTATTTCTATAATTGGTTAAGACTTGTATTTAGATCAGGCAATCAACACATCCATTTTTATTGTTTTTGCCTGTACAACCCCAACCTGCGGCAACATTGGAAAGTTCCTGAAAACCATACCACATGTGAACCCAAGTCTTGTGATTGAAATATGGTAGACAAATCTGTTTGGAAGCCATCGATGGTTGTGATAGCACAAAGTCACAAGTCGTCATGACAGAGCATTTGAGCATACTGACCTTGTGCAAACTCGTGATCATGACAAATTATATGCTCTTTTCCAGAAACTGTAACTGACATCTGCTGTGAATAGTTTCACTTTAAACCACAGGTTGGCTCTATAGGTGTTGAACAAACACAAATATACCTGAGCAGGTAACTGCAACAAAGATTAACTAACAATCCTAGCAGACAGAAATGAGTGACATCAGCCATACATAATAGTTCTGTTCTGTCAGTAACACTTGCTTTATTTCTTCAAAACTGAAAATAGTTTTTCTTCTGGATTTTCAATGGACAAAATACAGGCTTAATGAAACTTTCCAAAACAAATTTTAGGTGGAAATTTTGTATTTAATCATTAAAATTTTCTCTTTGTCTCCAGGGTATATTTGGTTACTGCAGGAAATCAGTAGATTAAAAGAATCACAATAAGTTCAAAGGGTAATGATATCCCCAAACCTTGCAAAACATCATCATCATGACTGGGTGTGGTTGTAGAGTCAGTGAGCCTCTGACCAGCTTCCTCCACATGTCTTGGTTGTGTGCCAATGTTAGAGTTTTTCAAAGAATTTTCCAGTTCACTGACATTGTCAGTTCATTTTTACTTTTTTTGAAAACGATTATCTCCACCCTGTACAAGTGTGGCATGGTGGGTCTTAGCCATGTAGGTTAGAACTGATGGAACTAAGGAATGTAGTTCATCTGAACACTTTCCATAGAAACAGCAATAAAGCAGTGAGGGGATTGAGACATTTCATCTATGGGAAAGGTGTTGTCTTTTGTCTAAGGTGGTACCTTGCAGGATGATTGTTGGCTGACCTGGAGAGGGATGGTCTCTGTCAGGTCTACTTGTCCAAGACTCACTACACATGAATGAATCTGCCTCCGGCTTTTCAATTAGAAATGTAGAGTGAATTGGTCAAGTGCTCAACTATGCAGCAACTCTATGACCATACATGGCCATGGCACTGATGATAGTGATGATGATGACCTTTGATAGCATATTGGTTAAATAGACAATTTATTACAAAGAAGCAAATTTATTGCCACTTTGCAGTTAAATAAAGAGTTTATTTTAACATCTGTGTGAATTAAACTTTTCTATCAGTTACCACCAAATAAAAAGTAGAACGTCAAAGTTTTAAGGATGCTTTTATTTCAATTTTTATTAAATTAATCCTTATCAGCCATTATTTATTTGAACTTTTATTTACTTTGATAAAAAGTAATGAAAAAGAATAATTCAGATATGATTGATTCATTTTTTATGGCTTATCAACCCATTGCAGGTTTAAATATCCTGCAATGTGTTGATAAGCCAGTATTTTTTTAGATTCTAAGAATTTTTTTCTTTTTTTAGATAATGATTTAGTGATACAAGTCTTACTAATTAACCCATAACTGGGGGTAGAAGAGGTGGATTCAAACCTTTTCTATGCCTTAAAATTTAATGTTAATTTAAATCATTAATATAAGAATAAAAATGAAAATAATTATTAAATGTTTATTTTTAAAAATTATTTCATCCCAAGAAAGGCAATAGAACCACTAAGACATAAGCAGTGTGAGAGAATATGAGAAAAAGAAAACATTATTAAGGAGAAAACAATAAAAGAACAGGAATTAAGAAGACAGATGATAATGATTGACAGTGAATTTAAATTTTTGAAGTTAGTTTGAAAGGAAGAAGCATATATACATACAATTTAAAGAAATGTATTCCAAAATAGGAATTGCTATTGATTGATTGATTCGTTTGTTACAGTTTATCAACCTTTTGCAGGTTTAATGCCAGAAATAATTTTTTCTGAGATAATAATCATTTACTGATACAAGTCCTACTGGCTGGCAGGATAAGAAGTGGACTCATACCTTTCTCAAGGGTATTTGCGCCTCAGTGAATATAATGAACTCAACTGGTGTTGGAACTCGGCTCTTCATTTAATAATTCCAAGCCATTATCCATTACATTACTTGCACATCCACGTTTACAGAACCTGATATTCCAACAATAACCCATCTAGGTACTTGACATTGATTAATTTTGGTGATCATAGGGGAACCAGATTTTCAATGTGTTGTGGTTGTAAGCCCAGAAATTGTTAGTTTTGTCTATTATTATCAGAAAGCACAAGCATTTTGGAAAAATAAAATCTCAGTTTTGTTTCCTTAAAATAGATACATTTATATTGCTATTTAAAAATGCAAAGATCTTGGGCGTTTTTCTGAGCAACTACTGCAATATGGAATTGTTGCTTAACTTCCAAATTTATTTTACTTTTTATGAATAACAAAAAAAAAACAGACTATAGACACTTGATTATTGTTCCACTGGGCTTAGGATGGAAAGATATATAAGACTGTGTTGCTTTGACTTTTCAGCAGCCAAAGATGATATGGTAAACTTAACAACTTGTTTGTTCAAACTGGCTGCTGGATCTGTCTTCTTCCCAGCATTCCCTGGTGGGACTGGAACTGTTTACAATCATCGTTATAATGAACATTATTCATGTTCTTATAACAGTTATTTTGAGTAATGCATTAAATTTTCTTTGTCCCACTTTTCAAAGACACAGAAATTTAAAAATCTGGGAGAACTTACAGGCGTTTTTGTTCTTCTTCTTCCTTCTTTCGTTTTTCTTCTTCTAATTTCTTCTTCTTTTCCAATTCCATTGCCTCCTGGAAATGAAAAAAAATCAAAACAAAACTGTAACTTCAGAATACTAACAAAATGATAACTTGCCATTAAATAATATTTGTAATGCATGTTTAACTAACACTGATTTCTGTCAACATTATAAATTCTAAGTTAAAATAAATCATTTTGAACAAAACATACTTTTCTTGCCCCATTACTAAGTTACAGAAACTGATAACTGATAAAAAGCACTCTGTTCAATAATTTGGGTTTATTTTGTTCTTTCTCTCCACCCAGGGGAATTAGTAGTTGAAAAAATAACAGAATTATTATATCTATTTATATTTATATAATACCAAGTCAAGGTCAAAACACTAAGACGTATTAGTCACTGCAAAACATTAGTACAAAAAGATTTAATGCGTCTTTACATTATATATCAATAATTACTTGTCATACCAATTGTAACAGAAAAATGCATCACCTTTAAAAACTAAAAAAATAATATATTCAGTTATTCCATTTCACAATATTATGAAACATGTATATATTATATGTTATATGAATCATATTCGTATGCATGTATCTTGAATTATTATTATGAAATGTATGTATTCAGAGTAAATGATACACCAAACAAAAAGTTAATTTTCTCTTGAATAAAACACATCAAGAAATGTTTGTAGCTTTTATAAATCTACAACAATAACTTTGTTTCTGTCTGAATTTCTGGGATATTTCCATTATTTATATATGGACTATTGTCCTCATCTTTGTTGTTGTTATTACAGTGTTTCGGCTGTTGTTCCCTCTAGCCTTCTTCAGGTGTTTTTCAATCCAGATAACCTACAGTAAATTCGGAACTATTTATTTAATCTACAGGGATAGGGAGGCATGATAGAGTAATTGATTGCAGCTTGGATTGAGGATTCCAGTTGAGTTCATTACATTCACTTAAGTGCTAATACTCCAGGGAAAGGTATGAATCCAACTCTTTTCCCCTCAACTATGGTTAAATAGTAGGACAGACTAGGTTCTATAGACTGAGTGGCAAACGGTCTAAGAGAAGGAAAACTCTGAATTCAAAACTGTATGTAGCCCTGGTGAAGCACATAATATGCAGCTAAGGAAAGGATTGTTCACATGGATTCGATCTCAGCTACAGTTGACATGAGTAGATGGTTCTCAGACTACTTCCCATATCTAGTCTAGTTCTTATTTTTAATACTTCTCAGTTATTGCTAATCCTGTTTTTATTGAGTCTAAGTACATACTGCCCCGACCAGGTATTGAAATTACAATTACTATGTCACTGACTTAGTTTGTAAATTTGTTCTGGAGGGGTCAATGGCCAAAACTTTGTGATGACAACAACAAATATGAAGACACTAGTGTGCATGTAAACAGTGTAAATGATTATGACTCTGTTAACCAGTTCCGTCTTCCTTCTGATTATTTTGTTTCGTTTAATGGCATTGCAACTCCTTGTGAGTCATCTAATGCCAAGCAAGTAGAGTTGGGATTTTATATTTCTATATTATTATTATTTTGTAGTGAAATTAAGTTTTTTTTTAACATTATAGTCATGTCAGAAGTAGTATTTACTTTTTGTATTCATAAACTGAATTAAAAGTTAAAAGTTTTTCCCGATTTTAGTAAATAGGTGTGTTTGTTTTAAGAATTTAAAAATGTTATCTGGATTATTGCTAGTTTCATGTTGTCAGTATATGTCTTAATGTGTTCCCTTCCTGGCATGTCATGCATATTGGTCCCCTTCTGATGGAAAGAGTGTTCATGTTGTCATGTCTTTTCTCTTGTGTCATATAGGATTGTTTTTGCAAGGCCAGCCCTTTATAAAAATGTATCTCAAGAACATATTGAGTGAAAAAAATTTGAACACAACTAGTGTCATCTGTTTTCATATGTATTTCTAAGAAGCCGTTTAAGGTAATTTTCTTTTAAAAATAAAAAATAACACATTTTGTATGCAATGTTTTAGCAATGAATTTAATCATTTTGTCCAATATTGTTTACATTTATTTGTAAAGTATCCACAATAAAATAATTTTTTATTTATAATTTTTTATGCCATGTCTTTTTATGGACATAAGCACACTATCACTTTCCACAGTTTCCTTTTCTTTATTATCTGGAAATTGCTATGTCTTCTTAAGAAAAAAGGCTTGTAGAATGATTCTTCATGGATTTGTATTATGAATTGTCCTCCTTCTAGACTTGCTGCCACCCAAGGCTAAAGAGCACAATCTACCTTGCTGTTTAACCAATATCTGTGAGGAGATAATGGACAGATTATGTCTTTCCCAAGATATTAGTGTGAAAGTGAATGCAGTAGACTTGATCAGAATTTGAACTCAGCTCACCAGTTCTAATTTGAGCTGATAACTATTATGCAAAATGCATAAATCCTTTTTATAAATGTTTACAAAATTCAAATAACCAAAAAAAAAAAAAAAGGTCATAACATTGGATGACATTCGGTTTTTAGCAATTAAACTTTCGTCTTCAAATATTATCTGAAAATGATTGGGAGCTTATGAACTTATTTCTTTGAAATTCATTTTATTATAGTCATAGATTTTCTTAAACATTGTCTATTCAAGAAATGCTGAGATTTAACTGAAACATATGAAAGGTCAAAAATCTTATTATTTCAATCTTCATATCAAAAGTACCATTAATGTTTCAAAGAAATTACTCTTTGGTAAATTTCATTAAAACATGACAATTGATTTTTTTTAAAAATCAGTATCACCTCATGCAAGGCAGTAAAGTCACTAAGACACAAGGGGGATACAAGGTGTGGAAGAATTATGAACAAAAACTAACATAGGAATGAAAAGAGTAATCAGGAGGACAGTAGATATCAACTGACATTGCATTTAAATTTTTGCGAATTAAAATTGGCTGAAAGCATGGAGCTGGAAGGGAGTTCCACAAGCGAGAAAAGAAACTGTTAGCATAGAATTTATGGTTACATTTAGCCAGCTCAAATGTAAATTGATGAGATCTCGATGGCAGTCTAGTACTGCACTTAAATTTTTAAAAAGTCTAGGTACCATAGCGAAGAGCTCATCTGAACAATTACCATGAAAGTATTTATAGAAACGACAAAGAGGCAACCTTACAGCAGTGGGAAAGTGACTGAAGCTGAACCACCAGATCAGAACCAATAATATTGATGATTCTTCTTTGGATTTTATCAAGGAGCTCCAGGTAAATAACAGGGCCACTGAGCCATATGTGGCAGCTATATTCTAAGCATGGACAAATGGTAGACATAGATATGTAAGATAGATTCTGGAGAGAAAATTTTTTTCACACAACACAATGAAACCAACTTTCTTAGTAGCTGTGAATGCTGGAATCTTTTTGGCAAAGGGGAAGATAGCCTGGAACCAAGAATTCATTAGTACCCACGAATGAATTTAAATTGGTTTCACAAAGGGCAAAGATAGCTGGCAACCATTCCAAGAGAAACAGATACCATGAATATTAGAGAAAGAAAGGTTGAGGTGAGGAGGTGGATTTTTGTTTGCTGGTTTATTTGTATTTCTTTTTGTTGTGTTTTCCATGAGATTCATTTTAAAGAGAGAGAGAGTAAAATCCACCATAATTGCAACTATCTGTCGTCCATGGCAATACAAATTAGCCAGAGTGGAGCTGAGAACAAGGCATAATATGGCCTCAAGTTGATTGATTTGTTTTTTTATGGCTTATCAATCCTTTGTGGGTTTAAAGCCAAAATATATTTTGAACTGTAAGAATAATTCTTTTTTTATGAGCTTAGATTTTATTCTTCTATTCTTGCTCCCTAATGTTTCTCTTTTTTTTTTGTTCTTCCACACTCTTGTGTCTTAGTGGCTTTACTGCCTTGCATGGGATGTGCTACAGAGGCAGAAATGGAAGACAAAACCTTGTTACTGTTTTGGAGGTTAATTCCTTCTCTGCCTCAGCAAATGTAAATCCAAGCATCAAACAAAAGAGGACATTGAGTAGGGGTAAATAAAAGTATAATTTATTTACATATATACAAAGATTGGTAACTGTTGATAAGGCAACAGGGAGAGAGAGTGATGAAATTAGAAGTGAAATGAACACTTGCTAGTGGCCATTGTCATTGTCAGTGACATCTCTTTCTCAGTGTGTTGACATCAAACACTGATCTGTGTCAGGTCTGTTTTAATTTTGATATATATAGTTTTTAGTCAGCTTGAAAGTAAAGTTTTGTTTTTGAAAGGGAGTGACTGGTCATAATATATTATTAATTTTGTTTTAGTTAAAGTTGATGAATATGTTGAGTCAATGGGCAGAAAATGTATTTATTTTTTCTGCATTGTGTTGTTGAGGGGTCAACATCCAGTTTGTGTAGAAAATGTAGGAGGCACAACAGATGAAATTAAAAAAATATTAATACTGTTCATTTTCTTTCAAGCTTTACACCTGGCCACATACATATATAGTGGGAACAGATGTTGTCATAAATTATTCCTCCACCACCAACCATGTGTTCACTTATCAACCATATTATGTACTTTTTTTTAAATCATTAGCTAAGCAGAAATGCCACTTGAGTGAAAGTGAGAGAAAAGACTGGGTATAGGGAGGACTGAGAAAAGGTGGACAGGATTCATGAAGACAGAATATGGCGATTTACGTTGTATTAAATTTTTGAAGATTGTAGTTATCATGGAAGAAAGTAAACAAAAGGGAGTTCCATAGGTGGGAAGTGCGAGAAAAGAAACTGTTTGAGTAGAAGTGGTGGTTGCATTTTGCTGTTTCAACAGTAAACAGGTGGGACGCTGATGTCAATCTAGTGGCACACTTAAATTCATGCAGTCAGGGCACCAGGAAAAAAAGCTCATCAGAGCAGTTGCCATTAAAATATTTGTAGAAAAGACAGAGGGAAACCATGTCATGTCAGTGAGAAAGTGACTAAAGTCAAGATGCTAAATCAGGATTGATTACATTGCAGATCCTTCTTTGGATTTTGTCAAGAATCACAAGATGAAAAAACAGGAATACCAGACCAGCAGTAATCAATGCACAGCCAAATGGTAGATTTTTAAATGCACGAGAAGGACTGTGGTGAGAAAAATTTTCTGGCACGAGATAGTGAACCAATTTTCCTTGCAGTAGTTGCAGCTATTGATTCAATGTAGCTGTTCCACTTCAAGTCAGTTGAAAACATGAGGCCAAAAAGGTGCAGTGTGTTGTTCTCCAGTAATCTAGCATCAGTCATACTAATGGCAGACAGAAAAGTTTCTCAATGGTGGTTAAATTAGAGCAGGTTTGTCTTGGAGGTTTAGAATTTATGTCATTTTCTGTCCCAGTTAACCACTGATTGGAGGTTTTTTTCAAGGCCAGCAGCCAGATTTACTTTGTTAGTTTTTTTTTTTAATTAGTTTCATTGTTTTTATTGCAACCCAGGTCATGATTCCACAGCCATTAAAATAAGATAGTATCCACCAACAACTACAAGTTTTCACTTATCAACCATATTCTTATGTACATTGTAACCAGGATCAGAGTAATAGACAAACAACTACTTAAACATCAATACAATTTTTCCCAATCACTATTAGTGCCTCCAAAAGCTACTATTATAAGTCAGTAATACCTTGAGATACAAGCATACCAATGTACAAGTATTTTGAGATACAAGCCAGTTTGGCCAAATTTTTGCCTTGAGATATGAGTGAGTTTCAGTTAAACATCTGTAGTACACATATTCATCACTGCTCTACAAGGATCTCTGTTGTGTTGTGTCTTTTTTGTTGTTATTTTGCAAAATTCATTTAGTGACACCATGGGTCCAAAGAAAGTAAGTGTAAAGAGCAGTGGTGAATCTTTAGGGGCCTGGAATGGATCTGAAATATTCCAATTAATTTCAATTGGGAAAATTGATTTGAGATTCAAGTCTTTTAAGTTACAAATTAAACTCATATCTCAAGGCATTACTGTATTGACAGTGATACTGTAAGATCCGTTTTAAGAGGTGTAAAGTTGGTTTTAATAGTAATACCAGCAGTAGCCGTATTCAAGGGAGGTAAATAAGGATAGAAAAATGGTTGACCTGAATTTGCTTGAGTCTTTGTTGTTCTTCTTTGATCTTTTCTGACTCTAGTTTTTTCTTCAATGTCTGCAATTGTTGATCCATTTTAGATATCAAAATGCCATAAGCATGTTCACATTCTTGTTTGGTTAACATTTCACTCTGTAAGACAAAAAAATGCACAAGATCTTGTAGTCATTCACAAATATATTTTATAATAACTTGCTTCATTTTAATTTGTAGTTGATTATGTAAATTAAGGCATGGAGTGTGAATACACTTCTGCTCAGACAAGACACAAAATACTTTTAAATGTATAGATCAGTGGTTCCAAGATAGTGTGGCACACCAAATAGGTGCAGCAGAAGATGAACCGGAATGATTGAAAAACGATCAAAGATTTAGAAACAGTTTCAAAACGTTCTTATGCCAAAAATAATATGATTTTAAAATTATGAAGTACTTGTAATTACATGCATGAGTCTCAGTATAGTTATAAATAATTATTGACTGATTTTATCATTGTGATATTTTTACATTAAATCCAGTATTAAGAATATAGCAACTAGGGTTTGCAAATTGTAGGGGAGAGTTATCAATGATAATGTTCTGACTTCAAAATCTGCAGTTATCACCCTTTAATGCTGTCTCTGTCTTTTATTTTTAAATTCACTTTTCATCACATAAAATGTGGTGAGGTGCAAGCAAATTTTAATTCCAAAAATGAATTCAGAGAAAAAATGTTTGGGAGCCACTGGTGTAGATAAATAAAATTTATGAATTAAAACCCAAATAAAAAAACAAAAATTCCCACTGGAAGATTGATCACCTCCATAATTTATTCTATTTGAACCTTTTATACTCCAGTTCAACTTAAATCTCTTTCTGAATCACTCCACATCAAAACCTGTTGGTTGGATTTGAATGCAATGTAAGCAAAATTAAAAATCTAAAAAAATCACTCTCTGTGCAGGAACTCCAAGCATTGCATCCAGATCAGAAAATGAATCCTCCAAAAGTTATAAAATAAACTCTAACAATCGGAGCAAGTCACGATTGTTGACACTAAAGCAAAAGTATGACAAAAAACGCTGAGTCATGTATCCATCCTGATTGTTTAAAAGGACCCACTAAGCAATAGTAATAAGCAGGTAGTCACAGAGTTCATCAGTGGTCTCCCAGTCAACTGACCCTACACAAGCTTCAACGTCAGGCCTATACACAACAACTCTCAAATCTTACAGGTTGCTTGCCTTGCCCACAAGAGACATCCTAACTTCATCCATTATACTGGCAATACAGATCATTTTATTTTATCATATCTTGTTTCTTTTCTTTCTAACTGGCAATGCTTTGCTGTTTTTGTTTTTTACTTGTGGGTTATCTCACTTGACTCTGCCAAAAAACTTGTCCCTAGGGGACTCCCCTTAAGCCTATATAAAGGCATGCATTTCTTTCCCTAGTCCCTTTTCACTTTCTTCCACACAAGCTTTCAGATGTATTCATGTGTTACAGTTGGAATGTGGCTTCTAGGCTCATATGTGTTTTTCTCCATATTTTGACTGTTGAACTCTCTCACACACATATCTATCACATACATTTATTTCTTGCAGACACATACACAAATTTCACACAAAAACACACATTTTCTTACAGTTTAAATGTTTTTCTATGCAACTAGTTTTCATTTTTTTTATTATTTTATTGTAATTGTATATTTATGTAATTCCTTTTTGTCAATACATGCAATTGTTGTTTTTTATATTGTTTTGTGTTACTGTCTGCCATAATTGTTGCTGGATAAATATTCCAGGGGACATATTTCTACCTAAACACACTAGCATCCTGTAAAATATTCTTGCAAACCCATCCTGCAAAATCATGGATCTGTCCATTTTAACAAAAATCTAAAGAAAAAAAGCATTAACTGGACAAGTGTGATGATGCAAAGTTAAAGATTTTTCTTTTGATTTACAATTTAAATTGTTTGAAGAATAACCTTATAAAAAGAGGTTTAGTTAAAATAGAAAAGTATTTGAGCTAAACATTATAACTGGCCTCTGATGAGGAGAGTATATTGATGTTTGAGTCAATATAGCATATCGATCTCATTGTCATTTTCCATCAGCCCTTAAAGATTTCAGTTAAATCTGTAGAATCTTGACAGAATTATTGAAAAAACATGCATTGATATAGATAAAAAGTGGCTCCAGATCATGTGTGGACATGTCTGTCAACACCAGTTACATCTTGGTTTTCCCCATTAGCAGCAGAACAGCTTGGCATGTCTAGATACAGGCCTCTCTGCAACTAGTCAAGATCTGGTCTTTGTAAGATGCCTCATGCCAATAAAAGAAATGGGAAAACCAGCAGTCAGCATTTGGGAAAACAAGTGTCTTGTGAAGTCTACCTCTATGGGCATTGTGTTCCTAAAGTTGATGTGGTTACTGATGCAGTGTTATTTTTGTTACCTCCTGTCTCTTTTCTCTCTCTGCCTATTGCTCCTTAGTTGCTGGGAGAGTAATCGTTTCGGTATTTTCCCCAACTTCAACACACTCTTCCTACATATTACAACATTTTTGTTAGTGCAATCAAACTGATATATCTCAAAAATTGATAATTTGATTTTATATGACAGTAAATAGGCTTCTCTTTGAAATGATATCAAATTTAGCCACTTCATATGGAGATGTTACGGAGAGGCTTGTATGTTTTGGAGATGTTATGGGTAGCTTGTTTGTTTTGGTAAATATTTAGTCACCATTATGTTGTGGGAATCAACACTTTGAATAATAGATATTCACAGGTTCCAGGAAAATTTATCCCATTAACAATATTGGCGGACTCAGTGTGAGTCCAGTTAAAAAATGTGTAACACAAAACAGTAAATATAAAACAAATGACAATGCATGTATTAACACAAGGAATTACATGTGATGAAAGGAAAAAAACATGAAACTAGCTATAAGAAGAATGTACTTGTTTGTGTGCGCATAAAAAGCATGTGTGAGAAAGTACAAAAGTTAAGAGAGAAAACCATGAAAAGGAATGTTCCCTAATGGAGGTACAATTTTCACCCACATGTGACTACATCTTAAGGCCAGAGCTAAAAAGCTGTAAAAGAGAGGCTAGGGTGAGAAATGTATGCCTTTTTATAGGCTTAAGGAGTGCCACCTAGCAACAGTTTTTTGACAAATTTTAAGTAATCCACAGAGATATATTTATACAATTATAGCCCTCTACAACTTCCTATCCCCTTGTGGTGCTTAGCAATTTTTATCCCTATGCTAAGGCTCCTGTTCCTCCATTCATTCACACAAGCTTGTTAGTTAGGTGGCACACTGTCTTTCCTTATCTTTCTTGCCTTCAATATGCTCTGTGAGGGTTAAGTTTTCAAAGCCCTCCTCCCTCATTGTGTCCAAGAAATTTCAGCTTTCTCTTCCCGATTCTGAGCATAAGTGTTCTATTTGTTGCCATTTTCTTCCTTGTTGCTTACTCGCTCCATCCATGGAATTCTTAGTATCTTTCTGTAGAACTCCATTTTTATTTACATCCAGTTTTCTCCATGGAGAGATCGCCTCGCATTCACTGGCCTATCAGAGGATGAATATCGCATAGCAATCCAGCATTGCAGTGGCAAAATCATGAAGGGCATGTGAAAGAAATTAATTCAATTTTACAATTACCTCCCTTTACCAAATGTTTCTGATGTTACACAATTAAAATAATGCAACTTACTTTAATTTTCTTGATCACGCTCTCTACCCCATTCTTCATTTGTTGCAGTTGTTTGGTTGCTACGTCTCTATCAGCTTTAAGCTGGGAGGCAATTTGTTCCATGCGAACCATTTGTCCGTGTAAAGCCTTGATCTTGCAGATTGTTTGGTATCTATTAAAAACCCAAAAAATAGATGCAATCACTTCTAGTGAATAATAAGGATTTTTCATAATTGCAATTAAAATGGAAATATTAAAACAACAGGAAAGAATAATAAAAACGTTGACATTTAAAATGGGGATATCAAGAAGCAAATAAATTAACAAAGAAGAAAAAACCATACAAAAAGCAATGTTTAACTGTAAGTATTTGCAAAAGAATAGAATATAAAATAATTTTTTTATTTTCATTTTTTTTAAATCAATTCACCCCAAGCAATAATGCCAGTAGGATGCAAGGGCCTACAGGGAGTAAAAGTGAATGTGAAGACTTTAGTAGGAACTAGACACTTAATCCTAAACAAGAAACAAGGGATAAACTTCTACTCCGGTTCAAAACACCAGGAAGGATGTAAACCGGGTGATAGGCAAACCTATCTACTCCTATTATAGTACTATGTTGCTTAACTTTAGTGATCATTCAAAAAGTAGTGTTTCAACATGATATGGCCATAAGCTTAACTGATTATAATAGTAATAATATTAAGTAGATAAATGATATTTAATGGTGAAATGTAAAAATGGAACAAAATTAAATGAAATCAAGGAGTTTTTAAACAAAATTTTTTACCCATGAATTAAAGCTCAAAATAATGTAATTTCTTAAATAACAGAATATGTAATATTTTATTAAATAATTAATGTAAAAGTTTTTGTAATAATTCAATGTAATAATAATAAATAGATTAATGATATTTAATGGTGAAATGTAAAAGTGTAAGGAATTTGAATGAAATCAAGAAAATTCTTACCGATGCCTGTGCTTTTTCTTAGCATTGATCATACGGGCATTCTTCTGGATGATAATCAGGTTGGCTTGACGGTACGCTATTTTATTCTTCACTAAAAGTATTCACAAAAATAAAGGTTGAAATAACAAAAAGAGTTTAAGAAATTATTCAGGAAAGATTTGCAAATACAGAAGTACAGTTTATATGCTTTTAATAAAATTCAAATATATATATATATATATATATATATAAAAAGACATTTATATTATGTTTAACGTTCTTTTTATAGATACATGTATTTAAGCAAATGCTCTGTTTTATAATAAACAGTATTAAATAACATTTACCGGCCTGAATGTCCGAGAAATTTTCATAGAAAATGTTCGCTCTCCGACAGGAATCGAACCTGTATCATATACGGAACCATCATTTCGCGTGATGTGCCTTAACCTTTCGGCCACAGAGCAGCGTCTGGTTAGCAAGGTCGATTTTACTATCTTTAAACTTAAATCTTCCATGAATCTCTTCTATTCATATCTGCTCTAGCGTATCAAATGTAAACAAATGACGTCATATATTTTAGAATTGGACATTGTCCGACAATTTATTTAAAGACATTTATTTCTAAAATATATGATGTCATTTGTTTACATTTGATACGCTAGAGCAGATATGAATAGAAGAGATTCATGGAAGATTTAAGTTTAAAGATAGTAAAATCGACCTTGCTAACCAGACACTGCTCTGTGGCCGAAAGGTTAAGGCACATCACGCGAAATGATGGTTCCGTATATGATACAGGTTCGATTCCTGTCGGAGAGCGAAAATTTTCTATGAAAATTTCTCGGACATTCAGGCCAGTAAATGTTATTTAATACTGTTTATTATAAAACAGAGCATTTGCTTAAATACATGTATCTATAAAAAGAACGTTAAACATAATATAAATGTCTTTAAATAAATTGTCGGGCTATGTCCAATTCTAAAATATATATATATATATATATATATATATATATATATATATATATTTGAAAACATATTTTATACCACAGAATTTATACATTGTTTTAAAAATGACAGAGTGCAGTCTTTTTCTTTAAAAGGAACCTTTTTTCCCATGTTTCCAAAAAGATAATCATAAAGAGTGAAACTTAAAAAGTACATAGAGGTAAATAAGGAGCCATGACTAAAATAAATTTATTTACAAATTTCTTGTTTTAGTAATAAATTTATTTTAGTTGTCACTAATTTACTTCATTAAATATGATTTTTTGTATTTTATTTATGATCCATATTTAAGGTGCAAACACCAGGCTATTGTCTCATGGGACAATCCTGAGTCTAAAACCTGGAGCCTTAAACCTAATTTGTCTGCTGCTGCAAACATCAATAACAATAGTCCAAATGTAAATAAGATAAGTACTGAGATAATCTAAACAAATTTATAGGAAAAGCAGGTCTTAGCAGATTTCACATATTCATTGAGAATAAAACCTCAGCATCCAACTTTGATAGGAAATGTGTTAATTTGTCATGCATTGTTCACATAGTATTTTATGTGTACACCTGTGTGTGTGTCTATAGGAGACCCCAGTTTGACTCTCACCAGTGTTGATTTGTTAATAAAAGTGACTTCACAATATTAACCTGGGGTGATCATCCCAGTTTATAGCACCATTGGGAAGTGCCCAAAAACAACACGTTGACACAAACCCTATTAGTGAAATTGGGTAAACTAAATCACTTGTAAACAATCAGTGTTTGTGCCAGCACCAAATCACAAGTCATTATGACCAAGGAGTTTTAGTGTAATGGTATTGTTCAATTACTTATCACATCAGATTGTGCATTTTTTCTCAGAAAGTTTGCATAAATTTCAAATACAATATATTATCATTTGAACTTTTGTCACCTCATTTTGTTTTTATTATCATTTTACCTCAAGCAATGAAATAAAGCCATTAAGCTGCAAGGTGTTACATAGTATTAGAAAATATGAGAAAAAATACTATTAAGGAGAGATGAAAATGAAAGAACAAGAATTAAGAAGACAGTAGATAACAATTGACATTGCATTTAAATTTTTGAAGATCAAAATTGACTGGGAAACAAGAAGCCAGAAGAAGGTTCACAAGCAAGAAGTGCAGTAGAAGAAAATGTTCATGTAGAACTACATCTAGCAGCCATTTCAACTGTAAAATAATGAGGATTTTACATCATGGTTTGCATTTGAAAATGCTATCTTCTTTATGGGCAATTCAGAATCAAATTTTTTGTTATCTGACATTATTTTAAATATAATTTCAGACAACAATTCTCTTTGAATTCTTCAGGAGAGAAAAAAAAATGAAACTTTTATTTTAAACACTTACATTTGATAACAGACAAAGTGCACCATTGTGCTTTCTTCCAACGAGAAGCGAGGAGCCATTTCTTCACTTTCTTTACCAACAGAGCTAAATTCTCTGGATCACTTTTGAGAATTTGATCAAATTCAGCAAATTTTCCTGGCCTGAAGAAAACTTTGGTCATACCAAACTTGAAATCAGTGTCATCCAACCCAAGGGCTTTGAACAGGGACTAAAAAAAGAAGGAAATAAAATAACATAAATTAATGAAATGGCACAAACATGTATACAACTACTTTCTCAGATCAATTGTTAAAGGTGGCTTCGAATAAATGAAGCCTGTAGGTCTTAGTGAGGACCATCCTTCTTTGAACCTCCTGGACTGGTGCTATAAAATTACAAAGAACTAAATAATAGAAACCTCATCACTTGAAAATTTCCAACAGACAGCAGCAGCAACTAAAATAGATGGCACATGCAATTCAAAGAGAAAGTAAAGACATAATCAAGATGTTGACATTCCACACTACATCAAGGAAAATCCCATCAATATTGGAAAGAGCAATAACAGTTACTAGACATGACAAACCTATTATCCTCAAAAAATGGTTTTATGAGAAAGATTTTATAAATTTCAACCGAAAGTAGCTCTGGCTCCTCAGTTAATGAATATAAAATGTTTCCTTATAAGGAAAAATGCTTCCTCCGGCAGAATTCGAACCTGTGTCTTCCTTTACAGGAAAAACTTTTGTTAGATTCAATGTGCTTTAACCAACTTGGCTGTGAATAGTGTTGTGATTAAGTGATGCTCTGTTTTTGTTTTTAAGGAGGACACAGCTTCAAATCTTGCCAAAAGGTGCATTTTACTTTACTAAGATTTTTTGAATGCTCAGTCTGGTAGATGAAATAAAATACTGTTTAAAAAATAAACAGAGTGTTTACTCAAATATGGGTGTCGTAAATAAGAGATTGACTGTGACACTCCTTTACGACACCATATTTGTTTACGGCCCATTCCCCTGATTACGACAATCAGCCATATTCGAGAATACCAGGACCACGTGATGTGAACCCTGCTTGTATTTTGCCGAATAAAGCTTGGATTAACTTATCTTCCGAGTCTCAGTCTTCATTCTTGACAATGGGTATCTACTAAAAATAATGATTAAAGAAATAAAAATATGTCAGATTAATAAATAAAAATTCATTATTTATTTGGAAATTGGTTTATTTATAGATATGAATTAGGATCAAATATAGATCAGAATCTGACAATGATAGGATAAATAACATATAGGAAACATTTATACATCTAATTATTAAAGCTTCATCAGAGAATGAGATATGGAGAAAAAAAATTAGAAAAAATTCTGGTATTTTTCATTTTTGTATTGTTTTTCATTAGTTTTTTATGTTAGACTTACACAAATTTACACACGAGGGTTGCTTGACAAGACAAATGCATATGAAGTCTCTTTAACCAATGAACAAAAACAATACAAGAATTAAAAATAACAGAATTTTTTCTATATTTTTTCTCTATATCTCATGTCTCATTCTCTGATGATGCTTTAATAAAGGTGAAACATGTTAGATGTATATCTGTTCCTTATCCTATGATTCATAAATATATAAATTGACATATACATATATCATTTATAAATAAATACAGTATTTATAGTATAATTTAGTTAGAGTTGATTTACCAGGCTGTCACTTCTATTTCAGTGGTATTCATCAAAAGATGCTGACATACTTATTTCTAGGTGATGTTTATTTCAATCTAGATAGTTCTTAATTTGATTACTAGTTGTCTATACATCCATAGCACATTAGGAAGTGTTCATTTTACTGCTCTAAACTACTTTCCCAGTAGAATTCTTTAACTAGACTCATATTCTGAGCCCACCTTTGTATTTAAAAAGTTTTGTATTAGAAATAAAACAAAAAGTAAGAGCCAAATCAAAATGCTATAATTTATTTCAACTATTTTCCCTCTAAGTAAAAACTGAAATACGATGCAAATTCCGTGAAGAAAAATTCATGGATATATTTTAATTTACATGGGAATGTACTTTTAGCCAATAAGCAGGAATTAAAAACATTCCTGGTTTTGATTTTAGGGATACTTTCATGAGAATAATTCTTGATCAGTGAGTTGAAAGAAATGCAAGGGAGGTAAGTTAGCATGCATTAATTATAAAGGGAAATAACTTTGCATGCATGTAAGTAAAATTTATTTCATAAATTTGGTAACCAGTTTTATATTAGCTAATAAAATTTTAAAAACCATCTAAATATGTTCACTATACCTAAAAGTTAAATATCAACAACTATTTTAAATATTTACTTCTTATAACTGATTTTGATTGATTGAAGGAAAAACAAAGGAAGAAACCATTACTTAGTTTTTCCAGAATAATACAATCTGAATAAATGCACCACCCAATACATACAATGCTTCCACACTTTCCCTGTGCAGCCAGGGGGTTAAATCCTACTCCAAACTTTGACCATGTGTCAAATTCTGTGGACGTATGGATAAATACTTAAATGTAGTGCTTCCTGACCTCTCTAAAAACGTGTATACCCATTACTTAATAACTATGAATAGTTGTAGAATTTCAGTGATGTTTATTTCAGCCAAAAGCCCACAAAACTGAACAAGTATTGTTATTTTACTCCATTCAAATTTCTATCATGTTAGATCCAACATTGTAATTAAAAAGTAAAAGTTAAATATTTTAATAAAAAAAAATGGCATAATAAAAAGCTTAGACAGTTGAGAAATAATTATTTTAAAGTAAAAGATGAGGAGGAGGACAGGGGGGTAATGGATTGAAGCTTGGATTAAGGGATCAGAGTGCTAAGGTCATATTTCAGTTGAATTTGTTACATTCACTTAAGTGCTAATACCCTTGAGAAAGATATGAATCCAACTCTTCTCCTGCTCCCAGCTATGGGTAAATAGTAGGACAGAGCAGATTCTAGCCTTGGAAAACTCTGAATTAAAAACTGTATGCAGCCCTGGCAAAGCATATACTATGCAACTAATGAAAGGATCATTCACATTGACTCAATGATCCTTTTTACAGTCAACTCCTTTAAAAAATAAGAACTTACATAAAACACATATATCTTATTACTATATTTGCTAAGTTTATGTTCATACCACCCAAAAGGTAAACAAAGTAATTTTGAAACAATTAATGCATTTTTCTAATCCATTATTATTATTGAAGATAATGAAAGACACACAAACTCAAGGTCAAGGCTATAAATAGCCTAAATCAGAAACTGTTTTTCACACCTAGTGGCATATTATATATATATATATATATATATATATATATATATATATATATATATATATACACACACACTTGTGTATCATGTGGCTTTTGAAGACATAATTTTGAAGGTAGTTTTAAGGTGGTCATATCATACATGAGATATAAAATTAGCATATATACTGCTGGCCATGGCTACACCATTGACCAAGCTATATATCCATTTACTGTAGTCAAAAAGTACTGCTGTATTTAAAATAAACATAATTTTGATAAAAATGATGTTATACTTAACTGTATCCAATAATGATGTATGTAATATTCACATGTTAGTATCATATTATAAAATACAAAAATAATGAATATGAAACTTTTCCATTGTTTACGTTTATAAGATGTTTAGCTCTTTCTCATTCAGTTGTTTATGGTTGTACATGTTTACACAATGAGTGTAGTGTTATTAACAATACTTTTATCATTCTCTTTTACTTTTTTAATGAGAAGATAGGATAAAGAGATAGAGTAAAAGAAGTTAATTGATTGTAATTTGCATGATACACAAGATACATACATATATATATATATATATATATATATATTAGTTCACACAAAGAATAGTACCACATTGTTTGATGATCACTTAGTCACTGTTTTATATCCACACTATTTAATAACTACAAATGTTATATTAAACACTCTTTTCCTATAAATAATATATATATATATTATAGCCTTTTTCACTTAAGTATTATTTTTATTGCATACTCATATTTGAGTAGAAGCTTCGTTTATATCTTAAATGGTGTATTGTTTTATTTTTGTCTACTGTGCTGAATATTTGAGAAACTTCATTAAAGAAAATATGTTCTCTCTGGCAGGATTTGAACATGCATCCCCCTTTGCAAGAGAAACTGTCATTAGATCTGACTCAGTCACGGAGTGTGCCAATGATCAAGCAATGTTGAATAGTGCCTTATAAGCACAGATCTTTCTCAGATTCTCAAAACATTCATATGTTTAGATGCATATTCTAACATAAACAAAGCAATTTCTAAAGAAGGGGATGGATTGTTTTTATTTGTGAATCTCACAGATGTTATCACTTAAATGCTATTTTTAGTGGATATCCATATTTGAATAGATAGTCTGCTTATTTACTGAACATTTATTCAGGCCAGTAGATGAAAATAAATAAATATACTGTTTAATAAATAAACAAACCATCTACTCAAATATGGATATCCACTAAGAATAATGTCTAAGTGATTATATATATATATATATATATATAGTGGACATTAAAGTCAACACCCAGAGGTGTTTTATACTAAATACAATCGTCAGGCCATGTCTGATTGCATTTAGCATGAAACAGACTGTTACCTCTGGATGTTGACTTCATTGTCCATTTTTACATATGATAGTTTTAAGGTATGCTATATTTATGGGTTAAAGCACTCAGTATCATGGATAGAGTGTATGTAAATATAAATGTGGACATTGAAGTCAACATCCAGCAGTAACAGTCTGTTTCATGCCCTATATATATATATATATATATATATATATATATATATATATGCACTGTGTCCTTTTTTCATCAGGATATTAGTGTTTTGTTGTTGTAATTGCAATATCCTAGCTACACATTTAGATTTTACCAAAAGACAAACTAACAGGTGGGCAGTAAACCCCCACTATCCACAAAACTAACATGGTAACAATTGTCTTACCTTACAGAAAAGACGAGGATCAAGCATGGACAGTTCTGGAGGCAGGAATTTCTGATACATATTATACAATTCAGAAAATTGTGTTCTTGAAGGATAACCTTGTTGCATCAGCTCCAATACAGATGTCATTCCTGCAAGAAATCAGGGACCAAAAAAAAAAAATTAATGTTAATTTGTGATAAACAAGAAACTTGCAAAAAATATTGTCAATGCAATAATGTCAACAGTCATTCAGACATGCCAATTGCTCACTATCATTTATTGCAGTAATAGTCTATCTCCTTTCCAGTAATTTATAGTAATAAAACAATTATTCTTTCAATAATCAATAATAAATAGAGGCAAAAGTCATGCGCCCCAGGGTGATAATTTATTAAAAGTATAATTACATGTTAAAATTTTATTTACTAGTTATTTAATTGTTATATATGTTGTTCCAAATATCCTCGTTCTTTTTCAAAACCCATTTCAATTCTGTGCCTGCATGATTCATTAACACGTTGGAGAGTTTTTCTGTCATTTTACTGCATTCATATTTAATTCTTTCTTTAAGTTCCTCAATATTCCTTGCAGATGTCTGATAAACAACTCATTTCAAATGAAAAGGTGTGAGCTTGGTGGCCACTCAGCTCACACTCTTCAACCTATCCATTAACTCCTATAGTGCACAACTTTTGCCTTACAGGTACTTCTGTCTGAATTTCTGGGATGAGAAATGATCATTATTTACATGCAGACTTTTATCCTCATCTTTGTTGTTATGATCCCAACATTTCAGCCGTTTTACCCTGCAGCCTTCTTTAGGGGTCTGTTCATTTGTGTAACCTTCAGGGAATTTTGACCTGAACCATTTATTTAATTTACAGGAACAGACTGAATCATTCCTTACAATTGTTATGTCACCAAGCCTAGAGTATGGTTATTGATATAGCTTAGATGTAGCACAAGACTAAAAGTATGGGGCACCCAGTGAGGAACGAACTCACTACTCAATCACAATTGTTTTAGTGAGACAAGGTTGCTAATCATTACATCACATCAAGTTGTCCTAGAGCATGAAAACACTGGTTAGTAAGTTTTTTGACATACTAATCATTAGTTCAATCATTGAGTAGGGCACTCTGTACATATACAAAAGGAACAAAACTGGCAATACCTGAACATTTAGCAAAGATTAGATATCCCTAAATATGTATAGCAGAACAAGAAGTATCTTCTTCTGTAGATTGAATAAAGTGTTCAGTTAAAAATATTCCCTGAATGTTACTTGGTGCAACAGATACCTGAGGAAGGTGAGAGAGCATAAAAGTTGAAATGTTGTGTTGGATCATCATAACAAGATTTTCTTCATTTTTAATTATTGTAACATCTCGTTTTCATTGTAACTATCATGTTAAAATACTACAAATTGGAATTATTCAAATACTGACTGAATCTTATTCTCATGTTGAAGCCATTTTCTAAGGCTCTGGGGTTTTGTTTTTTGTTTGTAAGGCTTGTAAATGATGCCCAATCATTGGCAGATTGTTAAAAAAAATAAAGAGTTGAGACACTTTTAGTATTTTCCTAGCATTTTATAAAACTGGCAATATGAACGAGTGAATGACTTTAACAACATGAATAAATTACTGGTAGAAATTAACTGACCTGAACATTGCAACTGGCTGAGGATCTGGGAACCTTCGAAAAGGCTATCAACCATTTTCAAATTAGGTTTGATGCAGCGAATAAAGTTAGTACCCTGGAATATAAAAGTAAAAGTTGTTTTTAATCATTTCACTCTAAGCAAGGCAATAAAGCCACTAAAACACATGGGGTTACTAAGTGTGAAATAATATAAGAAAAGAAAAACATTATTAAGGAGAGAGAACAATAAAAGAACATAGATTAAAAAGTCAGAAGATAACAATTGACACTGCAACAATGAACTACAATCAGGTTACTTATATTTTCACCAAGTAAACATGTACCATTCATAATGCACAAATCTGAATTGTATTTGCCATAAGAAATTGAATTGTATAATCACACCAAACCTCCTGTAATAATGGAGTATATATAGAATTGTTATAATTAATTGAAATAAAGAATATCCTCCACTGTTTAATACCAGTCATATGAGTTTAAAGTGTTGGGCACAAAATTGTATGAAACTACTTGAATTTTTTAAAATCATTCACCCCAATAAGACAACAATTTGCTGTCAGGTTTGAGAGGGCTCCTATACAATATTAGGAATCTATCACATGACTTTTAGCACATCACTATATATATATATATATATATATAAATAATACATTATTTAGATATTTTTTTAATCATTTCATCCCAAGAAAGGCAGTAGGGCCACTAAGACACAAGTTGAGTGGGTGTTACTGAGTTTTAGAGAGAAAAAACTATTAAGGAGAGAGAACAATAAAGACAGTAATTAAGAAAACAGAAGACAGTGATTGATCTTGACTGGGAAGTGAGAAGCTGGAAGAGAGTTCCACAAGCAAGAAGTGTGATAGAAGAAACTGTTAGCATAGAACTTACGGTTTCATCTAGCATTTTGATTAAAATGATGCGACCTAGCCACCAATCTTGCACTGCACTTAAATTCATAAGAACCATACAGGAAAGTTCATCAAAACAATTATCATGAAAGTACTTATAGAAGGCGCACAGGTAAGCTACATTATGGCAGTGGGAAAGTGACTGAAGCCAAGATGCCTATTCAGGAACAATAACATTGCTGATTCTTATTTAGATCTTATCAAGAATAACCAACTTTTGAGAAGAATTGGAATCATTCTTGTTAATTTATACTACATCCTTGGATTCTATTCAAATCAAATTTGTGACCGAGTGGAGAGAAGCTAATAATACAAATAAAAATAGCAAAAAATGCTATTAAACTATTCTACTGAAACTAACTACACAAAAAATCTTGATGCACCTATTCGCAAAAAAAAAAGAAGAAAAACCTCTAACTTGATCACCACCAATAATATAAAAAAATTAAAATTGCAACAAACTAATGCTGTCTACAAATTTGCTTGTCCACCCAGAAAATATCTCTAATGATAACAATTCAAACACTGCATACATTGTTTAAATAATTACTACATTATCATGCTGATTAACTTGCCATTTATCCAATAATATTTCAATCAGCCAATACAATAAAATAAGAAATCTGACAAATCTTTATCAATAACTAAAAAATTACCATAGAAATTACAAGTATGAACCATAAAAATTAACAAAACAACATCAATAAAATTTCACTCAATCTAAGAACAGGCATATTAAATATATTTCACAACTAAACAAAAAATTAAAACAAAAGAAAAATACAATATCACCAGCTGACATTTGAAAAACAAAACAAAATGCCTATGAGCAAGTGAAGCTGCAATACTGAAAAACTATTGAAGAAATATAATGCATACACATAGGCCCAATGCTATCTGCCAAAAACATGAAACTTTGATATGTAGATATGAAAGTCGAAAGTGTTCAAAAACACTGGACAATTTATGTTCAGAGTTGCCTAGGAAACCAAGAAAATGGGTCAAACCATAGAAAAATGACTTTAAAAGAACCCTAAAGAACTTTCATTGGTCTTCAAACAAACCTGGATATATATGATAAAATATAGTTTTAAAGTATGGTATATTTTGGGGTTAAGGTGCTTAATATCAGGGACAGAGCATATGTAAATATTAAAGTGAACATTTAAGTCAACAGCCAGAGGCAACACTTTGTTTCATGCTTAGATGCAGTCATCAGACCAGCGATTGAGTCTAAGCATGAAATTGGCTGTTGACGTCAATGTCCACTTTTATATATAAGTTAGTTTTTATCCAACAGTTGGATATATTTGCTGAAGTTTGTTAGTCACTTGATTTCTAAAAATCAATTTCAACTTCTGCAGAAAATTCCACGAAATAATAGTTTTTGCCAGAAATCATAGATATATTAAAGTGAAAGTGAAAAATTATTATTTAGAAAACAGTAAGACTTTTTTTACTCGTCAGTTCACCATTAGTCACCAGGTGAAATATGCCCAGTAAGTAATTTTGCAGTGGTAAAATCTAATCTACAAAAGTGAAGATATGTTGAAAATTATTATCAAAAAAGAAAAAGGTGGTATAAGTTCTCTTAAGCTGCTAGCTTTTTGGTCAACAGAAGAATGTTGATAAATTGAAAACAGTAAAGATTTAATCTTGAAACTTATCAGTGGTCCTCATTGATGAGGGTTGATCAGAAAGATGGTTGCTTAAGACATTACACCACCTATTTTCATTTGATAGTAATTTTCAATATGTCTCCAATTCTTTGTATTGTAGTGAGTTTGAAATAATAACTCCCTTCACCCACTCCCTTCAAATTCAGAAAACTGAGGAAGAAGAAGGAAAGGAATTTGCGAGCCTATGTGAAATTCTTTTTGATATAAAATGAGGAGAAAAATTAAAATAATCAGAGAAGAGTGTCTGAAGTCATGTGAAAAGTTTTGTTTCTGTTCCTTCTGACCAACGTTGAAGTTCTTGTCAGCGTAAAATTACTCACTAATTATATTATCAGCCTCTAACTGGCACTTCAAAGAATTTTCTCTTAACATTTCAAGAAAATTAAGTAATTTAAACTATTTCTCTTCATCTACTTTTGAATATATGCATACGTTCTGTGGGCAATGAAATCTTCTTACCTTTGCCTTAAACATTTTTTAATATTATTTTGTGTCAAATCATTTAATCTGTTGTATGAACATTTCCTCTTATATTAAAACTACAGACTTTAAGAATTCTGATTTATTTTCCTGAAATGAGCGGCTGACACTACTTCATGCATGTAAATTCATGAATAAATTCTTTATCTTATTTTGTTAAAATTACCCGTGTGTTTCCTTGTCATTATCATCCTTCTTGGAGTGGGTAAATCAACTTTCAATTTTACCCCTAAGCCCCACACCACTATAGTGCTATACAGGGTGTGATAGATAAATTGTCATCTAAATTATGCAAAAATGAAAATAACACTGACATCTCATTTTAACAGATATATTTACCAAAATTACCTAAAATACCTTGAAATACTAAGAGTAATAAAATTGCCATTGGCTTTAATCATGGCCTCAACTCTTCTGAATGGTCTCCTTGTTTAAGTTAGTGAATGCTGCCATAATCCTTGCCTTCAGTTCATCTTTGGTGTTACAAAGATTTTTGTTGATCTCTCGCCCAACTGTGCCCCACACATAATAACCAAGGGGGTGTGCAGGCTGTGGAGTTAGGTGGCCAGATGTAAGGAGTGACGTGGTCACAGAAATTGTCTGACAGCCATGACTGGGTTCTTCTGCTTGTGTGGCATGGTGTAGAGTCCTGTTGCCAGGCATAGGGTCTTCTAGTAGCCATCCTCTTTACCCAGGGTAACACTACCTTAAGGCACTTGATGTAGACCTCCATATTAAGACAGACCCTCACCAACAAATTTAGAAGTTCTCTTCTTATTAGAACAGTCAGAGTGAGTTTTCTGAGCTGCCATACTTTCGTAATCACCATTAGACTCATCCAACTCTCTGCAAATCCTCTGTACTATCCTCAAATCGACACCCAAACACACTAAAATGTTCATATTGGAGCTTCTAGTGCGAATGCCAATCAGTACAGCATGCTGTTTCCAATTGTCTAGTGGAGTGAATTGTGTCATGGTGCTATTTTTCTCACAGATGGTGCCCAACTGACCCTACTATACAGTAAACTTGACAAAATCAAAAACAACATGCATGCACAAAATTAAAAATAAAATATGGCGACAATTTACCCATCGCACCCTGTATTTAAGTTAAGTTTAGTGCCACCCCGAAATTGTTTGAAAAAACATGATGCTAGTGTTTTAAACCATAATGTGATTATAGATGTGTGTATTTCTAAGTTAATTTCACAATATTTGTATGACTGCGTATTTGTTGTAACAAAATGTGTTTTTTTAAGAATATAGTTGAAATTGTATTGTTTTTACAAAAACAACCATTTCAGATATAATTATTTCTACAGATCTTAGTTTTCTCTCTATCGTGTGTGTGTATGTGTTTGTAAAAGTTCTCAGAATATATCTGTAGAAAAGACAAATTGACTAAAACAGACAATAGGAAAACAGTACTTAGTTTTTTTACTGATGTATTTCATCATCCAACTTTATCAAGGCAAGTGATGATAAATAAAAGTAAAATGCTGTATATTTACTTGAAATTCAAATATTTTAAAAGCTGCTCCTGTGAAAGTCTCTTTTTGGATATTAGTAAATGTACCATTTTCCTATTGTTTATTTTATTCCCTTTGTCTTTTCTACATTCTGAAAACTTTTACCCATTGGAAACAAAAACACACACTTAGTCAAAAAGAAAAAAGTTACTAATATCCCAAAAGAGACTTTCACATGAGCGTCTTTTAAAATTTTTGAATTTCAAGTAATTATACAACATTTTGCTTTTGTTTATCATCACTTGCCTTCATTATGTCGTTAAAGTGCTTAAAGTGCTCAATATTAGGGATAGAGTGTATATAAATATAAAATGGACATTGAAGTCAACACCCAGAGGTGACAGTGTTTCATGCTTAAATGCAATTATTAGGCCATGTGATCGCATTGAGCA